>CACSLK010006441.1:6622432-6678097 GCA_902706635.1 Striga hermonthica
CCTTGATATAAGAAAAAATAACAATTTTACTTATTCTTGTTCACCATATAAAACTTAATTATTATTTTATTATACAATTTGTTGTCATATAATGTCATTATTATTATTTATAAATGTTATGGAGGTAGTCTTCTTCTTTTTATTTATGCAATGAAAAATATTTAATTCACTTTAATATTATATATTAATTGAATGAATTTAAATTATGTAAATAAATTTAGAATAAATATTGTGTATAACTATTTTACAAAATATACACACATGGTTTTTTAGAATTTAATTTAATTTAATAATTAAACAACTTTGATTTATCAATTGCCAAAAAGTAAATCGCTTTTATAATTAGGATAATCTTTTGTTTTAATTTGCATCCTAAGGTTCTATAGGTTATTTAGCATACTATACAATAAAATATATTTAAATGAATATGTTTATAAAAATAAATCAAAATTAAAAAGTAATATAAAAATAAAATTAATCATGGTTGACAATAATTTATAAATAAATCACAAGTTGAAATTTTAAAGAATAGTCAATATATTTCAATTTTATTATCTGGCCATTAGTTAAACCAGTTAATTTTTATGATCATATCTCGTAAATGATAATTTATATTAATTTAAAGAATAATTTGTTATTTATATATAATGAAATAAATTTTAAGAAAAAAATTATATATATTAACAAAACTAATTCACCAACTTGATTTTACGTGATTAATTAAAAGGAAAAAATTAGTTTATCTTGACCAAAATATTATTAACATGAATCACAAAAAATTAATTTTTTAGTTTATTACAATGTATGTAAATTTTATTATTGCAGATATGTTGATCTGATTAAAAAACATGTATATATTTAAACAATTAATGCATGTATTTAAAAAGTTTTCCAATAAAGTATGCGTTTAATGCTTCCAAATTTTTTTCTACTATTTTTAATAAATACTAATTATCTTTATATATATAGATTATCAAATTATTGTATGTTGATGTAAACGTAAGTGAATGAAATTAACTGAGACAAAGCATTTAAATACACACTGGTACGACGTTTGATCAAATTAAATAAAAAATAAATAACAAAATATAAATTGTATTGAAGTTGAAAAGGTTAATATATAACAATTTATGAATTAAGTGAATTTAAAATATTACTCTATGTTCTGAAAGTTAATTTATATTATAATATTTTTAATCGAAACACATAAATGAATTATAAACAACACAAAATTAAAAATTATTTAATATGCACATTACAAAAAGAAGCGAATAGATGTTTATATGTAATGATTTAAATATATTAAATGTGTAAAACTCGAGTTTTGATATAAAAATTTAACAAATTTTTATCTGAGCCTATTTCGGAGCTTAATAATTTAGCACATAAGACTAGGTAGAATGCAAAATACCAATTTATTAATTGGTAGTTTATTAGTTTACCAATATATTTTTAGTTTCATTTACTTGATTCCTAAATCCTAATCATAGCATATAATGCTTAGTAAATTAAATATAAATAGAAGTAAAACCACAACTCACTTGGCATTTGCGAAGAATGCATTCATTATTTATATCAATTAAATGAAAGTGGATTTAATTATTTAGGAAAAAAACTACGGTCCAGTCACGGAATAGTTCCGTGGGGGATTTCAGCCTTTAGATATGTACGCAATTTAGTTATTATACCTAATATATGGCTAAAGTTCGAAAATCATTCTGTGACGAGACTGCAGTCTTTCCTATTTATTTATATATAATAAGGAATGTATATAACCTTTGAATTCCCAAGTCTTTCATGGTTGTTGTAATGAAGTCTTCAGTGTGATTCTCATCTCTTAGGTGTTTTAGTGTCTCATCCACTAATTTTTTCTCTTCATCAATATCTAATCCAAATGTTCCATTGAGTGTCTCCCCCATTTTGTAAGGGCTTTCCAATATGAGCCCCTCTTTTTCACCAGAAACATAAGCTGGAAAATTAAAGAAACAAGTTAAACACATCAAATTTTTAGGGTATATATGTCTTGTGTGGTGGTGTACAAATGAATTTTTTTATTGATATTTTATTTTACTTACTATTTTTGATTGTGATTAATGCTACAGTACTTATATACGTGTCTTCTTGGGCTGTTGGGCAGTCAGTATTCTTGGGCACATGTCAATGGATTGGTGGGATATAAGTTTTTGATTGGTTATTCTAGTTTTTATTTATTTTATTTATTAATCAGAGTTAATTTTTTTTTTAAAAAAAAAAAAATATTGTTAATTTTAATAGGATTCTGAATTTGTGTGATTGGGAGTGATAATTAATTTAAATTGTGTGTGGATAAAAAAACTAAAATAAAATAATTAAAATTGATTTGATTTAAAAGTCAGAGTGATTGAAAGTGGTGATTAGTTAATATTATGTGTATGGATCAACAACGAGTTAAAGTTGATGAGATGTGTGTGGATGATTGATTCGGTAATATTTAACTACTAGTACAAGACTCGTGTACTACACAGGTATTTGATAAAATAGTTAATGTACAATAAAAATAAAAAATATTTATATATTTTGTTGATTGAATAATAAGTAAAGAACAATATATAACAGTTTATAATAAAGAAATAGTGAATTGATATTATTTTTAATTGTAAGAACTAATTTATATACATTATAAGTTTTATTTATAAATTTTTTATTTAAAATACACATAAAAAAATATGGAAAAAACACGAAAAGTGAAATAATATGCACGTTATTGAAAAAAGATAACAAACATATATATATATGGAATTTATACTATATTAAATATGTTTATTTATAGAAATCCAAAAGTAAGATAATTGGTATAAAAAAAAAAAGTAGTAATTCACCCCAGCCATATTACAAAGCGTAATATTTTGCCACAAGATAACAAAGCATGCGAAACTCTCAGTTAGGATCAGCGCATTCTGTAATCTATTACTATAAGGAAAAAAAATGCATTTTTAACCACGTTGATTTAACACCATAGCAGTTTTAGTCTCAATGTATCTACTTTTTGTCGTTTTGGTACTATGATTAATTATTTTGCTGCAATTTCAGTCTTTTGAGGACTGAAACTGCAACAAAATTGTAAACAACAGGACTGAAATTGTAACAAAGTCTTAAACTATAGGACCTTATTTGATAACAAAAAATCTATAAGTTTATAAATTTGTTGCAATTTCAGTCCTCAAAGAACTGAAATTGCAGCAAAATATTAAATCACATGAACAAAAGAAAAAAAAATGTTAGAATCATAGGACTAAAAATGTTATGACGTTAAACTAGCAGTACTAAAAATACAATTTAGTCATTACTATAAATTGCAATAGGGATTTACTTTAAGTAGAAAGTAAACTCCCGCTTAAAATTTTTGATGTTACTATAATTGGTAATTTTTTTTTTTAAAAACTGGCGGTTGATTTGTAATTTGAATTTCAAATTCATTCATACATTTAAAGGAAAATATCATAAGTAGATTTCTTTGGATACATTTTATTTTATCTTAACTTACATATAATCACATTTTTAATATATAAATAAAAAATATTACTTCTATAAGTGTCATAAATAATAATGACAATATACGACAATAATTTTTTAATAAAATAATATTTGAGTATTATGATGAACCAAAATAAAAAATGAATATATATATATATATATATATATATATATATATATATTAAAACCTTATTTATATTAATATAAATGGATCAACAGACTATTATATTGTTAATATAAAGTTTTGAAAAAATATATTAAAGTATAATCTCCCGTGCATCGCACGAAATTTACACTAAATATATATATAGGGGTTTGATAATATTGAGAAAAACTAAATTGAATTATTTCAAGTTTTTTTTTAAAAAAAAAAAGATGATTGGTTAAAAAGGATTTAAAAATCGTTGTCCAAGCATACGTTAAGTTTGTCTTTTTGTGGCTCAAGGGCTCTTATTAATTACGAAAAAATAGAACAGTATTAGTTACTAGTACAACTCTCATGTATTACACGAGTGTTTGTTAAAAAAATATTTTTAATTAAAATTAATAAGAAAACTATATTACATTTAGTTTATATTTTTACCAAAAAAAAATATTACTACATATTTTAGAATGATATGTGTTAATTATGACTTACATGTGTTATATTATATTAGTTTTTATAACTTATATCATATAAGTACTTGAAATATAAATATATTAGTTGATAAATAAATTTATTTTTCTAATTAATATTAAAAATAATTTTATTATTGTTATAAAGATAAATATAAATTATTTTTTTACACATACAATATGGATCTTAAATCGAAGCTCATCAAGAGAAGATTAATTTGATATATTACATATGTAAAAATGATAAAAAAAATACAAAAGTTATTAAATTTTAATATATATATATATATATAATTCAATAGTTATAATAATGAATGATATTAAAATGCAATTAATACATGTAACATGACCATTAATAATCAACAGATTTATGGTAATCCGTACCTAATTATTTTTTATTTGGAATTAAATTAAAATTTATCCAAGCCTAATAACGAAGCATGTAATTTTGCCAAATAGGATTTCAAAGCACCAGAAGCAGCCACGTAGGCTCAACGAGTTCTGAATTAACTGAATTAATTAATTAACTAGTACAACGCCCGTGTATTACATGGGTGTCTTGCTAATTTTTTTTTTTTAAATCTAATATTAATGAGCAAAAGTAATTGAAAATTTCAATACCTTTTATAAATATATATATATATATATATATATATATATATATTATTATATATTTAGTATGACACTTTTTTATTTGTGCGACTTACTTGTGTTATATTATAATATTTTTTTTTAATTTACAACATATAACTACATTAAACATAAATATATCAATTGAGAAATAATTTTATTTTTCTAATAAAGTTTAATAAATATTATTATTTATTATTATTATTATTATTATTATTATTATTATTATAAAGATAAATATAATTTATTCATTTCATATGTACAATATGGATGTCAAATCGAAGATCATCAAAAGATGATTAATTTGATATATTATATATGTAAAACTGATAAGAAATACAAAAGTTATCTACTTTTAAAATACATTTACAATTCAATAGCTAATTGAAGGAAACAAATCAAAAGTCAGGGATATATTAGTCACTTAGTGTCTCACTATGTAAAATTACAAACAATTAAAGGGTTATATTAGTAAAAGTGATATTAAAATACCTAAGTTAGCTAAATAATATTTATGGAATGTTCGAACCTAGATTATTAATTATTAATATATCAATATTATTTGTCCAAACCTAATTACGAAGCATGATTCTTCGCCAAATAGGATTCCGAAGCACCAGAAGCAGCCACGTAGACTCAGGGCATTCGAGAATTATATATAGGGAGGATATATATAGGGGAGGGGACATAGGGGGATATCACGAGCGGAATATATATATATATATATATATGAATATAGGGATTGGATCCAATGAGTACACATATTTAAAGTGTGAATGTGAGACCCATTCCTAGCCACTAGATTGGTACATGATGTGTGGCCAAGATTTAACTCTTCATTTAAATAATAATTCTTTATTTTTATTAATTAATTCTTTATTTTTATTATTTTAATTATTTAAATATTATTTTGACAATTGACCATTGACTTCGGCGTTGACCGTTGACTTTCGGCGTTGACCGTTGACTTCCGACAAAAAATCGTTGACTTCTGTCGTTGACCGTTGACTTCCGTCGTTGACTTTGGTGTTGACCGTTGACTTCCGGCGTTGACCGTTGACCCGTAGTCTACATTTTGTATGAAGTAAATATACATACAGTACTATGCACTTCGTATGAACTAAATATGCATAAGAAATGAGTTATATATGTCATCCTTATGAACTAAATATGCAACAATAATATCAACTATGTATGCACTGTTTATGTACTAAATATGCACATTTTACTAACTAAATATGCATCAGGAATGAACTAAATATGCAACGAAAATATGCAATAAAATATACATTTTATACAATTAAATTAAATATAATAATTAATGATTTTTTATTATATAAGTAATTTTAATTTTAAATTGATTAATAACACAAATAAATTGTTATGATTGGATCTCAAAATAAAATATGTATGCACTGTTCATGAACTAAATATGCATTTCGTAAGAACTAAATATGTATCATGAATAAACTAAATATGCATCATAAATTAACTATATAAATATCATTATATATTTAATTTAAATATAACAAGTATGCATTTTGTATTAACTAAACATGCATCAGAAATTACCTAAATATTCACAATAAATTAACTAAATATGCATCATAAATTAACTATATAAAATGTACATTTTATTGCATATTTTTTCGCTGCATATTTAATTCATTCATGATGCATATTTAGTTCATAACAGATGCATATTTAGTTAATAACACAAATAATTTTTATTATATGATTAATTTTAATTTTAATTTGATTAATAACACAAATAAATTGTTATGATTGGATCTCAAACAAAATAGGTATGCACTGTTCATGAACTAAATATGCATTTCGTAAGAACTAAAATATGTATCATGAATTAAGTAAATATGCATATTGCATAATAATTAATTATATAAATATTATTATATAATTAATTTAAATATAAAAAATATGCATTTCGTATTAACTAAATATGCATCATAAATTACCTAAATATTCATAAAAAATTAACTAAATATGCATCATAAATTTCCTATATTAAATGCACATTTTATTGCATATTTTTCGCTGCATATTTAGTTCATTCATGATGCATATTTAGTTCGTAACAGATGCATATTTAGTTCATAACAGGTGCATACTTAGTTGATATTATTGATGTATATTTAGTTCATAAGAACTGCATGTGCAATTCATATCCCATGCATATTTAGTTCATATTGAATGTATGGTACTTGATGCATATTTACTTCATACATATAATGCATACTAGGGGTCAACGGGTCAACGACGGAAGTCACGGTCAACGCCAGAGTCAACGTCGGAAGTCAACGGTCAACGACGAAAGTCAACGATTTTTCGCCGGAAGTCAACGGTCAACGCCGGAGTCAACTAATAATTATTTTATTATTTAATTAATATATATTTTAAGGAATTGACTCATTTTAAGGTGTGGACTCATTTTAAGAAGTGGATTAATTGGATCCTCCCCTATGAATATATATGCAACATCTATATGACACATGTAGACTTATAATTTTAATTAACCAAGAATGGTTTAAAAAAAATGCAATACAGAAAAAATAAATTAATTTTAGGAAAAACAAAAAAGATGAAAATAGATTAAAAATAAATTTAAATTTATTACAGTCCAGGACATGAACTAACCGGTTGATACATGAACGAGCAACTTTAATTGTTTGCATTTCTTTGAAAAATATAAAACATGCCCAGCTCCCAGCGTATTTAATCCAAGTGCAACATCATATCTGCACGCATAATATAATTAAATTAAATTTGTAAACAAATTAATTTAAGGAAAATTAAAGTAAATTCTTGATCAGTTTCATTTGGATGGCCGTCATAGTTTTTATATAAGATACAATATATATTATAAAAACGGGAAATGCTATGGTCTCTTTACGAGACCATTCCGTCGGAATTTGTAACCGTTAGATCATCATCTATTCCCGACAGTTACATGATGATCTAACGGTTACGAACCTCGATGGAATAATTAAAAACATACCTTTCGTCAAATTTGGTGGTGGCAGCTAAATTAAGCACGATATCAACTTGTTCACACATCTCTTCCAATAAATATTGGTCCTTCACACCTAAATTATCACATGTAATATCGCCAGCAACAACTCTAACTTTGTCCGATATAAAGGAATTTAAGTTGTCCCCATATTTCTCTTTCAAAACCCTGAACAAGTCCTTTTCCATAACCTGCACATACGCATATTAATTATTTTTAGGACCAATATGGAATTAATGGTACGAGAAAACAACAACAACAACAACAAAGTTTTTTAGTCTCAAACAAATAAACGGTGTCGAAAACTGACTAATATTATAATTTAGAGTTAAAAATTATATTAAAACCTCGGTGTCGAAACGTGACATGGCTGTTTTAGTGTCTGGCGCCCTCAAAAGAAGATAAAGCTTCTTGATTGCTGGTTGTACCCTCAATATCTTCTCAATGAAGACTGTAATTGGCCCATGCACAAACTATTATTTCATATGAGTGAGTGAGAGAGAGAGAGAGAGAGAGAGAGAGAGAGAGAGATACTCTTAGCTAGAAAGCCATTGGCACCAGTGACAAGAATGGAGTTGTGTTCCAGGAAAGGAAGAATTCTGCCAAACTCCATTAGAGAGAGGAGGGGAGAGATGGGTTTATTTGAATGTAAAATGAAATTGGACCATTTTATAGAGATTTAAGATGATGCTAGACTATTAAATGTTAAAATGAAATTGGACCATTTTATAGAGATTTAAGATGATGCTTGACTATTAAATGTAGACATGTCCACGAACCAACCAACCGTATCCCGAACTGATCCAAACTCGAAATAAAGTTTTTTGGGCCCGGCTCGAACTGTTGACCACGGGCCTTGAATCATCTCGCGTTTCTATCCGAGTCGATTCAAGTTCATCGGAAGAAATTTGAACCCCCAGTTCCGGTTTCAGTTTTAACCAGAACCGACTTTACTCTAGGTTTTAATAAATTCTTTACTATTAAATAAAACTTTATAAGGAAAAATGATTGTTTTCGGTTCCGGGATGTGCCTGAAACTATAACCGTAAACCATTAAATTTGGACCACTGAAAGTTTTGATCGTTGGAGATCCAATGGTCTTTTTTTTTTTGAAAACTTCTTATGGTTTCGGGCTGAGTCGATTTGGGTCCTGATATGGGATAGCACACCAGGTAGAGCAAATCCAATAAATCGGCCGAACAGAGGCACATGAAGGCCCGAATGGAGGTTGATCGCCAGTGGAGAACAAGGAGTCTTCAAGTCGAAGAGGACGTTAGGTGTTCAAAGGGACAACGATAGGTCAAGCTAGGAGTCTCAGATGGCCTCCTGGAAACTCGACCTGTAGGTAAGGTTGGTCGTGGGATCAACCAGAAAGACAACACTTAGGCTCTGAACATGAAGCATTCTACCTCTACAGAATTTGAGTTGGTCGCCCCATTAAGCAGTATAATGAAAAATACTAATGGATAAAAAGGAATACTAACAAGATAAGGACCACATGTGGATAAGGCTACGAGGTCAAATAGAATTGGGCAGATCGGCCAGATGGGGCAGTTCGGGCAACTCACTCAGGCAGTCTTAGGCAACAAGGTATCATCTCCCTATATAAGGGAGTGAGGTATGCCCATTATAACATTACATTCTCAATATTCTCTACATATATGCAACTGATATGGAATATCAAACTAGTTAGAGCAAACCCGATAAATCGGCTGATAAGCCCGAGTGAATCGGTTGGTCGAGAAAAGTAGCAGGAAGATTGAGCGCTGATGAGGAGGCTTCAGGTCCTAGAGGAACGTTTTGTTGTACTTTGTGGGGTATTTGGTAATCGAGCTATCCGACCTCGAGTAGTTCTCAAAGAAAAGCTGTTCGGAGCTTTGTCTACTACTTGATCGTCCAAAACACACAAAAACGAGAAAATAAAGACCCAAGCATTCTAATCAATTAGTTCGGGGGTGAATCAATGCTAAGCTAATCTCGGAATCAAAAGTAAATGAAAGCAAATAGCAAAACGAGAGAATATCGAAATTAAACTACCGGAGTCTCTATGTCATTCGACACAAAAAAAGAAAACAAATAAAAAAGAAATATGTAAGACCTAAGCACTAGGCATGAAGCTAACCTTCTAACCCTAAGTGATTAAGCTTTAAATAGAGTCTCAACCCTTAATCTAGATAGGCAAGCAATTAATCCCGACAATCACTCAAGCAAGCAATAAAAACAATCAATTCCAAACTTTCCATTCATCATCCAACAAACACTCACATTCACCTTGATAGGCATCATATGTAAAATCGAGGCAAAAACTAAAGTATTGAAGTTTAAAAGTAAATACCCAATCATCTATTGTGTGTTAGACGAAAATGAGATTTAAAAGTTCGGAACTTGGAAAAAAACGAAAACACCAGAATACTGGCCAGGAAATGATGACATAAAGCTCCAAGAAAGAAATAGAGAGCAAAATAGAAAATAAAGCTTGTCCAAAAGTGGGAAAGTAGAAAAATGAGAGATGGTTCCCAAATTACAAAGGAAGAAATGCGATGTGGTGCCTATGGATGCATGCCACTTGTTACCTGGCAGACCATGGCAGTATGACATAGTTGCTACTCTTGACTGCAGACGTAACACTTACAGCTTCATCGCCAGTGTTCAGATTATTTTGCATCCGAGTCCTATGCGTCTTTCACAACCATCCAGTTCTTCGATTGTTCTTTTTCTTTCTAGGGCAGCCTTTGAGGTCAAGATGCAGTCGGCACTGTTTGTTCTTTCATTGTTTGGGTCAGATACTACCGGAGTTCAGGAGCCGCCCGCCGCTATCCAGTATTTGCTCTCTGAGTTTGCTGACGTCTTTCCCTCGGAGCTTTCTTCTGGTTTAACGCCACTTCGGGATATTCAACATCAGATTGACTTGATTCCAGAGGCTTCTTTGCCAAACCGTCCACACTATCGGATGAGCCCGTTAGAGCACGAGGAGCTACGGCATCAGGTAGAGGAGCTCCTTCAGCGTGGTGTTGTTCGCTGGAGTCTGAGTCCATGTGCAGTACCGGCCTTGTTGATCCCGAAGAAAGATGGAGCATGACGTATGTGTGTGGAAAATCGGGCGACCAACAAAATTACTTCCAGATATCGCTCTCCTATTTTTCGTTTAGATGACCTGTTTGATCAGTTTCATGGTGCCACTGTCTTTACCAAACTGGATCTTCGTAGTGGTGTTGTTGTATAGCAATTAACAACAAAAATTAAATATAAAGATGCTTGATAAAAGCTTTATTGATGAGGATTTTGAGGATATAAGATGTCAGTTTAGTGTCCAAACGACGTTACAGTCATGAGATTATTCACGTTCTCATACTGTCCATTTTTCCAGAAAAGGGTAAAAAAAAGTCCTTTATTCTTAGTCAATCCAGCTATTTATAGTGCGGTTGACCCGATGTACGAGGTAGGCGTGATTGCATTAAATGTAAAGCTACTTTTTGGAGGTGGTCATCTGCTGATCAAGCAACAAGAATGGCGTTTTGATGATGATTCACCGCCATATGAAAAGTTAACTTTTGTAGACCTCGGTCACAAACCTCGGTTTAAGAAGCTTACACTGTGAAGACCTCGGTTAGTGTCGGTAAGTCATCATCCTCCGTATTTCACTGTCGGGAAGGGACGTCGGTTTTTACTCTATCTTGACCCGAGGTATCTTCACTTTGGAAACAATCGAATTATCGATAATGATTGTTTATGTTGTAGTTATTGAGAGAGATATCAACAAGTTGGCCCCCGACATTAACGAGCGTCTTATCGAAGATGGTTGTTGATGCTATAAATAATCCAGGAAACTACTGCTTTTTGTACGGTCTCTCTGTGTGGTTTGGATTAACGAGTGTTTTATCGAAGATGGATTTTTCCTTTTTACAAGGGGCGCGGCTTGAACTTTGCGTTGATGTATTTCTCGCTTGATCTTTTATATGTGGCATTCTTGACCTCGACTCTTTTGCGTAGCTCGTCGATCATATCAAGGTTGGCCTTCAAATTTTCCGAGTTTAATTCTTCATGAAAGTGTTTGACTCGGTACATCGGTGATTCGAGTTCTACTGGGACCATGGATTCAGCTCCATAAGTTAACGAAAATAGAGTTTCTCCAGTTGATGTACAAGTTGTTGTTCGATATGCCCATAGAACATGAGGCAATTCTTCAGGCCAAGTTCCTTTTGTCGAGTCAAGTTTGGTCTTCAATCCATTTTTTATGATTTTGTTTATGGCTTCAACTTGTCCATTGACTTGTGGATGATATGGCAACGAGAAGAAATGTTTGATGCCGTAGTCTTCACAAAATGTCTCAAATTTCATGCCTTCAAATTGTCGGCCATTTTCGGTAATGTTGGAATTGGGAACTCCAACTCGGCAGACTATTGATTTCCAAACAAAGTCGATCATTTTTTGTTCAGTTATGGTAGCCAAAGGTTCTGCTTTCACCCACTTTGTGAAATAGTCGACTGCTATTACGGAAAATCTAACATTTCCTTTTTTAGCGGGGAGTGGACTAATGAGGTCAATTCCCCATTTTGCAAATGGCCACGGACTGTAGATGAATATTTGACATTTATGACATTTTCGTACCCATTATGTGGCATCCGACTTCAAAGTCGGCCAGTAATATCCTTGACGTAATATTTTATACGCCAAGGCATGTGCTCCATGATGACTACCGCAAAAACCAGTGTGGATTTCCTCTAAAACATGGTGGGACTCTTCCTCGGTAAGACATTTGAGTAACGGGGTCGGGTATCCTCGTTTGTATAAAGTTCCATTGTCTTGTAAACCGAGCTGCACGAACGCGGAGTAATCTTGCTTCTTTCGGATCATCTGGTAGGGCTCCAGTTTGTAAATAATATATAATAGAATTTATCCATGTCGGTTTTTTATTCGTGGAACCCAAGTCGGTTGCCATGACGTCAGTAATTAAAGTTGACGCCGCTTCTTGTTGACTGATTTGAGCATATTCAACGTCCTTCAAATCGGTATTAGATGCGAGTCATAAAAGAGCATCGACTGGATGTTTGAAGACCGAGGTATGTGTTCCACTTGAAACTTGAATTTGTCTAACTTTTTTAACACGAGATTTAGATAAGACATCAACCGAGGTTCTTTGACTTCAAATGTTCCATTGATTTGATTGATAAGTAATTGCAAGTCAGAAAATATCTGAAGAAAAGAGAGATTCACGGACTCGGCAAAGTGTAGTCCAGATAGTAGGGCTTCATACTCAGCTTCATTGTTTGTAGTTGGGAATAAAAACGCGATCGAATGACAGAATATTTGTTTGTCGGGACTAACCAAAACAACGCCTCCACCGGCACGAGTTGTGGTTGAAGAACCGTCAACATACAAAGTCCACGACTTATCTTCAGTTATGGTTTCGATTGCAAGAGTGAATTCAGCAATCAAGCCGGAGAGTACCTGGGCCTTAATGACGGTTCTCAGTTTGTACTGTATGTCGAACTGTCCGAGTTCAACGACCCATTTGATCATCCTCCCCGACATGTCAGGGCGATTGAGGACTTGTCGTAGTGGATAAGACGTCCGCACCACAACATAATGTTGTTGGATATACGGACGTAATTTTCAAGCAGCCGTGATTAAAGAAACTGCTAATTTTTCCATTGGTGGGTATCGTAATTCAGCATCATGCAATGCTTTACTGCCATAATATACAAAAAATTGTTGAACTCCCTCTTCCCGTATTAAGACTGCGCTGATGGTTGTGTCAATGACTCCTAAGTACAAGTACAATGGTTCATCAGGAGTCGGTTTCTGCAAGACTAGGGGTTGCAAGAGAACTTCCTTGATATTAATGAGAGCATTTTGACATTCAGGGGTCCATTCGAATCGTCTCCCTTTTTTAATGGCTTAGAAAAACAGTTTGCAGTGATCGGTTGATTAGGAGATGAAACGGTTTAGAGCTGCGAGTCGACCGATTAGGGGCTTGTACGCCTTTGACCGAGGTGGGTAGAGTTAGATCGAGAATTACTTTTATTTTTGCGGGATCAAGAATTTCTCGGACCCAACTCCGAACGTGTACTTTTTGGGATTAAGCATCATTGAGTAGTCACGAAGGATATTAAACATATTGGTCAAATGAGATATGGGATCAATCGCCCTTTTTGATTTTACCAGCATGTCGTCAACATAGACTTCCATTGTGTGTCCAATGAGCGGAGCAAACATTTTATTGACCAACCTCTGATAAGTGGCCGCAGCATTCTTGAGCCCGAACGGCATCATAGTATAACAATATAATCCACGCGCTGAGTAAAATGAGGTGTGTTCGGCGTCTTCAGGGGCCATAGAAATCTGATTATAACCGGAGTAGGTGTCCATGAAACTCATCAATTCATGTATGATGTAGCGTCCACCATGTAATCAATATGAGGCAAGGGGTAGTTATCACTCGGACAAGCTTTACGATACATAGACGCCATAGACCGTTACTTTTCTTGACTAGTACAGGGTTGGATACCCACGTCGGGTATTTTGCTTCTTTGATAAATTTGTTTTCAGTGAGTTTGCTCACTTCCTCTTCCAATGCTTTTTGGATCAATGCCCTTCATATCGTCGTGTTTCCATGCGAAGACGTCAGAATTGGATTAAAGGAACTGTACAAGCTGGGAGCGTACATGTTCATGTAAGTTTGCACCAATGCGGAGGGTTTGACACTGTTTTATATGTTTTTGTGCTTATTTTCTTGTGTTTTATGTGTTAGTCGAGTCATTTTTAGGTTCGTTTGAGTGTCAACGGGTCCATTTTGTCGTATTTTATGTGTTTTTGCTTTCGTTAGGTGTTCTTGTATTTTGCCGTATTTTTTCGTCTCTTTTGGTGTGATGTTTAGGTCCAATATTATAATTCCGGGGATACATGCCGTTCGAGCCATTTCGATACGAGATAGTCGAGCCATTAGATCGAATCCCATAAATTTATGAGGAAGAGAATAGCAGAGGAAGTCACCCGAGTGAAGAAATGAAGTTGAATGTCACATTCCCCGCGAAATCCAATTCGCGGACCACAAGAGGGTACTTGGTGGAAAATCCTAGACACTCGCCCGCGAGAAGCGTCTGGCAAGCTGCGAAGCGGCGCATCCTAGGGAGCCACATGGAGCACTCCCCGCGAAATACTTTTGGCGGTCCGCGAGACAACCAGCATGCACTCCATTCATCATGCACTCGCCAGTGGACGCGCATTGGCGTGCTGCGAAACGGTGACCTGCGCAATGAAAGGCATGCACTCGCCAACGACATTCTCTTTGCGCCCCGCGAAATGCCCCAATGCACCAAGCAACCTGCGAACTCACCAGTGAACATCATTTGGCGACCTGCGAAATGCACTTTTCAGTTCATTTTCACTCTAAAACTCGCTGCGAACAAGATTTCGAGACCTGCGAGCTGCTGAATCATTAAATGTGTGTGCACCTAGTGTGTGCTTTTTGGAGAACACTATATATATGTTTTTTCCTTTGCATTTTGGACATCCACCTTTCATTATTTCATTTTTCCTGTTTTGGTTCTTAGTTTATGCTTATGTTTGAGCTTACGTCATTTTCCAGGAGGTTTTCCGGCGACTTTTGTTTCTTTCAAGTTTCGAGCTTTTGACTCTGTTTTTCATCGTCTACGCAATAGAAGAATGGGCATTTAGTTTTAAAGCTCTTTACTTCGATTTTTGCCTCATTTTTGCTTATAATGTTTATTAGGGTAAATTTGAGTATGGTTGATGATGGAGGGAAAATTGGGACTTGATTACTCTTATTGCTTGCTTGAGTAGTTATAGGAATTAATTGCTTGTCGATCTTGTTTAAGGATTAAGACACGATTAGGGCTTAATTACTTAGGGTTAGAAGGCTAGGGTTAATGATCTTATGCTCATAGCTCGTTTATTCCCCTTGCCGTTGATTATCATCTTGTTGTGTTTATGGCATGAGACTCCGATGGTCTAGTTTTGCTATTTGCTCGTGATTCAATATTGCTCTTAGTTGCTTGCTTTCTCGTTTAGTGTTAATCAATCTCCAATCCAATTGATTAGAATGTTTAGGATTTATTTTTCCCTTTTTGTGACTTGAACAATCGAATAGTAGGTAAAGCTCCGAACTGCCTTCCTTTTGAGAACGACCCAAGTTGGGTAACTCGGTTATCCTTTGCCCACCAAAACTCTACTAAATAAATGGCGCTGTTGCCGAGGAAGACAAGTAGGACGCCTAATTTGCTATTTGATTGTTCCTTTTTCTTGTGTTTCTCTTGATTTTTGTGAACTTTGCTTAATTTCTGTGTTTCTCTTGATTTCTCTTGCTTTTTGTCAATAATTTGTGTTTGTTGCTTGCATTCTACCTTATTTCTCATTGGTACGTTCACGGGTATAGTTGTTGTTTATTTTTATGCGAGGTAGATGAAGAGGTAGACCCATAGAGGAGACACCATCGATCGATCTCTTCGTTGAGCTTAATAATAAAGAACCACAACCACAACCGGAACCTGAAACCGAATCAATGGCGGGACAAGGAGAACAATTGCCACCACCTCCTCCTCCGAGCATAAGATATTTTTCACGACCTATCATTGGAGACAACAATTCATTTCTCGTGCTCGGGGAGGTGGCCCGAAACTGTAACCTTAAAACCATCCACCTAAACCAACTTCCCTCATTCTATTGTCTAGCCCAAGAAGATGCCATAAACTTCATCCGAGAATTCTACTCCACCGTTAACACCTTTCCCCTCCAAGGCCTAACCGAAAAACAACTCCGCATGAGATGCTTCCCTTATACCTTGAAGGATCGAGCCAAGACTTGGTTCATGACATTGCTTCCGAACTCGCTGAATATGTGGGAAGCCGTCTACGAGAAGTTCATGGGCAAGTACTATTTGCACCAAAAGACCACCGAACTCCGGACCCAAATGGCTAGCTTTAGCCAAAACGTTGGAGAAACCTTTCACGAGGCATGAGAGCGGTTCAAAGGGTACCAACTTCAATGCCCGCACCATCACTTTTGCCTAGGGGTGCTAAATCAATTCTTCTACTACGGTCTCCACCAAACTCTCCAATATATGGTTGACCATGCGACCGGGAGATATATCGGGAGTCACACGGTCGACGAGATCTATGAGC
This sequence comes from Striga hermonthica, assembly GCA_902706635.1. Taxonomy (NCBI): domain Eukaryota; kingdom Viridiplantae; phylum Streptophyta; class Magnoliopsida; order Lamiales; family Orobanchaceae; genus Striga; species Striga hermonthica. The sequence continues at coordinate 6,639,359 of CACSLK010006441.1, forward strand.
TTTATGAAATGTTGAGCGAAAATTCCCAACGGAAGAGTGATTGAAAGAGAGCCCCCGTGAATGAGGCTACACCATCTACCGGGTCCTCGAATGATGTCGTGCTTGCTAAGTTAGCCGCATTGGAAGAAGAGCTCAATCACCTTCGCATTCGTGATGCAAAGTCGACTCAAGTGGTAATGGCCGAAGTGTGTGGATTTTGTGGAGAAACAGGGCATAGAGGCCATGAGTGCCCGAGGTATATGAAGCCGGGTTATGATCCCAACCTTGTAGCGGTCCCTTTTGATGTCAACGTCGTGCAAGGATATGCTCCCCGGGTCCAAAATGACCCTTATTCCAACACTTACAATCCCGGATGACCATCCTAATTTCTCATGGAGCGACCTGAAAGCGGGGTATGCACCGCAACCGTCATCACCTCAACCCTACAATCAACCTCAAACCTATGCACCTCCGAATAACCGACCTTTCCAACTGAGGTCCGAATTTCAAGAATACCAACCGAGGCTCGAGTTTTAAGGATATCCACAAGGGCGTGGAGGTTTCATCCCAAGGCAACCATTGCCACCTCCACCGGAGCCTGAGAGAAATGCTAATGAAGAATCCTCGGATACTCGAATAGAAATCCTAGAGAAGTGTCTTCAATCATTGGCCTCCACCGTCTCTACGTTGCTCGACACCGTCAAAGGAGTGCCCTCGATTCAAGCCTTTCTCAAATGCCTCGAGACTCAAATGGGGGCAACTTGGAACTTTTAAGTAATGGAACAATATAAAATTTTATATTATACTTATTATTCACGTAGATTGTTAAATATATTATAACATTTTACCAAAATAACTATTTTATGGAATCACAATATATTCTGAATAAAATATTTGAGAAGATACTTATTTTAAAATGAATATAATATGATTTATTATCAGTTATGTGGACTTTCTCTTAGCCGAAACCCTGGATCCATTTTCTCCCCGTCTAGCGCTCTCTGATCTTCTGTCGTCAGCCTTCAATAGTCGCCATCGTCCTTAACCGGCGGTCTGCGGCCCTTGGCCGTTTGGTTTCTGCCCCCAATTTTCCGCTCTTCTTCCGCGATCCATGGAGCCGGGCTTCGCCTCTTGCGACTGGTCGTCACTATTTCCAGTGTCGACGCGTCAATTCCGGGCGGTGGCTTCTCTGTTGGGTGGCAGTGGAGCCGCCGCGCTGTTCTCGGGGCGAGACGCGTCTCAATTGCTCGGCTTCTCTCTTGGTCGGGTGATGGGGGCGTCGTTGATGTTCGATGTCGTCTCCCCTATTCTCGGCGTCGAGTTTGCAGGGGTCGTCGTGTTTCTTTCTTCCGCCAGTGGTGTTGGCTGGAGTGGATACGTGACGGTGCAGTGGCCTTGGTCATATTCCAAGCGGTTCGGGGTTGGGTGCTGCGGTCGCGGCACCCTTTTGTCTGCCCAGGGGCATTCTGGTGTGGTGGTCGAGGAGTGGGGTGGCTTGGTGCTATTTTGGGGTTAGGGTTTCGACACTGTTAGGCAACCGAGTGGTTTGGACAGTTTCGGGGTTGGTTCTTCTGGCTGCGGGATTCACAGTTGCTTCGATTCCGCTGGTTCGGTTTGGTGTAGCTTCTTTGGAAGGGCTTATTTATTTTGTTGTTGTTGTTTTGTTTGTTTGGAAGTTTCGTGTTTCTGTTCTTTTGTTTTGTTTGTTTGTTTCGTTAGATCTCATGTTTTGGTTTGGACTGTTGGCCTCAATGATGATTCTTTTATTGGGAGCTAGTAGATTCTCCTGTTGGGAGCTTCGTAGATATTTTGGTAGTTTTTGTTTGTGTTTTGTTTTGGGATTCTAGCGTTGCTAGTATCGGATTTAGGCGGTCTTCGGACCAGTCCTCCCAGTTTATTCAGCTTTTGGCTGCGGCTCTAAGTGTAATTTGCACATTTTTGGCGTTTTGATCTATAAAATCCTCTGTTGTTTCGGGAAAAAAAAATTCAGTTATGTGCACCACACGGATTGTGTACTAATTTTAAATAGACATTTTTATGTAATTTTGTATAATTTAAACTTTATATAATATTTTCAATAAATTAGAATAGATAATTGTTGTTGACGAGCGTTTTCGGTCAACGGTTGATATTAAAAATATGGAAAGTGCAGGACTGGAAATAAAGAAGAGATATAGTTTAATTACGATTTTATTTAATGATCACGGGGTCGGCCTCTCGTACGAGGTCGGCCCTTATGATATACTTACAATTCCTTAAAGGGGCTTCTTACAATTTAGAGAGAGAAAGTAGAGGAAAGCTTAAGTTAGTTGAGGATTCAACAACCCCAAAATAAATGAGGTGGGATGCTATTTATAGTACTCTTAAATGGGGTACTGTTCACCGGTCTTGTCGTACAGTAGACTTGCAGAGCAGTTCGGCGCCTTCCTGACAGTTCATTAATGCGATTTGAGGTTTCTCCAATCATTGCTTGCTAGGCATTAAATGCAAGCATGGGTAGCATTTAATGCTGATCGAATGACTGTGACGGGTCTTCCCATCAGCGAATGATGACCTCCCAAGTGGCGAATATTTTAGTAGTGACCGAATCGGTGCTATCCTTTGGCAGGGCGGCTCTAGCTTACTCAGATCGGCTCCTTCGCTATAAAGGTCTGTGTGACCCGGGTGAACCTTTCTTCAGTTCGGTACTGAGACGAGACCGGCTCGGCTCCCAACATGTCCGGGTGCCGGGCTCTGGTAATATTTCCTTCGACCCGTACTGCATATAATTCTTCGACTCAGGTTGGCTCATGTGCTCCTGATCGGTCCGGCGCTTTCCAGGAGTTCGGTCCCATACAGCTCATGGGGCCGACACGTTTGGTCCTGACCCGACCGATCCGGATGTCAACATACAGGCCCCCGAGCTTAGAGGTGAGGTCCGCGACGTCTCCTCTGAGGTCGTCACTTTGGGCAGCCCAGATCGGCTCTTCCGCTACACTTAGCGCGCGTAGGACTGATCTTATGGCCGACATTGATGACGTCAGCTGAAGGGACGTGTATTTAATGCGACCTGACGGTTGCTTTCCTGTCGGTTACGAAAAGTCGTGCAGCTTTTATCGTGGCCCACGTGGCGGACACGTGTCATTGGCCCATTAAATTCCCAGAAGATTGTATGCGTCAGTTGGCGGCGGTTTCGCCTTTTCAAATTTTCGAATTTTGAATTCCTTACACGTGGCGGGATTTGATTGGGACCGAATCTTTATAAATAGGGCCCCTCGGTCACTGTTTCTCCTTCTTCTTATCTTCATAAAATCCGATTTCCTTTGGCTTCTCGAGGAAGAGACTCTCAAGCAGTTTTCTGGTCGGACTTTTCGTTTCTTTACGGTAATTTCTTCAATTTTTGACCCAGCTCTTACTTTCTTTTTCGACTATGTCTTTGCCCTCCAAACCCGGATCTGGGGCCGGCGCGTCCGGGGAGGGTTCCGGTTCTTTCCGGTGACCTGTTTCTGCCCACGACGAGCAAGCTTATGCTCTATTCTCCGATGTCGGCCGAGAGGGCTCTGGCTGAGGCGGTGCCGATCTCTATGGTTCGTCCGAGTTCACCTCCAGCCGATCCGAACCCAGGCGAGAGTTCCAACGTCGGGCCGGATTTGAATCGGACCGCGGGAGCGGGTGACGAGGCGGACGTGAACGTCGACTTCCTTAAATCCGACTCGGACGTCGATCAAGATTTAGTTGACGAAACCCTCCGTGGCGACACGGAGGGTCGAGAGAGAGTGCCGATGGGCCGTGGTGACGATGCCACTGATGCCGAGATCGAGGCGGTTACTTCCGTTCCTCCGGGCTTTTGGGGCCGCCCTCCTCGAGTCTGGCGGACCCACAGTGATTCTATGGCCTGGTTCATGGCCTCGGCAATAGACGATGCCGATTTGGTCTAGTTGTGAAGCAAGTACAATTTTGGCCCGGGAGTTCACCTATTTGCGCCCTACCCCGGGGAGCGGATTCATTGCCCGCCGCCGGGATGCATTGGGATCTACCGAGATAGCATTCGCCTCGGGCTTCGCTTTCCTCTGGCGGGGGCGCTTAGCGACATCCTTTGCGAGTACGAGGCCGGCATCAGCCAACTCACCCCGTCCGTGTTTGCTCGGCTCCTCGCCCTAATAGTGATGTTTCGGCGGGAGGGGTGGCCCGATCCTACTGGGGCCGAGGTGAGGGCCTTGTTCGGCCTCAAACGGTCGGGCGACACCGGGAACTATTACTTGTCGGTCCATCCGGGGATTGACAAAACATTGGTCTATAAACTCCCGGAAACCCTCCACGATTATATGCCTGGATGGTTCTGGGTTGGAGGCGACTGGAGAGCCGAGGATGCAGCCCGTCACCCTTCCACTTATTTCATTACTCATAGAAGTAAGAAAAAACTTTATCGTCTCTTTCTTGTACTAATTTAATTCCTTTTGTGCTAACAGGCCGGTGTTTGCGTTTTCAGTCCAAAATCCGGTTCCCGCCCTCAGCGAGAGTTTGTCGGCACGCGTCGCAACCCTGCTCCAGCGTCCAACCGCAGATCGGAACTTTCGTCCCCTTGTGCAAGAGAGTAGCCTGCTCGAACACAACCTAAGTCTGGTCATCCCGAATAAGTCCTTTACCCCCGGTGAGTCTCTTTTCGGCCTACTCGATACTTTCGCGCGAGGCTTCTTTCGGGCTTTAATTCTCATGTTGTTTTGCTTTTTCGCTTGGTCTATGCAGTTTACTATCCCTTGCTTTGTCAAAGCAGGCTCAGGGCCATAAAGGAAGTTAAACATCATCGACGCGAGCACCCCGACCCTTTGAAAGCCAGGCAAAGCGACATGTCTGCCCGAATGAGGATTGCTATGGAGCGGGCGAAGAAAGCCCAGGCATCCGGATCGGCACCGGTCGAGAGCTTGCCTCAGTCCGGCCCCGGCGCTACGAGAGGAGGCCGGACTGGCGGGCGTGGAGGCCGAACTGGAGGCCGCGGCTCGGAGACCATCCGCGGTACCGACCCCGGGCGTGGTGCCGGCCCGACTGGGGTGACTGTGGAGCCCCGTGTGACGAGGAGCCGGGCTCGAGAGGAGGAGGCGGCCCATTCTGACAAGGAAGCAGCCGGCGCCGAGGAGCCCCCGGTCCGGAGCCCGGATAGGAAGAAGAAGAAGGTGGACGAGGGGGGTTCATCTTTTGTACCGGAGACGAATGCTCCCGGCGGCACCCCTGCCCCCTCAATTTATCTGCCTGTTGACCCCGAAATACGGGAACACTTCCTCAAGGAACTCCCCGGCTATCCCGACACCTGGTTCATCGATGCCAAGGCCGCTGCTGTTCCGGTGATTGCCAACAAGCACGGCCTTCCCGAGGCTGCCATGCAGGCTGGACTTCTCCCCATGATCTCGTGGACCCCGTCTGCAGAGGCGGCGACTCAGCAGTTATCCACTACGCAGATTATCCAACACTCGGCTGCCTCTATGGCCTGCTCGCTGGTCGAACTTGTCCACGCAGCTGCCCAGACGCGCGAGCTTGAAGCCGCGAAGCGTAAGGTTGATGCCGAGCTCATCTTGAGCAAGGCCCGGGTCCGATCTTTGAACGACCAAGTCAAGGAGTTTAGGCCGCTTGAGCAGGAGCTCATTGTTCTTCGCGGGGCGGCCCTGAAAACTAAAGAGAGGGAGGCCGAGCTGGAGGAGGCGAGGAGGGTCGCTGAGTAGAAGTTGGAGAGGGGAAGGGCCGACTGGGCTTTTGAGAAGGAGTCCCTGGAGAAGAAGCACGCTCTGGAGATGGCTATGCAGGACAAGGCCTTCAACCAGGACATGGAGGCTCTTCGGGCCCGGGTCCGCACTTTCGGCGAGCAAATTGATGCCCATAGGGAGGAGGCGATGGAATGGGCCAAGGCGAACGTGGCGGCTCTACAGCCACAGTTAAGCTACCCGGAAGTCCAGAACCTCTTTCAGAAGGGTATGATGGCCGACATGGACTCCGGGGTCGCTTACAACCTCTTTTGGCTCTTCCAACGTCTTGACCACGGACTCCTCTCCTTGGAGGACTTCCGGGCAATTATGAATGCTAAAATCGCCAAGCATGGCTTGGAGGCCAAATTTGAAGGGATGATTTGCGAGGTTGACGAGGAAGATGCGGAGCTGGTGCGCCATCGTCAGGGTTGGGCGGACGACCTTATTGTCGGTCTCCAGGACTTTGGCCCGAATCCGAGCGATCAGCGCCTGTCCGATGGGGAGAGGTTGAGGAGCTATGAGTCCTTCCCTATCTTGGGTGAAGATGAAGATGGTTTCACCTTGCTGGATCTGAGATTGGCAGGTGACGAGGGGGTCGGCACTTCCGGAGTGAAGGACGAAGGGGGGGACATGACCATCATCCCGGCTGGGGATCCGCCGGTCATCGATTTGGAGACCGACCCTGAGTCTGCTGAGAAGGATGCTGCCGAGACGGCTGCTGGTGCCGTTCCCGATCCCGAGGTCGATCCGTGAGGTTGATTTTACAGTCTTTGTGCTATTTTGGCCGTGTGTGGCCTTTCTAAAAAACTGCTTTAGTCTTTCCTTTTTGCTGTCGTGTTTTTTGTTAAGTTTGTTCAGACTAAGTACTTCGTTATTGTCGCTTTTTCTTTTGAATGGATTCCTCATTTTGATGGTTTTTGTCTTTTACTTTGTTGTTTTTTATTGAGTTCTCCCAAGTTCGTTTGGGGTGCCGAGCTTCTGTCTGGACTTTTTAGTGGCGAGGCCGAGCTCGCGATCGAGCTCGGCGCTGATTCGTTACTTGGCCGAGCCTCGTGATCGAGCCCGGCCTTATTAATTACGGGGCCGAACTCGAGATCGAGCCCGGCGCTGATTCATTACTTGGTCGCCTCACTTGTCCGAACTGTTTCACTGAGTCGGTTTGCGGTTTGGGCTAGGTGAGCTATGCGCTTGAGCTCGTTCTTTCATTCCTTACAGTTAGCAGCTTTGGCCTTACCGGGCTACTTTGCTGAGCCCAGCTTGTGCCGGCCAGGCCATCGTACCGGCCCAACCAACACATAATTATGTGGCAGCTTTCCCGACCGGTCTTGCATTTGGACTCGGCGGTACTATAGGCCTGTCCGGGCTTCCTAGTTGAGCCCGGCTAGTGCCGACCAAGCCATCGTACTGGTCTCGGCCGACACTTCGTTCCTTACATTTCATTACGCCGATTCGACTCGATCTATGCTAAAAACTCCTGCCTTATCAGAATTAGTCATGGTAGAGAGTTACATTTTCCTTTACAAAAAGTGACAAAGTAATTACGAGAGACCACCCTAAACCTGTTGGTAGAACTTCTTCAGGAATGCCGAGTTCCATGGGTATTGGTGGGGGGTGCCGTCGAGGTGTTCGAGGCGGTAGGCCCCATGCGGGAGGACTTCGCTGATCTTGTACGGCCCTTCCCACTTCGGCTTGAGAGGCCCCGGGTCAGGCCCCGTCACCCTTTTAAGTACCAGGTCGCCGACCTGATATGAGCGTGGCTTGACTCGGGAGTTGATATATCTCTCGCTTCGCCTTTTGTATGCCGCGTTCTTAAGTTCAGCACCCGCTCGATGTTCGTCAATTAGGTCCAAGTTGGCTCTTAGTGATTCAGAGTTGGACTTTTCGTCGAAGTTAATTACCCGAAATGTCGGGGCGCCGAGCTCAACTGGTATCATCGCCTCGGATCCGTATGCTATGGAGAACGGTGTTTCGCCGGTTGACGATCTGGCAGTGGTGCGGTAAGCCCAGAGTACGCTCGGGAGCTCTTCAGGCCAACTTCCTTTCGCAGCTTCAAGTCGGACCTTAAGGCCCTGCTTGATGATCTTGTTGACGGCCTCGACTTGACCGTTCGATTGCGGATGATAAGGAGTTGAGAAGAAGTGCTTAATGTTATGCTCCTCACAAAATGTTTCTAACCTTTTCCCTTCAAATTGTTTGCCGTTGTCGGTGATTATCGAATTTGGGACTCCGAATCTGCATATGATGGACTTCCACAGGAAATCTATCATCTTCTGCTCAGTTATAGTGGCGAGCGGCTCGGCCTCTGCCCATTTCGTGAAGTAGTCAACAGCGACAACGGCGTACTTTACTCCGCCCTTTCCGGTGGGTAGGGGACCGATCAGGTCGACACCCCACTTGGCAAATGGCCATGGGCTGAAAATCGACTTCAAGGGTTGAGACGGTTGAACGATGTTGGGCGCGAAGGTTTGACACTTTGTGCATCTCCGGGCCAGATCCAAGGCGTCCTTTTTCAGACTCGGCCAATAATAACCCTGTCTGAGGACCTTATGAGCGAGGGCGTATCCTCCGGAGTGGTTCCCACATACGCCTTCGTGAATTTCCTTGAGTATGAGCTCGGCGCTCTTTTCGTCTACACATTTGAGCAGGGGTGCTGAGTAACCTCGCTTGAACAGTTCACTGGCCACGATCGTAAATCGAGCTGCCTGGGTACGAAGCTGTCTGGCCTCTTTTGGGTCAGACGGCAATGAGTCGGTCTCGAGATACAACCGGATCGGGACCATCCAGTTTGGGTCCTGGTCTTCCCCAACCTGCTCGGCACTTAGCACGGAGGTGCCGAGCACAGAAGGTTGTTCCTTGTGGCCTACTTGAATGTATTCGACGCTTTCCACCCTGGCACTTGAGGCGAGGCGGGCTAGGGCGTCGGCTGCACGTTCTCCGTCCGGGGGATGTGCTCAATTCGGGTCCGGAGCTTGGCTAGTTTCTTCCTCACCAGCCCCAGGTAGGGGACCAGCCTTGGCTCTTTAACCTCGAATTCTCCTGATATTTGCTTGACCATCAACATGGAGTCGGAATATATAATGAGGTCGGTTAAGCTCATGGCTTCTGCCAGGTCGAGCCCAGACAACAATGACTCGTATTCGGCTTTGTTGTTAGTAGCCGGGAAAAGATACTGAACCGAATGACAGAAGAGTTTCTTCTAAGGATCCACGAGGACGACTCCTCCGCCCGCTCGTCCGGTGGTGGAGGACCCGTCCACGTACATCACCCATGGCTCCTCAGTTTTTGCTTCTTCAACTCCCTGCGTGAATTCCGCTATGAAGTCCGAGAGTACCTGGCCCTTCATTGCTGTTCGGGGTCGGTAGTGGATGTCATACTGCCCCAGCTCCACCGCCCACTTCACCATCCGGCCGGACGTGTCCGGCCGGTGTAGGATCTGTCTAATGGGGTAGGAGGTGAGAACGGCGATTGAGTACTCCAAGAAATACGGCCTCAGCTTCCAGGCAGCGGTTACCAGCGCGAAAGCGAGCTTTTCCATGGGCGCGTAACGCAGCCCGGCATCGTGAAGTGCCTTGCTCACGTAGTAGACCGGGTGTTGACAAGAGTTCTCCTCCCGGATCAGGGCGGCACTCACGGCCACTTCGGATACTCCTAGGTAAAGATAGAGTGTTTCTCCCGGGCGGGGCTTTTGCATCGTCGGGGCCCGGCAGAGGGTCTCCTTAATGGCTTCCAGTGCTTTTTGGCAGTCGGGGGTCCATTCAAACTTGTGATTTTTCTTGATTGCGTCGAAGAAGGGCTTGCACCGATCCGTCGACTTGGAGATGAACCGACTTAGGGCGGCGAGTTTACCGGTTAGACTTTGGACTCCCTTGATCGAGGTTAGTGGTCGGAGGTCTTGTACTGCCCGGATCTTTTCGGGGTTCGCATCGATGCCGCGTTGGCTAACAATGTAGCCCAATAATTTCCCGGACCCGACACCAAACGTACATTTTCTGGGATTTAACTTCATCGAATAATCACGCAAAATAGAGAACATTTTATTGAGATCGTTAACATGATCAGACGCGTACACGGATTTTACCAATATATCATCTACGTACACTTTCATGCTCACACCTATCAAACTAGCAAACATTTTGTTAACAAGACGTTGGTAGGTTGCCCCGGTATTCTTCAGTCCAAACGGCATCATCGTGTAACAGTAGAGTCCGCGTGCCGAGTAGAAAGATGTGTGCTCTTCGTCGTCGGGGTGCATGGGTATTTGATTGTATCCTGAGTACGCGTCCATGAAGCTCATCAGCTCGTGTCCCGAGGTGGCGTCTACCATATAGTCGATGTGGGGCAAGGGGTAGCTATCTTTGGGACACGCCTTGTTCAGATCGGAAAAGTCTATGCACAAGCGCCACGCCCCATTGTTCTTTTTCACGAGGACCGGGTTAGCGACCCATGTCGGGTACCGGACCTCTCGGACATACTCGTTGTCTTTCAACTTTATCACTTCCTCCTCGAGGGCTTGTTGGCGATCAGGGCCAAGCTTCCTCCGCTTTTGCACCACGGGTTTGACCGTGGGGTCGACCTGAAGTCTGTGGCAGGCAAATTTCGGGTCGATGCTGACCATGTCTTCGTGGGTCCATGCGAAAACGTCCGCGTTCTCCCTAAGGAATTTGATTAGTTCGGTCTTCAGTGGTTCCGGTAACCGGCTCCCAATTCGGAGTTGCTTTTGACAAGTTTCTTCATCGATAAAAATGATCTCGACTTCGTCCATCGGCTCGGCTCTTTTGGTTCCCCTCTTTTCTTCGTACTGAGTGCGGGGGTCGAGCTCATCTTCTTCCGTGACCGGCTCCTTCCCAGCTCTCCGGCCCCTGTCGCGGTCCAGGTCGGCACCGGACCCTTCTTCCACCTGGTCGGCGTCGTCCTCACCCTGAGGGAGCGGACCTGTCTGATTGCTCAGCGTGCGGTCGTCCCCCGGATCGAGACTAGCCTGCTCCGCCCCCTGACTTGGGTCGACCTCGGTGCTTCCGCTGACCAGGTCGGCATTTGTCTCGGGCTCATGAAGCGATCCTATCTGGTTTCCCAGCATGCAATCCCCCTCTGTTCTACCCAGCACCGGCTCGATGCTTTCGCTGGGGACGATCTGCAGATGTTCCTGATCAGCCATCATCTCGGTATTCGGAACGGGGTTGGCGGTACTTATCTCCAATCGGGGAATGGTCAGAACGCACTCCCGAGCTTCCCTCTGGTCTCTTCGGTGTGTCCCTTCCCCGTCTGAGGTTGGGAACTTGATGGAATAGTGAAAGGTGGAGACGGCGCCTCTCAACTTATAAAGCGCCGTCCTGCCTATGATGGCGTTGTACTCGCTCTGACAGTCCACGATTTTGAAGGTCTCGAGGATGGTTCTTGAGGGTTGCCCCTTTTCTCTGAACCGGATCGGCAGTGTGACTTGGCCGACTAGGGTGGTCATATGTCCGTTGAAGCCCTGGATCCGTTCTCGGCATGGTTGCACGTCCTTTGAATCTATTCCCATCTTCTTGAAAGTGTTGTAGTAGAGTATACTTGCATAGGCCCCAGTGTCGACCATGATGCGGTGGATCTTGATTGCCATGATAGGCGCGGTGATAACCAACGCGTCGGAGTGGGGGTGGTCAAAGAGGAAAGCATCTTCGTCGGTGAATGAGATCTTGTTGGGAGTCGGTTCAGGTGCCGGCCTACTCCCGACGTGCATCACCCTTTTCCCAGCATGATAGGCTTGTCGGGCATAAGCCTTGGTCTGTCTTCTCGACAGGAGGGATTCAGCTCGGCTGGTGTTCACACGCCGGGGTGGGGAATAGGCTTGGTCGGCCCCCGATGAAGGGGACCGATTTCGCTTCCAGCCCCTCGAGGTGCCGGCCTCGCCTTGATATGCCGGGTTGAATGTCAGGATCTCATTGGGGCCGCCCTGTTGCAGTTTCTTCCTTCGCGGGTTCACGTCGGCATCGTCTTCACTGTCGAGGCCGTCCTCGAAACGACGTCCCTTCTTCCTCTTCTCCCCTGAATGGGTAAACCTTTTAACGTGCAGGTCCTCAATAAATTTGAGCAGCGCCGAGATCAGGTTTCGGCACTGGTAGGTGTTGTGTCCATGAGCCTTGTGGTAGGTGCAGTAACGGGATTTGTCCACCTTGTCCTTATCGGTAAACATCGGCTTTGGTTCTGGTAGTAACCCTTTGGTCTTGATCTCTTCGTAGACGGCCGCGGAACCTACCGAAAAGACACCTTGATAGGTCTCCTTGAGCTCCTCCACTTTCTGCCTCCTCATGGCTCGGATCTCAGCGAATGATTTGCCCGATTTTTCTAACTTTTCATCTTTCGCCTTTCCCTTGTTCGACGCGGCATCGAGCACTGGAATGGACGAGGATTCCTCGGCCATGATATAATTTTAGGCGCGGACAAGGAATTCTTGGTATGTGGTCGGCTTATTTTTGTAAAGGGACCACTTGAACAAAGTCTTCGGCTTCAGGCCGGCCTGTGCCGAGATTAGCAGCGCCTCTGGGTGGCATTGTTCCATGTTTTGGACTCGATCGTTAAATCTAGTTATGTAATCCTTCAAGCTTTCATCCTCGCCTTGGACGATGTTGGCGATGGATTCCTTGGGGGCGAGGTTGATCTGTGATCCGATGAAGTGTGATCGGAACGCCGCCCTGAGTTGCCCCCACGTGGAGATGGAGTGGGGATACAGAGAGTGGTACCACCTCTACGCCTTGGGCCCCAATGTCAACGAGAACATGCGACAGCGCAAAGCGTCAGTGGCGCCGTGCAGGTCCATCCACGAGGTGTAGAGGCCGATGTGAGAGTCCGGATCCGAGCTCCCGTCATAGAGTCCGAGCTGAGGGACTTTGATTTTCTTAGGGACGGGTTCTTGCAATATGTCGGGCGAGAGTGGTGAGGCGTGGTCCGCGACCCGGGGAGAAGGTCGGGAGAAGGGAGGAGGTGGTAGGAACGGAGGTGAAGGTTTGCTTTGAGTGTGGTGCTGACCCTCCAGCTCGGCGATTCTACGCTTAAGGGCCACGACCTCGTCTGCGTCGCGTCCGATGGTTTTTCCCCGTTCAATGACCTCCCTGAGGTCCCGATTGGCTTTGCTTTTGTCGCCGAGGCGTTGATAGACGGAGCGGCGAATAACCTGCACTCTCCGATCCGGCTGGCTTTCACCGGTCTGTTCGGAAGGCGTCGGGCCGGCTCCCTTCTCGCGCCGTTCTAAGGCGGCGCGGTTGGGGGACTGGGCCGTCGTCTTGGATTTGGAGGGTTTTTTCTTCTTGTGTCCGTCTGCCTCCTTGGCGGGAGTTTGGAGTAGTGTGTTGCCTGGGCCTTCCGTGGCCGCCACGGTGTTGGCCCCGGCCGTCTGACCAGTGAGCGCCTTTGCAAAGACCCCCTCAAGGGCTTTGAGGACGTCGGGGTGCTGCATGGCCTCCGCGAAGGTCGGAGCTGGAGGAACAGGGGGTTGAGTCCCCTGTTGGACTCGGCGGGAGGTTCCCTCGCCGTTGCGCCGGCGGGACTGAGCGCCGGATTGCTGTGTAGACTCGTCGTGAGTGGATGAAGTCATCTCTGGTCGAGTTTCGGTGCGGAGATGATTTGGAACAAAAGAAAATGGGATGTGGCGTTAAACACCAGGTCGAAAAATGTCGACACCAAGTAACTTATGGTGCCCTTCCTCTAGCGCCAAACTGTTGACGAGCGTTTTCGGTCAACGGTTGAAATTAAAAATATGGAAAGTGCAGGACTGGAAATAAAGAAGAGATATAGTTTAATTACGATTTTATTTAATGATCACGAGGTCGGCCTCTCGTACGAGGTCGGCCCTTATGATATACTTACAATTCCTTAAAGGGGCTTCATACAATTTAGAGAGAGAAAGTAGAGGAAAGCTTAAGTTAGTTGAGGATTCAATAACACCAAAATAAATGAGGTGGGCTGCTATTTATAGTACTCTTAAATGGGGTACTGTTCACCGGTCTTGTCGTACAGTAGACTTGCAGAGCAGTTCGGCGCCTTCCTGACAGTTCATTAATGTGATTTGAGGTTTCTCCAATCATTGCTTGCTAGGCATTAAATGCAAGCATGGGTAGCATTTAATGCTGATTGAATGACTGTGACGGGCCGTCCCATCAGCGAATGATGACCTCCCAAGTGGCGAATATTTTAGTAGTGACCGAATCGGTGCTATCCTTTGGCAGGGCGGCTCTAGCTTACTCAGATCGGCTCCTTCGCTATAAAGGTCCGCGTGACCCGAGTGAACCTTTCTTCAGTTCGGTACTGAGACGACACCGGCTCGGCTCCCAACATGTCCGGGTGCCGGGCTCGGGTAATATTCCCTTTGACCCGTACTGCATAGAATTCTTCGACTCAGGTCGGCTCATGTGCTCCTGATCGGTCCGGCGCTTTCCAGGAGTTCGGTCCCATACAGCTCATGGGGCCGACCCGTTTGGTCCTGACCCGACCGATCCGGATGTCAACAATTGTATCACATATTGATTATATATATTTAATTTATAAATATTACTTAATAAGAACTTTCAATTTATAAATATTATCTCCTACCCGTGCACTGCACGAGGCTCATACTAGTTTTTTATATAATATGACTATTTAATTTTTTGCCTCTCTCTCTCTCTCTCTCTCTCTCTCTCTCTCTCTCTCTCTCTCTCTCTATATATATATATATATATATAATTGCTAGCAAAGAATTTAATAAAATTCTTTCTTTTTGTTTTCTCAAAATTTTTCGTTACTTTTTTATTAATCAAACAATTATACTTTTTATTTATTTGATGATATAATTGCTACTATTAAGTAATAATAAAAACACATTAAATGTTATTATTTACTATAAATTTTTTCAAACTATTTATTTATAATTATTATTTCTTTTTTCTTCCAACTCATTAAGCAAGTTTTTTTATTAAAATTAGTTAATTATCTTTTATGGTATAAGCAAACACTTTAAAATTCGTACAATTGTTATAAATAATAATTTTAATATTGTTATATTCAATTAATTGGTCATAATCAAACAAGATTGTATCAATATAATGATTAATATGTAAGTGTTGTTATGTGGGCTTTAACAACTATCTTAACATATGATTAACGTGTAAGATGCCAGAAATTTGTATTATTAATGGATGATTATGCGTTACAGGAAGTCAATTTTTTGTATGAACCGAGCTGTTTTTGTATGTTCGTGTGTGATGTCCGGAATTGAATCCTTGTACAAGAATACATTCCGCTATTTATAGTAAATTTTGGTTTGGCATGTACTTCGAGGTTGGTACGGCTGCATTAAATGCAAAGCTTCTTTATGAGGCGGTTTACTGTAGGAGGGCCCACAGAAATGATGTCGATATGTGTGGTGTACGGTTTCACCACGTAGGTGCCTTGTCACCAGCTTTGACTCGGGTTCTTTGGACGTTGGTCTTAGAAGGAGACTTTTGTTCTTAAGAAGTCGGTTGCCGGTTCAGGAATGAAGTCGGTTTCTATATGGTCTGAGTCGAATTTCTATAAGTCCATGCTTAATCTGTATTTATTACCCTCAAGTTTGGGTTTGGCAAGATTGGTTGTCAACATATAGGCCCCCGACATTAGCAGGCACACGAGAGTGATGGCTGTTGGTGTCGTTTTTTCGTGTTTATGAAATTCGACCTGAGAAATGCTTTCTGTGTTCATTCTGACGTTTGAGTTTGTTCCTACGTCTGGACACTTGGCGCAAATTTGGTCTGTCATTTTCTCAAGTTGAAGCGGCGTAACGGTCTAGGATAGATGCGACAGTTCGCGAAAAGGCGTGCCAGCATTTAAGGCGTTATAAAGGATATACGTAGATGTCCACGTGTGTGTTGTAGATTGGTTGGTGCACGAAAAGCGGTGTCGCTTCGTTTCGGGGATGCGTTTATTATATTGCCCCTATTTCACTCAACGGTCATAAAAATATGCTTCATAAGTATCCAAAATTTTAACCTCTAAGAGCTTTACCTTTGCAATTCCTGAATTTACAAGCTTTGGAACTTTCAATTTCATCGGCTTTTCTTTTTTTTTATCCTTGTGATTCTGTGTGTTTGGACAATTTCTCTATTCTCGTCGTCTAGGGTTTCGATTTCTTGGTAAGCTCTTGTCTCATTTATTTATGTCTTCTATTTTTCATAGTCGGAACTTTTCCACTATTTTTTGTTGAGAATGGCACAAGTATCTAGCATTAGTGAGACAATTTCTAAGGAAGTATTGGGTTTAGAATTGGCGCACGAGTACTATCTATGGGACCCAATATTTGTTGAGCACCTTGATATTAAAAGGAATAATGTTGAGGGCGACCGAGAGGTTGAGAGAGATGTATTTGATCGGAGTGACTATTGGAGATGGTCCGTACTTCAATGGTCGGATGTTGAAGTCAATTTATTAGGAGAACCAAGTATCTTAACGGATGTCGATGCGGTACTACTTCGAGAACATATTCGAGTCCCGTTGTCGGGGAAGCTCTTTGTGTCGTATCCGGGGGAAAGGATTACTTGTCCTCCTCCAGGGTGTGTTGGTATTTTTGCCAAAAGCCTAAGTTCGGGATCAAGATTTTCTCTCCCCAATACGATATACAACTATTTACGAGATTGGGGGCTAAGTTTGTGTTAAATTACGCCGAACAGTTGGAAGAGAATCATCGGGTTGATAGTTCTACCGAATGAGAAGGGTTAGGCCTTTCCATCATTAAACGATATGAGGAGTTTGTATACGTTTAAGAAGAGTCTGAGTATAAAGATGGTGGAGTTGTCGTGTTGCTTTTCTTGTGCCGGCAAACCTCAACCATGATTTAAAATAGGTGACCTGATAATCGACGTCCCTGATACCCTCCAAAGCCTCCAGGAAGAGTGGTTGTGGGTTGGATCATTGATTTTACACACAGTATGGTCTTCTTTTTTCAATCTAAGGATTTTATTGATCTTCCTCCTTTGCATGGTATGAGCATGGAAATATTTTGAGTTTCTATCTCCATTCTTTAACCAACTAACTCTGGATTTCTGCTACTACTGCTTCTCCTCAGAATCATAGGCCTTGTTTAAATCCTTATTGATCTGATCCCATTTCAGTCAATCTCTTAAGCCACCATCCTCCTAGAGAACAGATAATTGTCTATTCAGATTCTCAATTTTCTTCGTATTTTAAAATCTGAAGGAGCTGCTCCATTTGAGAAGATCAACTCTAGTCTCTTTATTTCTAGATTGAAATCTGAACATAAGGGTACCAGATTCAGGTCTCTTCCCAAAAACCAGTACTTTCTCCACTTCCCTTTCATAGACAAAAGGTAGTCCCATTGAGATTTTCTTTCAAGGATATGTATGCTAGCATAGATTAAAATTCCCCCAAATGTTATTGCCTTGAGCACATCCCATAATTCAACTTAAATACAAATGGAATTTTTAATAATCTGAAAAACATGAAGAGCGTTATCTAAAAAAAAAATGCAAACCACCACTTCAACCAAGAGGTTCCACAAAATTCCTACTCTGACTAACTCCTAAGTATCTACAAACAGTACTAATGAAGGTATCTGTTTTCCTCACTAGAAAAAAAAAAAAAAAAAAAAAAAACAAAAACTTGGGTGATGAGATCTTCTAATCTCCTTGATCTGGGCAACTGTAAAGGCCCACCCGCACCTCTGCAGTTCCACACAACTACATTCATTTAAACTTTTGGGTCCATTTAAGGCTGGTCACTCTCACCTCCTCATTGTTGATCTTTTGCTTCTTGGAAAAAATGACAGCAGGTTCTACTGATGGTTTTGACTGATCCTGAGGATGTTCAGTTACACTTAGCTGTCTCTTACCGCTGGTAAATTTTTGTGTTGGAGTACTTTGGATTTTGATGCTAGTTTAGGGTTTCCTTTACCAACCTTTCCCCTTACCTTTTGAAAGAGAGGCCTTTGTGTGATCCTCTGGCTGATCTTGGATAAAAGTCATGACTGATGATCAATTCACTTAGAACATCTGTGTCATATCAAAAGGTTGAATGGAATTCTTTTGAGGCTTAGATTTTGGCTGAGTAAACTAAATAGAATTTTCTCTAGGTGAGGCTTGATGAGGGGTTGAGTGATTAACCTTAGGATTTGATATTGGAGGAGCTAGAGTGATGGGTGAATTATGGTTCTCAGAGGATTGATTATGGTTGTGATGGATGGCGTTAGGGGAAGTAAGGGTTGCTTCTGAATTGGTAGTTGTTCCAAAAGGAAAAGAGGAGGTAGCAAAAAATAAATCAGTAGGAGTTAGGGGAAGTAAGGGTTGCTTCTGAATTGGTAGTTCTGCCAAAGGGAGAAGAGGAGGTAGCAAAAAATAAATCAGTAGCCTTATGCCAGTATACATAGAGCCTTCAACCAGGGCATCACTAGAGATATCAGCAGCTCTCTTAATGCAACTTTTATCAATGAATCCCAGACAACCACAGTAGAAGCTAAGGTTAACAAGCCTTTCATATTGAAACTGGACATGAATTTTTTTTTCTCCCCAAATTGAAGATAGGTACATTTTAGCCACGGATGAGCAAGGCTCGGTTCGGTTCGGAGATCCAAAAATCTCCAGAACCGAACCGAACCGAACGCTGGAGATTCCAAAAACTGGATCTCCAGAACCGAACTAGTTCTAATGAATTTTCGTCCCGAACCTGCTCAGTTAGAGATTCGATTCTAATGGGTCAGTTCTGTACGGATTGGAGATTTCAGATATTTTTAAAAAAAAAAATAAATAAATCTCATAATTGCATGTTAGATGGTACATATCATGGATGAAAAAAAATCATAAACCTCTCTTAATTTCAAAATATATTTCGTCAATCAATAGTAAGAATAGATGGTTAAAATCTTTTTTATTTTATAAAAAAAAGTGATAATTATCTTTTAGTTGCAAAATATCATAATTTAATTTGATAGATTTATATGCTAAACGTTTATATTCCAAAAAATTCGCAAGTGATAAGACGTACATGAACAATAATCAATTTAAAGATAGGTACTTGTTAAAGAAAAAAAATATTTTGGAAATATATTATGTCCAAATAAATTAATCTCTTCTGACCGATACCGTGAGATTCAGATATAGTACTTATAAAGATCATTTTCGAAAAGTGAAGATATTTAATTTTATTAAGTTATAATTAATATTATTAATAATATAATCAATATTTCCATTCTTAATTTAATATTATGATAAAGATATCTTTCAATTTATTTTATTTTAGAATAATACACCTTTAAATAAATAATTATCTCCAAGTTTTGTGAAAGACTTACTTCATAAAGGTCGGTTTCCAAATATTTGGTATTTAAATTCTATTAAGTTATATTTAATGATTTTCTTAATAAAATATTTGACATGTTGGCTATCAAATTTTGTAATAGGAAGAGTATATTAATTTTAATTTTTTTTTCAAAAAATTAATTCGAAAATGAGATCTTAGATTTAATATTGTCTCATAAGTAGTACCAAAATAAAATAATTATTTTTTTTGTTTTAAAATTCTCTTAACATTCAATAGTGGATGTTTTTTCGCAACTCAATTTGAAATATAACTTATGATAGTTTTATGGACATATACATAATGTATGCAGATTATATTTGAATACAATTATGTACAAAGATGAAAAAAATACATATGATAAAATATAATATATATATATATGGATTTTATGAATTTGAATCGTTTCTTGTTCGGTTCCTCGGTTCGGTACGGTTATTTTCGGTTTGGTCTGGTTCTCGGTACAGATATTTTGTGAATCCTAGAACCGTACCAAAAAAAAATTCGATACGGTTCGGTTCGAAGATAGTCAAACGATCAACGGATATTTTTCTATTCGGGGTGAATTAGATTATGCTTTCGGAACGGTTTGGTAATCTCCAAGACCCGTGTTCAGCCCTAATCTTACCAAACGCTAATTCACATCAATAGAGACTAAACTTCTTATGCATTTACCTACAAGTAGACCTCCTTGAGGGAGATTTACATCTCTGATTCTGGTGAAGACTGCCAATTTTGAGCCTTACTTCGGCCGAAATCCAATGAATTGAAATATTTGAAGCCTACACCCAGATATCCAAATCTTGGAAGCACGGATGATCTAATGAGATACCCCATGTCCATTCTTTAGGATCAAGAACTAATTTTCATAAGTCCAGTTGAACCCTTTGATAACTTTAACCTGGTCAGCATTATCTGAGAAGATGAATTAAAAGAAGTTGGCCTTAATTTCACAAAACCTTACAGAGGATTCGATTTGCCACATCTGACCAATTGCTCTTCTAACCAATTAATTTGGCACGCTTACTGCACTCTTTTCCGTTGTGTTGGATATCCACCGATGCAATAAAAATAACTACGTTTTTCTTTTATCAATAACTGAAAAGCTTCAAGTTTCGCTGCTATATCTTCGCCCATTTGAAGTTAGAAACGGTCACTAGGGGAACAAAATCTATCGAAAGGGGCATGGGAAACTGAGGGCTAATACACCAAGAAAGAGATAAAAGGAGAGGAGAAGGTAAGAAGAATGGTAACCCAGGTGAAACTGAAGAGCTAGAGAAGGAAAATAAACCCCAAAGGGATGAGAATTGTACCTGCCAACGAGGGGATGAAGGTCTCAGAAGTGAGAGCTCCCATGTCGAGAGAATCATAACATTCTTTTTTTTTTTACTTTTTTCACTACATATATTTAGACAAAGAGAAACTCATCTAACATCCCTTGAATTCCAACATCTTTGCTTCATAAATTTCAACAAAGAATAAATGAATAAACAATACAAGTCGAGAAGTTTCAGTAAAACAATTCAATCGTATTTGTGGCGTGAAGTCGTAAATTCGAAATAGTTAATTTTGTGCTTTGAGTGTAGCACCCTAGTTCATGCTTTGGTTTTGCCCAAATACATATTTCACAACTCCAGGAATGTGAATGTTCATAGCATAATCCTCCCAGTTAATGCTCTTGGGATCAAAATAGAAGATGCTACTCTCAATACTGCTTTCTTTTACTGCTCTTCTCAGTTTTTCCAAATTCATGTCATCATAACTGTATATCAGAAAAAGTACACTAAGCTTGTAAAATGTTCTAATTTTCGTTCACATCCATAAAAAAATAATGAAATTGAGATATATTCAGTTAACAATCAGACTAAAATATCATCATAAATTCTCACTTATGTAGTTATTAAATTGTGAAATATAACTCTCTCTACCTTTTCTTATTTTTTAACGAAAAAAATTAGTTAATTAACTTCCTTTCCTGGGAAAAGACCATTTTACCCCTACTTGTTATGTATTGTCTTATGTTCCCACTACAAATTATAGCAGGAGTAAATTGTAATTTTAATCATGTATATTTTACTACCTTAACTTTTTGTCTTCTTAGAATTACGTTTCCAATGTTCGTCCCGTATATTTGCAAAAAGGTTACAAAAAGATTATTTTCTGACATAATGGGAAAACTTGGAAACTTTTTTTTGCAAAACATAAATGACCTGAAATTATGTTGCGAGAAGGACCTTTTTGTAGCATTTTTGCAAACATAGGGGATGAAAATAAAAAACGTAATTCAAAGAGGCGAAAAAGTTAAGGTAGTGAAACATACATGACTAAAATCACAATTTACTCTTATTGCAGTGCTGAAAAAAAAAATTAGAATACTCACAAGCCTTTGAAGAACAAATAAGGCCCATAAAGATCAATGAGTCGCATCACAAACTTAATCTTTCTGCACATGTCAATGTACAATCTCTGAAAATATTGGCAGCTTAACATGTTCAATAACTGTAAAGCCTACAAAAAAACAAATAATTAATTAAATAAATAAATAATAAATCGAGAATCAAACCAAATAGATACCAATCGAGCATTCAGACCTTGAGAGGCAGAATGTATCGAACGGTCATGTATCGTTGGAAACTATCCATTGAGCTTAGGACATTGACTTTGCCAACAATCACAGGCTTCCCGTGTTTGTTAATCCAAGGATGTCGTGTGAAGTACTTCAGTGCATAATCTTGAAGCCATGAGAACTCCACGGGGTTTGATACAGATGAGCCAACATGGTATATATTATCATTGCCGCCATTATCGTTCGCATGAGCTACCATCGACACTATCATTGCATTAACCACCATATCCGCCGGTATCTGCAATTAATAATGTTCTTACAATATCGATATCATTTAGCCTAATCCAGTCAATTTAGAGATAGCTACTTAATTAAACTCACCACATCGACAATGCCCTTTGGATCTCCAAGAAAACATGTTATTCTTCCTTTACCATATCCAACGACCAAGCCGTCAACGGTCCTGCTCGTTGCAGTCGAGAATTAGCATTAGACGCGATAGAATTTAATATAAAAATAAATAAATAAATAACTAAATAAACATTTTGTACAGCTGTAAAAATGAATATTACAAATATATATTACAAATTTAGAAGCATCGAGCACCCCAATTTTTTTTATCCAATCACACCTTAAACTTAGGGTTTTTTTTTTTTTGGATAAAGTTAAAGAGTTGAAAATTTTGATTGAGTGGACTAATGGACTAATGTGTTGTAATGATTAGATTTTATTATTTAACTCGTGTTGATATCCGTGCAATACACGAAATATAATATAAACAATTATAATTAAATGTTGTTGAATTAGATAAGAAAATATATTGAGTCTAGTTGACAAACTATCCATAAGCAATAATATAAATTTTGCTTAAATTTTTTTCTTTTTTTTTTCAATTTTTTTTTTTTTTTG
Source organism: Striga hermonthica (assembly GCA_902706635.1). Classification (NCBI taxonomy): domain Eukaryota; kingdom Viridiplantae; phylum Streptophyta; class Magnoliopsida; order Lamiales; family Orobanchaceae; genus Striga; species Striga hermonthica. The sequence goes on from CACSLK010006441.1 coordinate 6,661,820, forward strand.
AAGGTTTGTTCTTAGCATTTAATAATATAAATTTTATTATTTATAATTTCATAAAATATAATAGATGCAAGGACGGACCTACATGAGGTCCAGGGAGCCCGTGGGTCTCCTCATTTTTTTCAATTATTATATAATATATATATATATATATATATATATAGAATGAAAAAACTACAACAGATGAATAACAATGCAAAAATATAAATAATTAAACTAATTTGTTGCTATTTTGATTTAAATTTATAATATTACTAGTACAACACCCGTGTATTACACGGGTGCTTGCTAATTTTTTTTTTTAAATCTAAAATTAATAAGAAAAAGTAGTTTGAAAATTTAAATACCTTTTACAAGAATATATATATTATTATATATTTATTATGACACTTTTTATTTGTGCAACTTACTTGTGTTATATTATACTAATTTTTTTAACTTACAACATATAACTACATTACATATAAATATATCAATTGAGAAATAATTTTATTTTTCTAATGAACTTTAATAAATATTATTATTTTTTATTATTATAAAGATAAATATAATTTATTTATTTCATATATACAATATGGATGTCAAATCGAAGATCATCAAAAGATGATTAATTTGATATATTATATATGTAAAACCGATAAGAAATACAAAAGTTATCAACTTTTAAAATACATTTATAATTCAATAGTTTATTGAAGGAAACAAATCAAAATTTAGGGATATATTAGTCACTTAGTGCCTCACTATGTAAAATAACAAAGAATTAAAAGGTTATATTAGTAAAAGTGATATTAAAATACCTAAGTTAGCTAAATAATATTTATAGAATACCCGAACCTAGATTATTAATTATTAATATATCAATATTATTTGTCCAAACCTAATTACGAAGCATGATTCTTCGCCAAATAGGATTCTGAAGCACCAGAAGCAGCCACGTAGGCTCAGCGCATTCGGGAATTATATATAGGGAGGATTTAATTAATAAAAAAACATAATACCAATTCTTTTATTTTACATTTTTAGATAAGTTTAAAAAAAATTATAATTACTTTTTCCTTTCAGCCTCTTAAATGTAAATCTTTAATGATTCAAAAAACCTAGTATTTAGTTGGATTGTTAGATATTTAATGTTATTTTTTACCTTTTTAAATCAAATATTTTTAACTATATTTATTCTTTCCTTAAGAAAAATGGTCATTTGATAGCTCTCATGAAAATAAATGGTATGCAATGTGTTGTAAAAGTTCAATTTAAATCATTTTCAACAAAAGATAAATAAATATATAAATTTTTCATAAGTTATAGATGTTAAACTTAAATTATAAATACATAAAATCCCATTTTTTTGTTTAATTTTTAAAAATTTAAGGGTGATACAGTTCTAAGTTTTTAAGAACTTAGATTGCACACACATCAATATCTATATTCATAAGTAAACACATCTTTATATAAAATGAGTGTTTCGACATAAACTACAAATTCATTATTTAACATTTAAAATCGAACCCCTAATTAAATTCCTAGATCCCTCACTGAACAGATGCATAAGATTTTAAATATGATGTTGGTATACAATACTCACATATGCTTAGAAATATATGTATTTATTGATTTGATAATTAGTTAACAATTCATAATTTACATATTCTCGATAATTGATCAGAGTTTAAAATCATCATATTTATCTTCTCTTTTTCAAATTTCATAAAGTAACATATATTTGATAATTAAACTATAATTTTTAATTAATTTATTTGTTGTGGTGCAACAAAATTTTTTCATGGATTTTTTTTTTTTTTTTGGTTGTTTTGTTTATATTTATTTCTTAAATTCATTTTTAACATATAATGAGTCAATTAATATACAATTAAAAATTTAGATATATTACATATTTCAATGCTATCACGCCCATAAAGTTTTAGCTATTTATTTATGAAGTCTATATTATTTTTATGTAACTTCTGCGTGCATGCTGATTACTAGTTAAGAAAGAGAGATTAGGTTATGTTTGTTAGATAAATAAGTTAGTTTATAGTTAATTTAGTTTGTTTATAACGTCTATGTTCTCATATAAGCTCCGCTTGGTAGGACGAGTTTTTTTTTTTTTTTTTAAATCTCGAACTTATTTGATAAACTTCTGTAGATGGTTTTTCAAATAAGCTCGTAGAAAATTTTATTTCTTCTAGTTTATCAGCTAATTTTACCAAACACTTTCATCATATAAGCTAGTTTTTCAGCTATAAGTCATAAGTTGTAAGCTCTAAAGTAATTGCTAAGCTATAAGCTAGTTTATCAGCTATCAGCTAGTTTTACCAAACATAACTTAAAAATGCAAAAAATTGATTAAATTTGATTAAAATTACCTCATCCCTTCAACCCAACCTGGGAAGGGCTCTTTGTAAGTACTGGTTATAATTGTGGGGCGAATAATTACAAGAGGCATTTGTTCTTTCAACTGCCCCAACATCATCTCCCCCATTGCCTTGGTGAAAACGTATGTATTTGGCCACCCAAATTTCCTTGCCCTGTTATACCAAATTTTACCGGTAGAATATAAATAGGGAACGACTAAAGTCCCGTTGACTGAATAGTTCCGTCAATATCTGTTACCGTAGATTATGTACACAACATAATCTACATGGATATATCCAATGGTGAAAAACACTGACTGAATCATCCTTTAACGAAACTATAACATTTTCCTATTGATCGGTATATTCTATTAATGGTATATATATATTAAGGAATGTATATATAACCTTTGAATTCCCAAGTCTTTCATGGTTGTTGTAATGAAGTCTTCAGAGTGATTCTCATCTTTTAGGTGTTTTAGGGTCTCATCCACTAATTTTTTCTCTTCATCAATGTCTAATCCAAATGTACCATTCAGTGTCTCCCCCATTTTATAAGGCGTTTCCAATATAAGCCCCTCTTTCTCACCAGAAACATAAGCTGAAAAAAATTAAAAAAATAATAATAAAAAATAAACACATCAAATTATTTAATGAAAATGTGTCTTGTAAATATTGTGATATATACAAGAAAAAAAAATATATGTTTTTATGTTTTCTCAAAAAAAAAAAAAAGGAACATGAATTATTAACATATTTAGACCATCTAGGCAAACATTCAATATTGATCGATTTACTTGTCTAAATTCCTTTACAGTACACTAACTTTTTTCTCATCAATAATAATATGATATGTTGCAATTTGTATCACTATTGGAACATTATTGCGAAATTAGTTTATTACTTTTTGGGATTAATGTTCTAAAAATGATACAAAAGCATAGCGTACGGTTTTTACGAGTAATGTCTCAAAAATCATACAAATTGCAACATAACATATTATTATTAATTAAGGGAAAGTTGGTGTATTAAAAACGGAGTTTAAACAAGTAAACTGACCAAAATTGATTTTTTTTTTTTTTCCGACCATCTAGGTACAACCAAGTTGTAATCAATAAGTTCATGACTCGGTCTATAATAGAAACACACAATTAGATATCACGAGAGGAATATTTATGAATATGCAACCTCTACATAAGACAAAGTTGATTTATTATCAACTTGCATAGCAAAAGTTGAGAAATTCAAGAACGCACAAGTATTATATATTTATCAAAAAAATATATATATATATTAGGGGAAAAAAGTAGATTAAAATTAGACAAAATTGCAAGTTGAGTATTGGTTTGATCCAATGGCATTTTTATTTTTAAAAATTGAACATTTTTGTTCGTTAGTCTTATGATTTTAAAATTCAACGCAATTTCAGTTTTTTGGGACTGAAATTGCAACAAAATTTAAAATTAACAATTTAAGTCCTGTAATTTTAAATTTTGTTGCAATTTTAGTCCCAAATAACTGAAATTGCAGCAAAATACTAAATTGCAGGACAAAAAGACTGAAATCTTGAGACTAAAAATGCTATATCGTTAAACCAGCACGACTAAAAGTACAATTTAGCCTTAATATTAGGAGATAAAAAAGGGTGAAAATGTTCCTAAAGAAATTATAGTATATTATAGTATTTGGATTTTTAATAATCCATGATACTAACCAGTTGATACGTGAACGAGCACCTTTAATTGTTTGCATTTTTTAGAGAAATAGAAAACGTGCCCAGCTCCCAGGGTATTTACTCCAAGGGCAACATCATATCTGCGTGCAAAATAATAAATTTAAATCAATTAAAAAAATTAATTAAATCCAATAAAATAAAATATATTAGTCCTTTATTTTCATTCTTTCATTATATATATTATTATAAGGAAATGTTACGGTCCCGTTACGGAATCATTCCGTCCGGGTTTGTCACCTTTAGATCAACTATCCACGGTTGCATTGTGATCTAACGGTTATAAATCCCGACAGAATAGTTTTGTAACGAAATTGTAGATCACGTACCTTTCGTCAAAATTGGTGGTGGCAGCTAAATTAAACACGATATAAACTTGTTCCCACATCTCTTCCAATAAATCTGAGTCTTTTACGCCCAAATTCTCACACCTAATATCTCCAGCAACAACTCTAATTTTTTCCCAAATAAAATTATTTAAATTATCCCCAAATTTCTCTTTCAAAACTCTGAACAAGTCCTTTTCCACGACCTGCACATATACGATACAAGGTTATAAAAGACGCTAGACTATTTTAATTTTATATATACGGTTCATGTTCGTATTTTACGTGAATCGAAACCGATCCGCGCGAGTATATATACGGGCTGGTTCACTAAAGCGGCGGTTCACGATTCAGAATTGGCACGCCCATTCTAGGTCAAACTGGAAAATTAAATGAAAACAAAAAATGAAAAATAATAAAAAAAAAATCAATTTTTAAATTCGTTGAATCGGAACCTAAACCGGCGGTTCAACTTGTGAAAAAACATGAACCTGGCCCGGACAGCAGGCTTGACCGGGCCAGTTCGGCTCGTGGACATGTCAGCTTCTAACGACACCGGGAAAAGTTAACGTCGAGAAAAGTTAGCGTTGAAGGATATTAAACTCGCTATTAAAAATTATATTACCTCGTTTTTGAAACGTGACATGGCTGTTTCTGTGTCTGAGGCCCTTAAAAGAAGATAAAGCTTCTTGATTTCTGGTTGTACTCTCAATATCTTCTCAATAAAAACTGCAATTGAGATACATGCATGCACAACTTAATATTATTATTATTATTAGTAGTAGTATTAGTTCATATTCATATATATCATTACAATTACATTATCGTATATGTATATGCATGAGAGAGAGAGAGAGAGAGAGAGAGAGAGAGAGAGAGAGAGATGTTATTCTACTGTAAAATCAAATTGGAGCATTATATAGAGAAGAAAATTTGAAAGAAATTGTAGAATTTATTAGGTGCACAGCTAATAAAATTTTGTCAATCTTAGCCACTTGTTGGTTCAATTTCTAGTCTCATGCATCATAGGTTTCATATGCCGGCTAGCTTAGTCAGACACATTGGCTTAGTTTTGGCTAGAAGTGACCAAGGACGGAACCACCCATGGGCTGGGTGAACTCCAGCTAGCCTCATGTCCACTAAAAAATAAAATTGATAACTTTAAATTTTTAAAAGTTTTATACATAGTCTTATGTAATTTTTTATTTAGTTCAATCCAATTGCGGGCTAGAGACTCAAGATTCAGGTTGAATTTGTTCATCTCACAACAATGGTGGATAAGTGATGAATATGTGAGAGGGTATGTGACCCAACACTCTCTTATCTTTTAAATTTTTAATGAGTTGACTTGACAAGTACCAAATGAGCTAGATAATTAAGTTTGACACACACTTCTGGCGAGATATGTAATTAAGTTTGTCTCACTGCACAGTCCGATAACCATTTTTGTTTGTTTATGTTGAATTCGACTCCAATATTTAATTTGACCTCATTTCGTAGACAAAGAAAAATCTCTTACAGAGTTGATTGCAAACATGTTCGACTCTATGTGTTTGATCGACAAGTTAGATTAGCTATTTGAGTTTGACTTGTTTAAATATATGAATAAGCGGAGATGAGTTTTCACGATTCGAACTGAAATATGTTAATAGATAATTCGGTTCTAGTCATGGCCAAAACCGATTCTGGGTTGAAAACCGCGATCCAGGGCCGAGGGTTGGAGGGTCTTGAACCGGCCAGAACATATGCTAGGGCTGGTTCATTGAATTGTCGGTTCTTGGCAGCTCGACTAGTTAAAAAATATAAAGTACTTAAAATATATATTTTTTTTTTAAAAAAAAAGTCGAACCTCTGGTTTCGGTTCCAGTCCAAAACTCAAACCGTCGTTCGTAATGTATAAACTATATAGAATTGAACATCACTACAAAATAAATGTTATATTCCAACGGAAAATCCTATGGTAATATATTCCAATAGAAATTTCAACGGATATTCCAATGGAATAGCTTCCGTTGGAATAGTTCCAACAGAAATTCCAACGGAAATATTCCGTTGGAATGTGTTTTTCATTGGAATTTTAGATGGAATTTGATGATTCCAACGACTATAATTCCAACGGCTTTTTACCGTAGGAATTTCCGTTGGAATATACAAATTCCGTTGGAATTTTTTTCCCACCCCCGTTGGAAAATCCACCGTTGGAATCGTCAAAATCCAACGAAAATTCCAATGGAAAACCCATTCTAACGGAATATTTTCGTTGGAATTTCCGTTGGAATCCATTGAAAAATTCCAACGGAAATAATAGTATTGAAATATCCGTTGGAAATGCCGTTGGAATAATTATTTGAAATATATTTCCGTTGGAATTTTATCATTTTTTTGTAGTGCATGAACCGAGCTGATCAAAATCACGGGCCCCTTCAAGACCCATGATCAATGGGCCGGTTCAATTATCAGCACAACACCACATATCTTGATGCACACGATATAAGTGTGAACTGTATGAATATTGAAATAAAACTGGGTGCACCCTGATAAGTAAACTTTAGTTACTGATTTTGGGCAAAAATTGCACTATTGGTCCACCCTAATAATGTGGACGTTTGCACAAGTCAGAGGAGATATGTTTTGGATTTATTTGACTCACAAAATGAAGTTTTGCTCGTAATGCATCAACTTTCAGGCTTATTAATTACATAACTATAACTAATCACTGTATATAAAATTGTCATATTTCAACGGAAAATCTTATGGGAATATATTCTAATATACATTTCAACGGATAATCCAATGGTAATTACAAAAAAAAATATTCCATTGGAATGAGTTTTCCATTGGAATTTTTAATGGAATTTGATGATTCCAACAGGTATTTTTCCGATGAATTTTTACCATAAAAATTTCTGTTGGAGTATGCAATGCACCGTTGGAATCGTCAAAACTCAACGGAAATTCTAACAAAAAAAATCGTTCCAACGAAATATTTTTATTGGACTTATCCATTGAAATTCATTAAAATATATTTCCATTAATATTTCAGTTAGAATTTCAGCATTTTTCTATAGTGAATTCGACTAATTGATATTATTGTTTTATATCTTGATTATACTCTGCCGAAAAATTTTATATTTATTTTAAAAATAATTAATAATTATTTTTTTATTTTTATTTTTTTTTTAATAGTTAAATTCTAAATTAAGTTCTGCCCATAATCATATAATCGCGTAGATAACGCCACATAATTCAAAGACCATAATAATTTGGCTTCAACACAAGGCCAAAGAGCATCAATTTGATTGTGAAATTTTTAATTCAGACACCCCAAATTAATTCGGCTTAAATAAAAAGCCGAAAAGGACACCACACTCGTAAGCGGTTCAGAAACTTTCTTTTTATCGTGTGCTATGTACCTTTCATTAGTTGTTCAATGTCTCTAGGAACTTGGTGGTTGATATATAGTTGCCAATGCCAAATTTTAATGCTTCTTTAATGCTTGAAGATGAACGTTCATCTTCTCAACAATTTCTGAATCACTTTTGATCATAATCGAATATATTTATCGATTTGTTACGGGTTGTTGAGTTGGAGTGTCTACGACGAGGGCCTTCTCGTTGTTATTGTCCATATTTATGTACTTATTGTATTAGACTTAAGTTATGTTTAAGTAACTATAGCCCTAATTTTGTGTATATATTCTTGGTTAATAGAGAGTTGCATCAACCGGTTGAGATGATTTTTCCCTCAAAGTATGTCTCGTCCCTCTTGTATCATGGTATTAGAGCCCAATTTTCTCCTTTTTTTGATCGCAATTTTTTTTTTCAAATGCATCTGATCGTCTTCATCATCACGATTGCGTCAGGCCGCCTGCTCGAGTACATCTCTGTTGTTGCACGTGATCTGTCCGACCGGTTGCGTTTCTACCATCCTTCACGTCTGGGGAAACTCGACATTTGAAGCCTCGTCCGTTGTCTCCAGCCTCCGCCGTTGCAAAAGTATCTCCAATAGAATGTGTATTGTAGAATTGTAGAAGTAATCCCATAAAAATCTTCTCCAACGGTTTTTTTTATTTTACTTCTATTTTTGTTGATGTGGCATGACAGAGAACGAATTATTCTAGAAGTATTTCTAGATGTAAAAATACTTCTAGATTTTATGACTCATTTTTTCCCTTTATTTATATCTTTTTAAATTTAATTAAAATATAAAATTAGGTTAAGAATGTCTCATAAATTGCCAAACGCACAAAGTTTTTGCGGGAATTACTCGGCGGGAACCAGAGGAATTTGGAAGAGGAAAAAACAACAAAATATTCTAAAATTACATTATAAATTTAATGATATATATTTTATTAAAATTTTACATTAACATACCTTATAAAAGAATGCCGATACAAAAATTATTTATGAACATGTAGAAATTTTTTTTAAATATCATTTTAATTTTTATATTTTTTTAAATGAATGTAGGTTGAAAATGTCTTCCCAAAAATAAAGGACGGCGAAGAATCAGAGCCTAGATATAAGTTAGAGATACCCTAAATGTTATTGCAACACGTTTGCTCAAATTAGGGTTGTGGCCAACAAAAGAAACTGTCGGTAAGCTATTTTGCAATAGTCTATACAACAAGTGTAGTTTTTATGTTTGTCTTAAACTCACCTCCATGAATTGGTGAAGTCAAATCAAATCTATGAAGATTGAATTTTGTTATGAAGATGATGATGAAGTTGATTCAACAAAAGCAAATATAACACACCAAAATGCAGAAGTTGCAACAATGGTGAAGGAGATGCAATAAAAAATGGAGAAAATGGATCAATAGTGTTCCCGCATCCTTTTCTCAGCGACTCGCACCCATGACATATCGATTATAGGTGAACCGTCTTACCACTAAGTTGCACTTCGTTGTCTAATTCATTGATATCTTCAGTTACCACATTGCCATGAAGAAACAAAATCCCATGTTTAATTTGCTTGCAATATAACTTCATTATGGTCCGCCGTCGACCTTGTATAACCCGGTGGCCATACAATTCCTGCAGGTCTTATTCGGAAAACATATCACGGATATCAATTCTCACTTCGAATTCTCTCCTTTCGTTGTCCTTTCATTTGTACAAAGTTTAAATTTCCTCATTAGTTGTCCACTTGCAATGCTTTCACAGAGAACTTGTGTGAGATATGTGAACCAAGGAAACAAGGAAATATGAACGATTTAATGCATTGACTTGAGAAAAAAGCATTAGACAGCTCGTGATCAATGAATAAAGAAGCTAACACGTTACTTGTGATCAAACAGATCAAGTAAAGTCGCTTTACGACCTGCTTGGAGATCATGAGCTCAAGGCAGATTCAACTTTACATACAAGAATTATCTTTTGCTAATGTACAGTAAACAAGTAAACTCTATTCTGTCAAAACGATACAACAACTAACAAAATGCCCACTTAGGCTGGAGATTAACAAGCAAACTCCCAATAAAACCGAACAAGATCAACCACTTAGAACTAAACCCTTACGGGTCTGGAAAAATGATGTGTACTCTATTTTGTGAGTAATTCGAACTGTTAGCATTTAGTATTGAACTAGATAGATACCTTCTTAAATCATCAAGAATCACGAATCAAGAACCCTGGCCCGATTTATTTTGATTCGAACCCGGTAAATCCACATTCATTAGATCCATTGTGTTTTGCGCTTTTTGCGCATGATTTGCATCCGCAGGTTGGATACAATCATTCTGAACTGTAGTGTCCATTTGGTCGGTTTGTTGCAAAGTACAATCAATGGCGTCAACAGACTGTTTGGCAGTACATGTTTGGGCCTTAGAATTTGTATTATGTGTTTGAGCCTCAGAATTTGGGTCCGTCTCGGTGGTCTCGTATTCGGATAAAAGGAACATGAACTCGTTGAGAAGCCGTTGAACCTTTCTGTTTGAGGCCATAGCTGGAAGAATATCTTCCCTGAGGAGCTTATGCTTATACATACCCTGCAAGAGTAATAAAACCGCCTTAAAATATAACCATGAGCACAGGCTAAAGGGACGAGCTTTTGTCTTCTTCGTCATATGTGTACACTATATATGCAAAAGTCTTGAACGTTGATATTTTAAGAATTTTGTGAATGTTAAAGTGAAAAGAAAACTAAAGAACGAAAAAAAGGTAAGAAAAAAAGGAAATGAGAATGAAAATTTGCTGCGATTGGATATAAAGATTTTCTTCAAAAAATTTTGTCTCGCACGAAAAATGACATAAAAATTGGAAAAAAATTTAAAAAAAAAATGGATATGAACTTGTGAATGGATATAGAATAAACATATAATGATTAAAGTTGACGGGATATAAGAACAAGAAAATATGGATTGATAGTGAGGTAGGCAGATGTATGTGAGTGAATTTTACTTGAAAACATATGTAACAATATTTTATATTTTTAATTGTGATGGGGGGATTTGTAGAAAAAAGAAAAGAAAGATGAAATGAATAGTAATTTATTTGGGGGGAAAAAAATGATTCATTTGAACTTTAATAAGATAAATCTTGACCGACCAAGCAAAAATTAAAAGAATCTTGAATATAATCAACAATATGCACTGCACATCTTCCATAAAAGAGATTATCCTATTACAAAATTTCCATTGAATACAAAAGAAAAGGACTTACAAGTACAAAAGGGTCCCATGCTGGTGTCTTTGGATTCGACCCGGGTTCAGTCATCCCAATAGGAGGGCCGAGAAAACTCTCACAAACTTCACGTAAACGGGACTCATCTGCCTCCCTACATTTTTTTAATGCATTAAATATTTCTAATTTTACATATCATAGCAGGTATTTCAGCACGAGTAACTCTCTCAATGGAAAAAGTTCTAACAAAATTCAGTGTTGGCTCGTTAAAGCTTCATTTATAAAGTAATTACATATTTCCAGAGGAAAAGATTAGAGACATAATATGAACTGCATGTACACACAGCAGGATAAGGAAAACATGTACGACATTTTCTGCAGAACAATGTGTCTAGACTCTATACACTTGTTATCATGATAAACAATGATCGTCTTTAAACTATGCATGAGGTAATAGTAAGACTGTATGACCATTAGCAAACCTGGCTAAAAAGCGAATGTATGATAGAAGACTCTGTCGGTATTCAGTTGGGGAATTCAATGCTAATGCAGATGCCAGCTGAGCTTCCAAATGAGCTCGTGTTTGCACGCCATCATCAGTCACTCTGCAAACCAAAAAGTGAAAACCCACACTTGTATTGTACACAGCCCAATAATTATCGATGGGGGGCAAACATAAACTTCTAACGCAAAACATCTAAAACTGGTTACCCTCAGCAAACTAAGCTTAAATCAGTATGGATGGAAAACTGTGTACTACAAGAGTTAATCACAAAAACTATCCACGAGTAGTAACCTTTTAAGTTATAACTGCCAACTGACACTTTCTTGACAAGTAATATTACTGTAAGGATGTATTTACTAACTTATAAAACCTCAGTGTGTATTTGTAACATTTGACTGAAGGATTACCAATATAATAATTATTAATTGATTAAATAAAAGGGATTGAGAATGCACACAGACCTGCTCCATCCTGGTTTACGTGCCAGAAACTTTCTGACATCATTCTGAAGAGAAGCCAACTCACCACCAAGAGTTGAACCCACAGTCCAAGAGCTTGCAAAATTCGATGCAGGAAAACAGTCATCTGCCACTCTCAGCCAACACATGAGACTCATGTCAAAGAGATACGCGTGCCTCGTGGCCAAAACAACAAGTGGCGATCCAGATTTTGATAATTTGGCAGATATAATTTTGATTGTACCTTCAGAAGAAAGCCAAGATCGGAAGATAGTCAAACATATAAAGAATAACATGGATTAGAGAGCTGTGATACTGATGCTATCAATACTTTTCACACTTACCACTATCCTTAGCATTAGACTTCGGGTCTGCTGTTATTAACGAGACCAAGGAATCGTGAAGCAGACATTTCTTGTTGAAAAGATCCCAGATATATACAGACCCTTTCTTTGTGACGAGCAACAACTTCCACAACTCATCACAGTCGATAAAAACCGCAGAGGAACCCATCAACATGGTCGGCATAGCACGTCTCCCACATTTTGTGTAAATCTTCTCGAAGATAAATATTTGAATAAATTGTTTAAAGAAAAACAAAAAACAATGTTTATGCAGCTTATGACATCTGAAGCGTGTGACACAACTACAGTTATTTCCATGAAGCAAAAACTGTCTATCAAATTGTATCCCACGCAATAGAAAAAAACAGAAATGTCACTAGAGTATAAGAGGATTTCCCAAATGATTACCATTCCAAGTATACCTCGCATAAATTATAATAATCATTTCCGTTGATTTAAAAAAAAAATAGAAATGACAATAACAGTAAACTGAGATGTGAATGGAAGAAAAAAAGTCACACTGACCTGGAGCGACCCATCCTCACAGCCAACAGCCCAAAAGTTGGAATTCCCAGACAGGACAGAGACCTTCCCAGATATCCTATCAGCCCATAAATTCTGAGACCCTCTCGTGCAACAAAGTTCTGTTTCTTTAATCAGGAAAGTACTTGCTGCCCCCACAATATCGTTAACAGCATGCTCTCTCGGCCGAGCTTCCAAGCAAACAGGTACAGTATCCTCTGCTTGTTCCTTATCAAACACCCTAATCGATAGAACACTTCCTGAAGCTTGGTACCCAACCTGCTCAACATTAGTACCGATTTCCTTGCTCTCACTAGCCGGGACCTTCTCGATGACCAAGTTCTCGGTAATAGAGGCTTTAGCCATGGAACTTACTTGTTTCCTTAATGATCCTTCTCTAAAACCACCATCACCATGTATTGTCCCGTTTACAAGATCCAATGACTTCCCAGAGAATTCAAGATTTTCAGATTGAGCGCCAATTGGCCTCTGCCTCTCCTGATGAGCGGTTGTCCCAACCGCTTCTGGTATTATCCTCTTTCGGCCATCGGGCTGCCTGTATTCCTTCTGCTTCACTGGGCTCGACATCCGGGCCGAAACCACTTGACTCGGCCCGTCCTTGATAGCCTCCTTATTTTTTTTCTTTCCACCATCGACAGTAGTCTTGCTAACCTTTGCCGTGACAGCTAAATCAACTGGGGGTCTTGGAGAGATCTGACTCTCGGGGATGGCTAAATTTTTCTTTTTACTAGGATATTGCTTTGTGGAGGCTGCTTCGAGTATCAGCTGGGCCGGGGACTCGGCTAATTTTCCTTGTTGAGCCCTCACGTCACCATAGCGATTTCTCTTCAGGTCCTGTAATTCGGAGTCGGTTAGTTTATGTCCGATTTCGTTGGCATCAAAATGAAATGTGGCGACAGTCCCATCCAAGGAACAAGCGAAAAGTGAATATCCATCAGGGCTCCTGCAAGCACGGGAAGAATTATACAATTGGTAAGATATAGATGGAAAAATTGGGAGGAAGGATAAACTTTTGGGATAAATTAAAAATGTACTGCCGAGAGGTTTGACTGAATTGAGGGGTGGTAGTAGCACACATTATATAAAAAATGAATTAATGTCCCCGTTACAAAGTGTACAACTATGAAAGTTCAGGTAGAAACTAAATATTATGTCCCCTAACAGAAAAATGCAAATTCAAGAATGAAGCTCAACAGCACCATACTACAGAGAGGAAAGAGGAGATATTAAGAACAAAAATTACCAAGTCAAATCCACCACACTCTGAGAAAAGAAATGTTTGGCCACGAAAAGTGGGCGGGGGCTGGCAGTGGTCCACACAGTTATAGTACGATCCTGGCTTCCAATTGCGATTACATTATACGGTTGGGAATCTTTCGCTTCAGGCTTTGCAGAACCATTAGACCAACCAGCAGACATGTTCTTCAGGTCATGCGAATTTGAGGCATTCCTTCGAAACATCGAGTGGTTGAACCTGGCAACAATAATGGGTGCATTGTGTCCCAAGAAGTCAAAAGTGGCAGACCATTCCCCTCTCTCTAGAACAGGTGCCGAGTGCCTGGGCTTTTGGAAACCATGAGTCGTGGTTATAAAATGGCCACAAGGTGACCAGTCGAGTCGTCTGAAGAAAGTGGAGCCAAGCTGGAAACGCACAGCAGTGGGTGAGGGAAAAAGGACAAAATGAAAAATCAGCCACCGGCCCACAAAGATAGGGCATGTTTGCTTTTTCTATTTCTTTTTTCCTTTTCCCCCAGTTTAAAAAAATCAATCATTTGAAAGTGAAATTTAGGAACATTACAATAGGTATTAAAAACCTCAAGGGGATATCCGAAATACTTTACATAAGCACTTGCATTTTGAAAAGATAAAAATTAACAGAAGCTTTTATCAAACAAGCATTGCCCTTGGTTACTTACAGATTTGGCCCAGTGACCATCAGTTCTATGAGCAAGGCTCCAATCGCTCGTTCGCCAAATTATGACAGTCTTGTCGTCCGATTGGCTTGCTATGAACGAGCCAATAGGATCCCAAGTCACGCCTTTAACCAGACTTGAGTGGCCCCGAAGAACGGCGCCGCACACACCATTACTCATATCCCAAATGTGGATTGTGTTATCAAGACTCCCACTGGCCAACGTTGAATCATCTGGGGACCAATTGAGATCCACCTACTTTAAGCATAGAAACAAACATGCCATGTTGATTAGAGTACACAGTTTACAAGGAAAACTGATATACTAATAAAAAAATGCCAATTTTAAAAAGTTTCAAGACAGCGAAATCAAAAGTCAAGAAAGGAACAGATATGTCCATATGACGTATATGTATCTACAACTACTTCTGATATTTAGGGTAATTTCAAAATACTCGAATATCTTTCACTATCATAATTTCCCCTTAAGTGGGATTTTTTATTGTATAATCTATGCTTAAAGTGTCGATCCCCAGAAGCTCCAAGATATTAAAACAAAATGCAAGGAAACTAAATATCTTCGATTCATGTGAGGACTGAGGATTGTGTATAAAAACTACCTCTAATACCCAATAGAAACAAACATTAAAAGGGTATATATATCGACGATAACTACGTTTTAAGCTTAATTAACCTCACGGGTAGTTATGAACCCTTCAAGTGATGATTTTATGAAACTTCTATTACCACGTCGGCAGTGTGTCCTCTCAAAGTCATGGAAACTTTCCAGTTCTCGACATCGGGTGGCTCCCCACTGCCAAATTCTGTGGTCCCTGAACCGGGCTTCCTCTCATGGATGAGAATAGCTTGATCGTCCGATCCAGATGCAATATACCGGCCATGCTTGGCCCACCTAACACAGTTAACGGACCCGAAATGGTCACGAAGGGTTGCAAGAAGTTTGGATGATGAGTCATTGATTTGAATTTCCCTGCCAACAGATTTCATGTTCCAAATGCGAACCTGAACAAATAACACAAAACTGCTTAATTTAACAAGGGAGATAGCATGTGTCAACATTAAGACATACTAGTCACAACACAAATACATGGCAACAGAACTTCTTCATGGATGATTTCACGTTGGAAAACAAGATTGAGATATGCGTGCAGTCTCAAGCCAAAACAACCGAATCGAATATTTAATTATTCACATTCATTGAATTCTGTTTTTTTGTACATGTCCATAAGCACATTTCCGTATTGGGGAAATTTACGACATTTACAGTCTTGTGATCTGGGATTGACCGCTTCGACAGTGGCCACAAAGATACAAGTCAAAAGCTAGAACTTGCTTTCTCAAGTTCCAGCTCAATGATGCAAATATTCGACAATGCCGTACACATCGTGTAAAGACTACAATAATCTAAACCAAAACTTCTGAAAGAAAGAATCAATAGAAACAGATTAAACCCAAAAAAAAAA
>CACSLK010006441.1:6678117-6692163 GCA_902706635.1 Striga hermonthica
AAAAAAAAAAACAGCAAAACAAGAACATTACCTTGTGATCACCACCACCAGTAGCAAACCTGAGGCCTCCAGGCTGAATATCAATCGAGAAAATCTGTGTGCCGCCATGCCTGATCCAACTAGGTTTCTCTGCTATCATCTTTCAGTTCTTGAAGAATCTACCACAGTACAAATGAATTTATAAAAGCAATGAAGAAATAAAAAAAAAATAAAAAATCTTTTGCTACTTGTTTTACACTTTAAACCCAGAAGACCCATCCCCAAGTCTCCCCCAAAGCATCCATAGGTGGAAAATGAAAGAACAGAACAAAATGCACAAACACGAAAACCCACAAAAACCCTAATGCGTAGGCTACAACAGTCTCTCAAACGACAGAGAAAAATCCAAAATTGGGTAACTGAAGACAGTATATTCTATTCTATTGGAGCTAAGGTTGGAAGTTTTGCAGCCAAATTAAGAAAGGAAAACAATTATTCGAGAGGTTTGAGAAAGTTTCAATAATTAGTCGGTTATCCTGTGGATCCGAAACTAATCTCAAACCGAAAGGTCCCTATACCAAAAAAATTATTTAGTAGAACTACAAATCTCAAACCGAAAATAATAATAATTATTATTATTAATTTTAAATATAATAATAAAGAAAATGACTTTGGGAGTGGCTGAAGGTTGAAATTTTGTTGAACAGTGCAAGAAAAAACCCTAGTTCGGTAAATTAGCTTTTTTTGGCATAACAATATAAGATAAGATGGAAATTCTTAATAACTTGTTAATTTGGGATTTAATTGGTTTCTTGGATATTTTACGTAACGGTCCCATCAATATTTTTTTTTTGTCCAATTAATTCTGTAATATGAAGTAAACATGTTTGACTATATGGAATAATTTTTAATTTGTGTAAGGTTTTTGTTAGATCTATTTTGAGATTTAATATGTGTAATTGATACATTGGGTTATTAGTACAACGCCCGTGTATTATACGGATGCCTGCTAATTTTTTTTCTTAAAATTTTAAATTAATCAGAAAGAGTAGTTGAAAATTTAAATATCTTTCATAAAAATATATATATTATTATATTTAGTATGAGACTTTTTATTTGTGCGACTTACCTGTGTTATATTATAATGATTTTTTTAACTTACAACATTTAATTACATTAAACATAAATATATCAATTGAGAAATAATTTTATTTTTCTAATGAATTTTAGTAAATATTATTATTTTTTATTATTATAAAGATAAATATAATTTATTTTATATATACAATGTGAATGTCAAATCGAAGATCATCAAAAGATGATTAATTTGATATATTATATATGTAAACCGATAAGAAATACGAAAGTTATCAACTTTTAAAATACATTTACAATTCAATAGCTAATTGTAGGAAACAAATCAAAAGTCAGTGATATATTAGTCACTTAGTGTCTCACTATGTAAAATTACAAAGAATTAAAGGGTTATATTAGTACAAGTGATATTAAAATACCTAAGTTAGCTAAATAATATTTATGGAATGTCCGAACCTAAATTATTAATTATTAATATATCAATATTATTTGTCCAAACCTAATTACGAAGCATGATTATTCGTCAAATAGGATTCCGAAACACCAGAAGCAGCCACGTAGACTCAGCTCATTCGGGAATTATATATAGGGAGGATTATATTATTTAGCCAAATTAAGTGATCAAATTATTGTACATTGGCTAAGAAACTTAATTTAGATTGTGGAATGATTAAATGTGGACACCCGGTAATATTATTATTTAGTAACGTAACAAATAATAATATTAAACTTAATGACTTGAATAGGAAATAAATTGGGTCAAAATTATTTAAGGGTAGAGTCCCCAAAAGCCGTGAAAATTAAAGTGATGCCTATAAGAATAACTCATAAGGAATAAAAAAATAATAATAAAAGTTGGTAGGTGTTGGTAGTTGCCGACAATTTTACATTAAGTGTGTAACATCAATAAATAGTACTACTAATCAATGTAAAAGGGGATATGGGGGCATCATTTAAAAGAACAAGTTCTTCTTTCATACGTCAAAAGAAGGATAAGGAAAATAAAGAAATTTCACGGTCTTTTGGAAAATCTTCAAATCTCAAAATTCTAATTCAAGTTCCAGTGAAATAAAACAATATAAATCCATCAGGTACGCTTCCGCTCTTTTCAGTTTGATTCTCGATTATTCGATATGAACGCTCTTGGGTTAATTAATTTATTTCGAATAAGGTTAAATCCAATTCTATCAATTGGTACCAGAGCATTTAAGGCTGAAGTTGAAAATCATCTAAGGAAACGCATTAAGATCGTCAGATCTGACTGTGAAGGTGAATATTACGGCAGAAATGATGGATATGGTGAACAACATCCAGGCCCGTTTGTTGACTTCCTTAAGAAGTGTGGAATAGTTACTCAGTACACTATGTCAGGTTCGCCTAGCATGAATGGAGTTGCTGAGAGATGAAATCGCACATTAAAAGATATGGTTCGAAGTATGATTTGTCAATCTACTTTACCACGATCCTTGTGGGGGAAACCCTAAAGACTGCAGTCTACATCCTAAATCGAGTACGAACTAAGGCGACTGCTAAAACACCCTATGAACTTTGGACTGGGCGTAAGCCTAGCTTACAACATTTTAAAGTGTGGTGTTGTCCAGCTGAGGCGAGGCCTTATAGGCCAAATGAGCCAAAGCTAGCTCCTCATATGGTGAGCTGTCATTTTATTGGTTACTCGGAACGGTCGAAGAGGTATAAATTTTATGATCCCACATCAAGATATATTTTTTAGACAGGCACTGCCACGTTCTTTGAGGATGTTGAGTTTGGGGGGAGAAATACAGTTTCAGACTTACTTTTGAGGATCAGGAAATCACCAAAGTGGTCAACTCGATCCCTCAAGAGGAAATAGTCATTCCAGCTCCCATACAGTTTCAAGATCCAATTGAGGAGCCTGTTTATTTGAACTTGAACCTCAACATGTATATATAGAACAAACTCAACAAACTCAAGAACATACAGTTCAAGACCCAACGATTTTGCAGAAATCCACTAGAGAACGTAGAAATGCCATTCCGGATGATTATTTGGTATTTCTTCAAGAAAATGATGATGCAGATGGTTTGAATGAGGATGATCCTATCAACCTCAAACAAGTCATGAAGGATCCCAACTCAAATAAATGGATCGAAGCGATGTGTGAAGAGTATAAGTCAATGTAAGACAATAAGATATGGGAACTTGTCTCATTGCCAGAAGGTGCAAAACTCGTTGGTTGCAAATGGATTTTTAAAACCAAACAGGGTACAAATGGTAATGTTGAGAGTTATAAAGAACGTCTTGTGGCTAAAGGCTATAGTCAAAGAGAAGGGATTGACTATAAAAAGACCTTTTCTCCAGTATCCTCGAAGGACTCTTTTAGAACAATCATGGCTCTAGTGACACATTTTGATTTACAACTACATCAGATAGATGTAAAGACGACGTTTCTGAATGGTGACATTGATGAGACGATCTATATGGTACAACCAGAAAGCTTTGAGGTCGATGACCCGAAGAAAATGGTTTGTAAATTAAGAAAATCCATCTATGGGCTCAAACAAGCGTCTCAACAATGGTATCACAAATTTCATCACATAATTATCTCGTGTGTTTTTGAGATGAATGTTGTTGATGATTGTGTTTATCACAAGTTCAGTGGGGGTAAATTTATTTTTCTGATTTTGTATGTGGATGACATTCTTCTTACCACAAACGATATGTGCATGTTGTATGAAACTAAGAAATTTCTTTCGAGTAACTTCGAGATGAAAGATCTTGGTGAAGCGTCTTTTGTATTAAGAATCCTGATACACCGAGAGCAATCTCGAGGCATTCTAGGGTTATCACAAAAGAGTTGTATCGATAAAGTTCTTGAGCGATTTGGCATGCAGAACATCAAACCAGGAAATACCTCTGTGGCTAAAGAAGACAAATTTAGCCCAAAGGGAAATTTGAAAATCCAGAAAATGCAAAAGGTCCCTTACGCCTCGGCGGTTGGGAGCCTTATGTATGCTGAAGTATGTACGCGTCCATATATTACCTACATAGTTGGTGTGTTAGGTAGATACGTTAGTAATCCTGGATTGGATCACTGTAAAGCAGCCAAAAGGGTGATGAGATACCTTAAGAGAACTAAGGATTATATGCTCACATATAGGAGATCAGAACATTTTGTCACAAGGCTGCGAATCATTCTGGAGGTTGAAATACCTATTAAATTTTTTTGTGACAATAAATCTGTCGTTCTGTACTCCAACAACAACAGAGCTTGTCTAAGTCAAAACATATTGACATTAAGTTTCTAGGTGCGAAGGAGAGAGTACAAAGTGGTCAAATTTTCATCGAACACTTAGGAACAAAATCAATGTTAGCAGATCCCCTAACTAAAGGTGTAACACCTATGGTATTTCACGAGCATACTGCTCATATGGGTGTGTTATATATTAAAGAAGCTTCACTCTAGTGGGAGTATTTGCTACATATTTTTGTCTTTTTTATTCGATGATATATAAAGTACTTATTCTGATCAGAAATAAAGTTTTGGTTCATGACACTTTATACATTATGTTTGTAGTACTTAACGATCTCATTAAGTTTGGACCAGTTGAAAATTGGCATGTGTTGATCACATTCATGTAATTTTCATGCCACTCGTTCCACAGTTTGATCTATGTCATTTAATCATGGTGATATATGTGATTATTGATAGTTTAGTTGTCTCTATACGGTGAAAATTGCTTTAGTCCTATATTGTTGTGATTAATGGACCAGATTGTTCAAGTTTTGTAATAAAGACCATATTTTAAGCTCATAAATGTAATGTATTATCATGACACATATTTAATCAGTGGGAGATTGTTATATCTATTTTGGGATTAAATATGTGTAATTGATACATTGAGTCATTATATTATTTAGCGAGTCATTATATTATTTAGCCAAATTAAGTGATCAAATTATTGTACATTGGCTAAGGACCTTAATTTAGATTGTGGAATGATTAGATGTTGACACCCAGTAATATTATTATTTGGTGACGTAACACATAATAATATTAAACTTAAGGGCCTAAATAGCAAATAATTTGGGTCAAAATTATTTATGAGTGAAGTCCCCAAAAGCCATGAAAATAAAGAAATGTTCATTAGGATAACTCATAAGGAATAGAAAAAATAAAATAAAAGTTGATAGTTGTTGGTAGTTGCCGACAATTTTACATTAAGTGTGTAACATCAATAATTAGTACTACTAATCAATATAAAAGG
The DNA here is from genome assembly GCA_902706635.1 of Striga hermonthica. Classification (NCBI taxonomy): domain Eukaryota; kingdom Viridiplantae; phylum Streptophyta; class Magnoliopsida; order Lamiales; family Orobanchaceae; genus Striga; species Striga hermonthica. The sequence continues at coordinate 6,683,439 of CACSLK010006441.1, forward strand.
GGAAATGGGGGCATCATTTAAAAGAACAAGTTCTTCTTTCATACGTCAAAAGAAAGATCAGAAAAATAAAGAAAACTCACGTTCTTTTGGAAGATCTTCAAATCTCAAAATTCCAGTTCAAGTTCCAGTGAAATAAAACAATATGAATCCATCAGGTACGCTTCCGGTCTTTTCAGTTGGATTCTTGATTATTCGATATGAGCGCTCTTGGGTAATCAATTTATTTCGAATAATATTAAATCGAATTCTATCAGATTTAGCCATACTCATTTCTTGTAAAGTGTTTAATATTTTTCCATCGGTACTATTCCAGTTGCTTAAAGATGATCCATCTATTTTGAAGTATAAAATTTGCTCTTTCTTCATATTGGATATATCTAGTGGAGTAGGCCTTGGATAATAGTTTCTAGTTTCAAATTATTTCTACTTTTATTATAATAATTATTCCCTTTAAATCATGTTGTTCTTATATTATTGATATTAGAGAGAGAGGTTTTCAACTATTTCTTTTTCTATTTCATTTATTTTTTGAATAAAGAGATTTTATTTTGATTATGCGTTTTCAGAATTCTCACTTGATGTTTTCGATTCTTTCTCATCCTTATTATTTCTCTCTTTTTTTATTACATTCATTTTGTAAGTACTTCGAGTATTTGCATTTAATCTATCATGCATGAGTTTGAGTTATTTTCCACTAATGACAAATTTGAATGCAAAATTATTTCTTTATCATTTGATAATATATTGGGTTGAAAATGAGATAATGAAGCATTTTGAGGAAATTTATGAGGTGTTTTAGTAATTTACTTAATTTCTACGTATATGGATTCAACTTGTCTAGTTCGATTATGCAATATTTCATTTGAATAATAATTAGGTTGTTGATCTAAACTTTTAGTATCTTCCATCTAACTAATTCTTCCCCATCCTTTCAAATGACTAGCTATTATTTTCATGGAGTATCTATACTTATTTGAAGAGTTGGACGATTTTGAGTAATTATTGATCTTTTTTTTTTCGAAACGATAAAGATATTATATAAAAGCGTACAAATATGCAAAAGTACAGCCACTAACTGAATACAAACATCCAGCGGCTGAATAGGCTGGGAGGACAGGTCAAAAGACCGCCTACAACCGACTCCAACATGGTCAAAAGACCGCCTATAAATATACATTATCTCCTCACCATCATCACTCATCCTTCACCTTCTCCACCATTCGGCCACTTTTCCAGCCAAGATTCCGGCGACCTTCAGCCCACAACAACCAGCCCGTCTCGCTGCACCTCACCACGTGGAGCCCGAGCCATTTCACGTCAGCCCTCGCGCAGCCCACCTCGGCCCGCTGTCGTCCACCTCGCACCAGCCGCCGCTGTCAGCTCCAGAGACTTCCTTTGCGTCGGCGAGCAACTCAAGAACCAAGCCACGGCGAGTGCCCCAGTATGCTACCACCTTCCCAGCTCCGGCGGGCTTCAACTTCCGACATCCCGCGCCTCCCACCGGCAAGAGCTCCAGCCACGACCCCCCAGCCCGATGGGTCGACCCGGAGCCAGAATCGGTCGGGATCTCGGGGTTGACCCGTCGGGCTGGGTCCGGGTCAAAAAACTATAGTTTTCGTTGATAAACATTGGATACATTAAAATTTGTCGTATAATATTCTAGCCAAACAAAGAAATTAAAAAGAATGTTAGTGTTATTCATTTCTTTTTTTCATTCTTCTTTTATTTTTTCTTTATACATATTACTAGTTGTTTGACCAAATTCTTTGAGTATTATTTCCTTCGACTTCTATGTCATCAGTTTTGCTATGAAGCCAACAGTTGGCTCCATAGTGGAGCCAACCATCTATATACAACATGTAACACCCAGAATATTTTTACTTTTTATGGAGATCGACTTCATTTCAATAAATATTAAGTTTCCTAATTTAATTCATTTAATTATTATTATTTACATTAAATTAAGTAATTAGTTTTTAAGTCTAAGCCATGTGAATTTATTCGATTTTTAATTAAAATTGGATTTATTAAGCCCAAGTATCGGTTCTATTTTTAAAACCGAGCCATGGAATGATCGAAATTTTATTTAAGCGGACCAAAGACCGAATATTTAATCTATTCGAGTCTAATCATTTTCGAGTGAGTCCAATTATTTTGGCCGGCCTATTTAAGTTAATCGAGCCTACATTCGGTTTTATTTTAGCTCATTTCATTTAATCGAGCCCATGTTCGATTTAATTTTAGTTTATTTTAAAAATCGAGCCTATTTTAGTTTATTATTGAATTCAACCGACTAATTAATTTACTCCGAATTTGATTTATTTTCTTAGCCGTGCATTTAATTCCTAAGTCCCGTTATTATTTTATCTAGCCATATTATTATTTCGGCCCATTCATATCTTACTCCTGTTACATTCTTAATTGGCCCCAGTAACATTTATTTTGAGACAAGTTAATTATTTGGAAATTTTGTAGTCCAAGCTCAAATATTACAAGTCCAAATTTTGGGCCCAATATCCTTATCAAACCCTAAATCTCTCCCCCATATAAATATACATTATCTCCTCACCATCATCACTCATCCTTCACCTTCTCCACCATTCAGCCACTTTCCGGCCAAGATTCCGGCGACCTGCAGCCCACAACAACCAGCATGTCTCGCTGCACCTCACCACGTGGAGCCCGAGCCATTTCACACCAGCCCTCGCGCAGCCTACCTCGGCCCACTACCGTTCACCTCGCACCAGCCGCCGCTGTCAGCTCCGGCGACTTCCTTTGCGTCGGCGAGCAACTCAAGAACCAAGCCACGGCGAGTGCCCCAGCACGCTACCACCTTCCCAGCTCCGGCGGGCTTCAACTTCCGGCATTTCGCGCCTCTCGCCGGCAAGAGCTCCAGCCAGGACCACCCAGCCCGACGGGTCGACCCATAGCTGGAATCGGTCCGGATCTCTGGGTCGACCCGTCGGGCTGGGTCGGGGTCATAAAACTATAGTTTTCGTTGATAAACATTGGATACATTAATTTTTGTCGTATAATATTCTAGCCAAAAAAAGAAATTAAAAGGAATATTAGTGTTATGCATTTCTTTTTTCCATTCTTCTTTTAATTTTTCTTTATACATATTATCTAGTTGTTTGAACCAAATTCTGTGAGTATAATTATTTTCTTCGACTTCTTCGTCATCGGTTTTGCTATGAAGCCAACAGTTGGCTCCACTGTGGAGACAATCTTCTATATACAACATGTAACACCCAGAATATTTTTTTCTTTTATGGACCTCGACTTTATTTAATTATTACTATTTACATTAAATTGAGTAATTAGTTTAAAGTTTAAGCCATGGGGAATTTATTCGATTTTTAATTAAAATCAGATTTTAGGCCATGACCGATGCCCCAGTTAGTCCTATACATGTGGCCCGCTATCAGAAACAAAATAGCAATAGCTAAAATAAAATTCGAAATTTCTTTCGAATATACGAATTGTGCTACATATTCAAAACCTATTTTCATCTTAATTTGAATTAAAAAAATCCAATCGATTTAAAACTTATGGTTTCATAAATCAATTGAGAAATAGTATTTTCTATTTTTAAAACCGAGCCATGGAATGATCGAAATTTTATTTAAGCAGACCAAAGACCGAATATTTAATCTATTCGAGCCTAATCATTTTCGAGCGAGTCCAATTATTTTAGCCGGCCTACTTAAGTTAATCGATCCTATGTTCGATTTTATTTTGGCTCATTTCATTTAATCGAGCCCATGTTCGATTTAGTTTTAGTTTATTTTAAAAATCGACAAAAATGGAGCCTGTAGTCGATTTTTAAATCACGACACATTAGTATTATTTAATTCGACCGACTAATTTATTTAGTCTGAGTTTGATTTATTTTCTTAGCCGAGCATTTAATTCCTAAGTCCCGTTAATATTTTATCTAGCCATATTATTATTTCGGCCCATTCATATCCTTCTCCCGTTACATTCTTAATTGGCCCCAGTAGCATTTATTTTGAGACAAGTCAATTATTTGGAAATTTTGTAGTCCAAGCTCAAATATTACAAGTCCAAATTTTTCCCTATCAAACCCTAAATCTCTCCCACATATAAATATACATTATCTCCTCACCATCATCACTCATCCTTCACTTTCTCCACCATTCGGCCACTTTTCCGGCCAAGATTCCGGCGACCTTCACCTCACCACGTGGAGCCCGAGCCATTTCACGCCAGCCCTCGCACAGCCCACCTCGGTCCGCTGTCGTTCACCTCGCACCAGCTGCCGCTGTCTGCTCCGGAGACCTCCTTTCCGTCGGCGAGCAACTCAAGAACCCAGCCACGGCGAGTGCCCCAGCACGCTACCACCTTCCCAGCTCCGACGGGCTTCAATTTTTGGCATTCTGCGCCTCCCGACGGCAAGAGCTCCAGCCACGACCCCCAGCCCGACGGGTCGACCCAGAGCCAGAATCGGTTGGGATCTCGGGTTCGACCCTTCAGGCTGGGTCTGGGTCAAAAAACTATAGTTTTCGTTGACAAACTTTGGATACATTACTTTTTGTCGTATAATATTCTAGCCAAACAAAGAAATTAAAAGGAATATTAGTGTTATTCATTTCTTTTTTCCATTATTCTTTTAATTTTTCTTTATACATATTATCTAGTTGTTTGAACCAAATTTTTTGAGTATTATTTTCTTTGACTTCCTCGTCATCGGTTTTGCTATGAAGCCAACAGTTGGCTCCATAGTGGAGCCAACCTTCTATATACAAAATGTAACACCCAGAATATTTTTACTTTTTATGGACCTCGACTTTATTTAATTACTATTTACATTAAATTGAGTAATTAGTTTAAAGTTTAAGCCATGGGGAATTTATTCGATTTTTAATTAAAATCAGATTTATTTAACCCAAGTATCGGTTCTATTTTTAAAACCGAGCCATGGAATGATCAAAATTTTATTCAAGCGGACCAAAGACCGAATATTTAATCTATTCGAGCCTGATCATTTTCGATCGAGTCCAATAATTTTAGACGGCCTATTTAAGTTAATCGAGCCTATGTTCGATTTTATTTTGGCTCATTTAATTTAATCGAGCCCATGTTCGATTTAGTTTTAGTTTATTTTAAAAATCGAGCCTATAGTCAATTTTTAAATCACGACACATTAGTATTATTTAATTTGACCGACTAATTTATGTAGTCCGAGTTTGATTTATTTTCTTAGCCGAGCATTTAATTCCTATGTCCCGTTAATATTTTATCTAGCCATTTTATTATTTCGGCCCATTCATATCCTTCTCCCGTTACATTCTTAATTGTCCCCAGTAGCATTTATTTTGAGACAAGTCAATTATTTAGAAATTTTGTAGTCCAAGCTCAGATATTACAAGTCCAAATTTTTCCCTATCAAACCCTAAATCTCTCCCACATATAAATATACATTATCTCCTCACCATCATCACTCATCCTTCACTTTCTCCACCATTCGACCACTTTTCTGGCCAAGATTCCGACGACCTTCAGCCCACAACAACCAGCCCATCTCGCTGCACCTCACCATGTGGAGCCCGAGCCATTTCACGCCAGCCCTCGCACAGCCCACCTCGTCCCGTTGTCGTTCACCTCGCACCAGCCGCCGTTGTCTGCTCCGGAGACCTCCTTTCCGTCGGCGAGCAACTCAAGAACCCAGCCACGGCGAGTGCTCCAGCACGCTACCACCTTCCCAGCTCCGACGGGCTTCAATTTCCAGCATTCCGCGCCTCCCGCCGGCAAGAGCTCCAGCCACGATCCCCCAACCCGACGGTTCGACCCAGAGCCAGAATCGGTCGGGATCTCAGGCTCGACCCTTCCGGCTGGGTCTGGGTAAAAAAACTATAGTTTTCGTTGATAAACTTTGGATACATTAATTTTTGTCGTATAATATTATAGCCAAACAAAGAAATTAAAAGGAATATTAGTGTTATTCATTTCTTTTTTTACATTCTTCTTTTAATTTTTGTTTATACATATTATCTAGTTGTTTGAACCAAATTTTTTGAGTATTATTTTCTTTGACTTCTTCGTCATCGGTTTTGCTATGAAGCCAACAGTTGGCTCCATAGTGGAGGCAATCTTCTATATACAACATGTAACACCCAGAATATTTTTACTTTTTATGGACCTCGACTTTATTTAATTATTACTATTTACGTTAAATTGTGTAATTAGTTTAAAGTTTAAGCCATGGGGAATTATTCGATTTTTAATTAAAATCAGATTTATTTAACCCAAGTATCGGTTCTATTTTTAAATCGAGCCATGGAATGATCAAAATTTTATTTAAGCGGACCAAAGACCGAATATTTAATCTATTCGAGCCTAATCATTTTCGAGCGAGTCCAATTATTTTAGCCGGCTTATTTAAGTTAATCGAGCCTATGTTCGATTTTATTTTGGCTCATTTCATTTAATCGAGCCCATGTTCGATTTAGTTTTAGTTTATTTTAAAAATCGAGCCTATAGTCGATTTTTTAATCACGACATATTATTATTATTTAATTCGACCGACTAATTTATTTAGTCCGAGTTTGATTTATTTTCTTAGCCGAGCATTTAATTCCTAAGTCCCATTAATATTTTATCTACCCATATTATTATTTCGGCCCATTCATATCCTTCTCCCGTTACATTTTTAATTGGCCCCAATAGCATTTATTTTGAGACAAGTCAATAATTTGAAAATTTTGTAGTCCAAGCTCAAATATTACAAGTCCAAACATTGGGCCCCATATCCCTATCAAACACTAAATCTCTCCCCCATATAAATATACATTATCTCCTCACCATCATCACTCATCCTTCACTTTCTCCACCATTCGGCCACTTTTCCGGCCAAGATTCCGGCGACCTTCAGCCCACAACGACTAGCCCATCTCGCTGCGCCTCACCACGTGGAGTCCGAGCCATTTTACGCCAGCCCTCGCACAGTCCATCTCAGCCCGCTATCGTTCACCTCACACCAGCCGCCGTTGTCTGCTCCGGAGACCTCCTTTCCGTCGGCGAGCAACTCAAGAACCTAGCCACGGCGAGTGCCCCAACACGCTACCACCTTCACAGCTCCGACGGGCTTCAATTTCCGGCATTCCGCGCCTCCCGCCAGCAAGAGCTCCAGCCACGACCCCCCAGCCCGACAGGTCGACCCAAAGCCATAATCGGTCAGGATCTCGGGGTCGACCCTTCGGGCTAGGTCCGGGTCAAAAAGCTATAGTTTTCGTTGATAAACATTAGATACATTAATTTTTGTCGTATAATATTCTAGCCAAACAAAGAAATTAAAAGGAATATTAGTGTTATTCATTTCTTTTTTCCATTCTTCTTTTAATTTTTCTTTATACATATTATCTAGTTGTTTGAACCAAATTTTTTGAGTATTATTTTCTTTGACTTCTTCGTCATCGGTTTTGCTATGAAGCCAACAGTTGGCTCCATAGTGGAGCCAACCTTCTATATAAAACATGTAACACCCAGAATATTTTTACTTTTTATGGACCTCGACTTTTTTTAATTATTACTATTTACATTAAATTGAGTAATTAGTTTTAAGTTTAAGACATGGGGAATTTATTCGATTTTTCATTAAAATCAGATTTAATTAACCTAAGTATCGGTTCTATTTTTAAAACCGAGCCATGGAATGATCGAAATTTTATTTAAGCGGACCAAAGACCGAATATTTAATCTATTCGAACTTAATCATTTTCGAGCGAGTCCAATTATTTTAGCCAGCCTATTTAAGTTAATCGAGCCTATGCTTGATTTTATTTTGGCTCATCTCATTTAATCGAGCCCATGTTCGATTTAGTTTTAGTTTATTTTAAAAATCGAGCCTATAGTCGATTTTTAAATCACGACATATTATTATTATTTAATTCAACCGACTAATTTATTTAGTCCGAGTTTGATTTATTTTCTTGGCCGAGCATTTAATTCCTATGTCCCGTTAATATTTTATCTAGCCATATTATTATTTCGACCATTCATATCCTACTCTCGTTACATTCTTAATTGGCCCCAGTAGCATTTATTTTGGGATAAGTCAATTATTTGGAAATTTTATAGTCCAAGCTCTAATATTACAAGTCCAAATTTTGTGCCCAATGTAACACCCCGCTATTTCATGAAATTCAGAGCGCGCTTTTCGCAAATTTTTTTTAAATAAAAACATTTATTTTGCGAAATACTTATTCGAGGTGCTACCGTAAAATCTGACTTTATCTGAAAACCGTTATTTTAGTTTAATAACAAACGGTTATAAAACATAGTACCCGACTGGTGTCGGATCAAAGCTGGTTTGATAAACTGAAATAGTAGCGGAAATCATAGTGTAGCCAAAACATGATTACACATATATACAAATGTCCTGAACCGGTCGCCAGCTCACTCCTCGGCTCTGACCCTGTGACCTGAAAAACATGAATAATGTGGGGGCGTGAGCACTAATCCACTGTGCTCCGCAGAAACTCATACTAAAGTAAACAGTGAAAATAATAACAATATCATGATCCTGGCATATATAACTGAACTGAACTGAAACTGAAACTGATAACTGATACTGAAGCTTATACCGATACTGAATAATCATGATCTGATACTGATATCGTGATAATCATCACATGATTGATAACTGAACATCTGCCAGCATAAAAATGTCGGACACCATGTGCACACTCTAGTGGGCAGACTA
>CACSLK010006441.1:6720673-6732218 GCA_902706635.1 Striga hermonthica
GATGTCACTTGAGGGAGAAAGAGACAGGATAGCCTGGAATGAGACTGCCTGGCTTGAAGGAAACTTTGAGCCTGAATTTCTTATCTTACTAAGAAAGAGGGGAACGAGGCGATAAAAAAGCTCTTTGTTCGCGCTTCTCGAGTGAGTTGAGCTTACGAGCCAACCTTGCCTTTCAAAGTGCACTCTTGTTTAGCTTTCAATTTAACTTGGCAAATGGATTTCANGATCCTTACTCGTTTGGGATTTCTGTTTCCGTGATGTTGTTGCAAGAATGGTTGAGCTACAGCCAATCAGAACAAAGTGTTCGCCAATCTGAATCTAAAACTCTTGGCATGGACTTCAATACAATATTGTCATCAATCCAGGCTTGCAAATCAGCAGAGAAAAATTCATTCCACAAATCAAATCTGTTCCAAGGGTTGGGTTGTTCGCCCATTAAAGTGGTACGTGAGTTGGGTTCAGAATGTCGTGAGACAGTTCGGTCCATATCCGGTATGGGCGTTAGAGCATTGGACCTTATGCGTGAGTAACACAACAACCCCTTAAGGGAAGGGCAAACCGGAGAGGACAACGAGTAGGGGAAATGGAGGTTTGGGCTCTAGAAGGATTTACTAACTCTTCGATATATCTCTTGCTGGAAGGCACATAAAAGAAAGACTTTCCAACCCGACCATTAAAGGAAATAGACAATATTGAAGCTCCTTGCTTGGGTTCGGTTATCATTAAATGTATAGGGCCACTTTGGGGTCGGTCTGGTGTCATTGACTTCAGTCACACCTGTTGTTTGCATTTCATTTATTTATCTCCCGGTAGTCTTAATTTATAGGTGTATTTATTCGTTCCTCTTCTGGATCGAAAAAAGACGGAGTTTGGTGAGTTGAAAGTACGTCAAAACTGAAAGCAGTAGTGGATATCTCTGTCTAATCGCCGAAGCGAAAACTCCTATTCTACAGTAAGCCCTGGATCAGCCTTTACTCTTCACATTTGGAGTGGGGAATCCCGCCCCTTTCTCAACTTTATGCCAAATCTCTGTTAAACTCAATCCCGCTTCCCAGTGTAGAGAGCGTTGAATCCCGCCAATACGTGCCATAAGGTTTTTTTTTTTTGCACAGATGTTGCCAAAAACTCGAAAATTCCAGTCAGTCGCCGCAATGGAAAAAGATTTGGCGGCATCCACAAAACTAGAGTCCCCCGACCAGCAGCCCGCAACGACTTCCGGAAAGTCATCATGTAAGAGCCACGGGGCTAAGAACTGAAAATCCTGAGGCTAAGAGAGCAATGGATGATTGACTTACCGCACCGTGGGTGGGTGGGAAGAAGACCGGTTACGAAAGCACTAGCAGCGGCAACTGCAGGATTGGTAACAACTCTGACTCATACTCAAGCACCCGATACGATCAGATCTGCAGGGGTTTCTTTCACACTTACATAAATCTGGTCAGCACCCGCCTCAAGTGTTCGCATCGAAGGGAAAAATGGCTCTGCCTGAGCTGAACGTATTGTGCTGTGCCAATTGCCCCGCACAAAATCATCCACATCTGGAAGACTTGCTGATTCAATTTCTTTCTTTAGAACTCTAAAAAAATAGAAGATTTAGTTACGATTAGAAATTGCCTTTCTATCCTCTGCCATGGATCCTTTACTCATACTTATTCAATTGGAAGTCTTGGTCCAATGCCGTGGTATCGGCGAAAACCACCAAGCGGAAATCCAATAAGGAGAGCTATCCCCTTAGCTTGTGTAGTCTATGCGAAGCAAGCCCACACTGGCTTCTCCAAGAGAGGAAGCGGTTGGGCATATCGGTTGAAGTAGATTCCTCTTTTTGATTAATCAAAACCCCTTCCCAAACTGTACAAGCTTCTTCCCAAGCCGTACCATCTCCCATCTTTAATATACAATATTATGAAGCTATTGACTCTGAAATGTCAGTGAAAGTGTCTATATGGGGAACACTTTCTTTTCTTATCCGAGAGCAGCGTCAATTGAAAGTCAGATTCTCCCTTCGTGCTCTTCCGCCCTCTCAGCTTCTTAGAAGACCATCGCCCTTCTTCTTACTTTCTTACTTTTATGACTTCAAACAAGCAAGGGATTGAGCAACTAGCGCGAAAGCCGTTGAGTTAATGTTACGATAGACTAGGTTGTTTCAACCTCTGTAGAGGGAGAAGAGGACCTAAGCCTTTGAATTCAATTCTTCTCTTTTGGATGAAGCAGGACCGGCTTCCATCTTTTCATTTTCGCGAAGGTCTTGCCAAAGTCTAGGTCTTTGGTTCCCAGGTCAGAGTCCTGACAGCGTGAGGAATGATTCTGACAGCGGCAAATGACTAACATGCTATACTTCTGAAGAAACACGGCTCCATACCTCCAAGGAATGGGAAAGGCATGCTGACAACTTTATCGCAAAGAAGAGAAGGAAAGAGTGAAGAGAACAAGAAAAATAATGACATCCGGAACGGGTCTATATTAGAGAAAGCACTCTATCCTATGAGCACTTAACACTCTCCTCCACCAACAACAGAACCCGGGTCAAGTCGAAAGAATGATGATACTTCAACCTAGGATCGTTGGTGAGGAACATTATGAAGGAACCTTATTACTCCATCTTGCCAACGATCGGCAGAAGCGTATAACAATTCTAAGGCTCTGCGAGACCTGTAAGTGTTAAGTCTGATGCTCCTTCTGAGCCTTTAGGCGAAGTGTCCATCCAAGGACAAAGGATTGATTTACTTATTCAAAGCAATTTACGCGAAGGGCTTTCTTTAACAGAATAGCCCTTCTTCTTATGGACTCTTCAAAAAGCCATTCCCCCTACACTATTAATTAATGCCCCATCGAATATGTACTCGTGGACAACGAAAAAGCCATTGCTAACTCTTTCATGAAGTTGAATGTCGGAAGGGATTGACTAGTCGTCAAGCCCGAACGATAAGGGAACGAACTTTTCGAGCTGTGACCGTACTCGTATCAGTAGCTTCGGTGAAGCCTACAACCCCTTCTCTTCCCCCGGCCGTCAATACTTCGCTGCTGCGTCTTTCGGGGAAGTGGACGGGCCTTTCGCCCCATTACATATCTATCGCCCGTCTCTGGCAAGAGGAATCCAAGGACCATAGTTCGAAGAAAAGTAGGCCCGACCTCTTCCAAAGACGCAATCTCGCCATTTTGTTTTAGCGGGAACTCCTTCTGAATAGAAATCCGGCATCTACTAATTAGGAGGAACTCTCAAGCCTTGCTATTGGCAGGTCCGAGATCTCGGGCAAGAACTACCTGATAGGTCTTAACAGAGCCTTTGTTGAAAATTCTGTACAAAAGGTCTTACTCTTGGAAATCTCTTGTCTTGGCTTATAAGCAGCTGTATATTGGTTTGAAATGGCGTGTGTATTGGCATCTACTTTCGGATGTTGAACGAACAGGATGGGGCATCCAAGACATCAAAGCACAAGACATCAGAGATAGGACTACTACTGAACTATAGAAGGCCCATTGGATGAAGCTTTCCTTCAATCGGTCTCAGTACCGGTCCTTAACTATGACGAAAGGCTCTGACAAGACCTCAATATCAACACAGGACTCACAACAGCTAAGGGAGCAAGGACTGGTAGAAGCTCCTCCATGATATCGAATGTACTCTGATAGAGTTGATTTCGAGAAACTAGAGGATTGTCCTCTCGAAAGGATCAGAAATGTGCAAGAATGCCAAACCAATTGACAAAATAGATTGGCAAGAATTAGCTGATTAGCCAAACTTGTCTCGTAAATGATCTTTTTTCTCTGAAGGAACCAAGGACTTAAGATAGGCTGAGCATTGCTTTAATAGAAAAGGATATGGCTTTCCCTCTCTTCTTCTTCTCTGGTTTTGTCACTTTGTGTTGTGTGCCTACTTCATTTTTTCTTTTTTCTTAGCGACTTCTTCCATTTTTGGCTCTCTGCCATGGATAGAATTCCTCTTTCCGTCGGAGGAAAGGGCTACAAGACGTCGGACACTAAGGCAGGCAATGCTACACTGTGACGAACAGGTTCTAGGGGACCGCCCCTTACGCTAGTCTAGCTACCATACTGGTGGCTGTGGCGTAGGACTAAAACCTAGAACTAGCATCCTCGCCTTTTCCCTCGCTAAGATGACAAACAGGGATGCGACCAAAACCGTTGGCTCCATACCTCCTGATATAGCTACACGAAAAGACTCGAGGGTCGATGTAATTGAGTTCAATAGACTGTCTCTATAGTCTAAATTCAATAAAGAAGCAGAGTCAAAAGGATCATGTGCAAGAGAAAAATAAACACCTCAGGCTTTCTTCGGAATAAGATAGATCAGAAGCAGCAACTGTCTTTGTCTATACATATCCAAATTCCCTTACTCCTTCTCTTTTTGGACGACCACTCCAGATGACGGAACTGGAAGACCTAGGATGTAGAAGATCATACCATGGGTGATTCGGCAGATTTGGATTCATATGGATATCCACCCGTGTGGTACTTCATTGTACGATATATATAAGATCCATCTGTATATAGAGTAAGAACATCTATTAGGATCAGCCTGGGATCCTCCCACCCTGCTGTTACTGCGACTGAGGACCTCTGGCTCTTTTGGTCCTCCATTGGCCTTGAACGAAGAAAACAATCCCTTAGACGTCAGACTGGATCTAAGTAGCACTAAAACCCAAGGAAAGGGACTGATTCACAAAGGAGTCCGGCACCGACCCGGATAGATGACGCCCTATCGCACTCTCTTCTTTCCGCTATCAATCCGCTTTATCAAAAAAACGAAAATAGTCAAGTGATGCTTCTCTGTTATTGTAATTTTGTAGCAGGGAGCTCGGGATGGGCCCAAGTAAATGCCAGCTAGTGTCCTATAGCGCGCTCCCTTTTGTGTATCTATTTCGCAGAGATTAATCGAAAAAGAAATCTTTATTGGTTCTACCTCCTATTTTTGATTTTTATGAAGAGAATGAATCTTTTTCTCGAAGGATCAGAACAAAATGGGTCCGGATCTCCTGCGGGAATGATTTGGAAGATCCAAAACCAAAAATGGTGGTACTCTCACTCAGGTCTCCTTACCAAATAATTTGCAACCTAACTGCGATAGTCGGGAAGACTGACTTTCTCTCTTTCTACGTTATTTTACCTCGCTCTCATCATCTTACGATAAAAAGCAGGTGAAGTCATTGCGCTCTGGCAGTATGTCTTTGAAGTTTCAATAGTGAACGGACTGCACCCTTTTTCTTATCCGGAGATGGACTTTATGCCAAGAGGTGCGGCCATAACACTTATAACATAAGGTGACTCGAAGAAAGAGAAAGACGAAATAGCTGGGACTACTTTCTAGGGATCCTATACAGACTAAGGCGATAGAAAGATTTCCTTCGTTTTGGACAGCTTTCCTGGGCGTCATATTCCTTGCTTCCATCCTTTAAAGGAGTTTATGAGGGCAAAGTAAACGATAGACTAAATGGAGAATCCCCCTTCAATAGGTTCACTCTCGTTCCATGCTCAAGGGCTAAAGCCAGCCGTCCTTCTGAAAAGTCCTCAGTACGTGGCTCAAAGGTGAAGCTCAACTCAAACCAGTAGCTCAAAAGAAGTCAGGATATTCACCTAGTCTTTTCGACGAATCCCTTGTTCGAGAATGCACAGTTCTCTTTGCACGAATGCTCTCTTTTTTACTATCGAATAGGCTGTTCGGGGCCTCTGGGTGGCTATCCTTCAACTGCGAGAGAGCGATGCGCATGAATCAGGAGAGTAAGGATGACTTCGTACTGCTATAGACCACCTCTATAGTCGTTATCCAACTATGGCCGTGATCGATCAAAGTTCGTCCCCTTGTCAATTGCATCGTATGAAGCAGCAAGAAAACGGATGCGCGTTAGCGCAACGGCTTTCGCGCTAGTTGCGGAAATCATTAGCTCTGGTTCACAGGAGTAAGTAAGTCTCAAAGGTTCAAGTCAGGGGTCATTCCAAGGCTCATTTTTGAGTTCGAATGCACAGATTCAGTCCATACCACAGCATCTTCTTATCATTCTTACTCAGAAGAAGATTGAAAGATGTCATAATGTCTATGACGTGGAAGGTGGTCCGGGGAACAAGAAGAAGTTTTTTTGGTGCACGGTCAAAGTGAAGTTCCGAGAGTGAAACGAGAGGAAGGGATTAGTCACTCTTACTCGAGTCCGACTTTCGAGAGGTGGGAGGTAAAGTAGCTCGAGCAAAGCGAAGAGGTTCGATGTACTTGAGTAGACCAACTGGTTTTTGAGGGTACTCCCGGGAACAGATCCAGTGGAGACGGGGTGGGGCCTGTAGCTCAGAGGATTAGAGCACGTGGCTACGAACCACGGTGTGGGGGGTTCGAATCCCTCCTCGCCCACAACTTTTTTCTACCAATTGGGGCTCTCCCCTCACCACCCCCATGGGGATGGTCTACGGGGTTCATAACTACTCCTCTTACTACATGACGCTTGCCTATGGTAGTATGGTGGTCTGTGTTTCGTTTTTATATGCTTTTAATACGAGGAGAGATAGGGGTTCTGTTTGGAATGACTTACGGGGGACCCTTCTTTCTAAATGGGGGTGCCCGAGGCACCTCATCTTCTCATTTCGTCGTTGCTCATTCCTGTTAGGCCGAAGTCTTTGGCCTTTCCTTCTCCGCGCCCGCTTGTTCGCCCGCTATACTCAACATACCCTCACCTAGAAATACCCTTCCGCCACTACCTTCATAAGTCAAGCCCTTGCCACGTAGCAAGACGGCATACTATAAGATTCGAGCGAAGCATCCGGGAGCCATTGCTAAAGTTACAGAAGTAAAGGCGGTGGCACTAATAGGGTCAGTTTTCCCACAGAGCTGATCTCCTGGTACTTGCCTTTCGGATCTCGCACTTTCAAGGAGCAAGAGAGGGCTCCCTTAGATTCTCCTCCCGGATGGCATGATTCAGAAAAAGACTTGGCCAGCGTCGGAGCGCTTTGGCCAGGTTCCGAGCCCGTTACAGACGGGTGGGTTCCCACTCAGCAGGAGTAACTTGAGGAGACAGTCTTGGATAAGGGCAAAGGTAGTAGTCAACGCCATGAATAGTACGAAGTACACCCCAGGAGCCGACGAGTCCTGGCAACGAAATTGCGAAAAGAAAGAACAACTAGTAAACTAGGTATCTTGGTATGTTGTTCTTCACTCTCTTGCTCCGCAGGGAGATAGAAAAAATGATGCCTCCTTCCTCTGCACTAGGAAGAAGCCGCCACTACTTGCGGGATTAGGAGAATATGATGAAGATTTATGAAAGAAATCCGATTCTGGATTGAATACCGAGCCTAACTGCTTAGAACCATACCAGTATACAAGAGAAAGATTTATCACCTAAATTGTCAACATATATAAGTTCAATAAGCAAGACGAATAAAAACCCGCCTGGGAATCCAGCAGGCAATATGAAATCTTTGATGACTTTAGGAAGCCAATATAAACCAGTGGCAGTCTCCAAAGAACACGACTCTTGAAACACGACCTTTTCAGGCGTTCGTTCCTCAAGAACTGTTCTAACATGAGAATCACTTTCCACAATATATCTGAATCAAAATGCAACAACATAACGGCAGTTGTGGCGCTTGTACTTATAACAAGGAAAAAGCCCAAACACACACACACACACACACATACACACACACACATACACACACAAACAGACTAGTGGAAGCTGATGCAATCTGAAGTAATCAAAACTTCGACGCAAAGGTTAACTGATTACCGTTTGGAGGTTCCATTTCTGTATTTTTCCAGCAGAACTAGATGATCTTCATTTTCTTTCCTTCAATTAATCAGCAAAGCATATCATGAAAAATGGAAATACACACACAAACACGCAGTTGGTGATTGAAACCGTAGCTGGTAATGATTCGAATGCTTACTTAATAGACTGGGAGTCGTCTCCTCCGGCGGAATGCGGCGGCGAGGAGTAGCAGAGTACCGGAAATCAGACAACCCTAGCCAGGACTGAGTTTTGCTGACGCGAGTCAATGGTGAAGCCATGGCAGGTAAATCTCAAAGCTGTAGCCATTTCCCTTTTTTTTTCAATTTCCTTTGTTTGGCTGGGAATTTGGGGACGGGAGCATAGATAGTGGCATTAGCGTATTATTAAAAGTCTTTTTAATTTCCAACTTTTGAATATACAAATTTACATGGTTTCGCTAGGATATCTGATCTCCCCTCTTTTCCATGACTACCTGCTTTTCTCGCGTAAAAGCGAGCCAGGGATACAGGACAAAAGGAACTCCCAACCATGCGAATCATTGTTGTTGCTTTTGTATCATGTTCATTGGTTCAAGACCTTATCTGAAATTCCTTAAAGGAGACGGCCACATCTATGAAAGATTATGTTCTAAGGCGGACGTCCCTGTTTTAGCCCGCTACATTTAAATTTTCTAAAGCAATAAGCCCTTAAGGCAGCTTGCCACTGTACCGCTAAGCCATGACTATTAATGCCATAGCTTCGGGGTGTGATTCGATGACCCCTAAATTGCATTTTCCTAACCAAAAAAAGTCTGGTTCCTGACACATGTTTCATTTGTATGAAGTTTTTTAGGCTTATTTGGGTCGTGTTATAAACGCTCTGGCTAAACCTATTGACGGTAGAGGTGAAATTTCAGCTTCTGAATCTCGATTAATTGAATCTCCCGCCCTGGGTATTATTTCCCGGCGTTCTGAATAGAGGCATGAGAAAGGGGAAGTCTTCGTCTAAGACAGCCAGTGCTACTATATCGGATCGGGCAATCAGTTTAGCTGCTAAAACATCGGGAAATCCGACAACAACTATCGATTATCCAACAACTGGTTCATCTTTCCTCGTACTCAATTACATTGACCCCCACGGAGCGGTTTTTGACTTCACTGCGCTTCGAAAAGTTTGGTGGGTCATTCATTAAGAAGAAGAGTAGGGCGGTTTCAAAGCAGAGATGCGGTCCAAGAAAGAGCAGAGGTGGTTGGGATAGCTCAGCTGGTAGAGCAGAGGACTGAAAATCCTCGTGTCACCAGTTCAAATTTGGTTCCTGACACATGTTTCATTTGTATGAAGTTTTTCTTTTTTTTTTCTTTCGTTCAAATGTGGGAAGGGGAGGAGCAAAGCGTAGCAGCTTTACTCGCTTCCAAATTCCTCTTTCAGTAAGGCAGGAGCTGGCTCCGTACTATGATTTCCCACATCGGATGAAAGGACTGAAGAGGCTTGTCGTCCGCTCAGAGATAGACCGCTGAGGGAAAGGAGGAAGTTTCTTTTCCCCTAATTTGGAATAAACCGCCCCTCGCCTTTCTAAAGAATCCTTTTTCAAGTTGAAAAAGTTGAAAAAGTTGAATTGAGCAAATTGAAAGAAAAAAAGGCTTCCCTAATCAGCAATCAGATAACTCACGAATCGTTTAATCAAATTGCACCTTCGATAAATTCTTTATTGCTAAAAAAAATCAAGGATCAAACAAATACAATTCGAAGAGGAATCCTTTGGCTGACACCTTTCAATGGAATTCGTTTCCACCGCTTTACTTGCGCTCGCTACCGAAAAAACAATTGTTTTACACAACGCTACCAGGCTTGGCTTACGTTCCCCATCTGAGGAATGGGTTACGATACTTGGGGAGTTTGGAAGAAAGCGAGGAGAAAGCCAAAAGGAATGCCTTTGCAAATAGATTACACAAGTGCTTAGGCAGGACCCGTACGAACAATTACAGCTTTGATTACTTCTGATTTTTCTAGGGACATCTTTGGTACTGCTTCTTTGATCACAACAACAATAACGTCACCAATATGAGCATATCGACGATTACTAGCTCCTATAATTCGAATGTCTGATTTCAGAACTACTACACTAGTTACTTGATTCTGTAAATTAAGATATATCGAGTGCTAAAGCCCTTACAGCACGGCTTGTTCCTGAGTTCCAGATCAGATTGAGAGTTCAGACCTAACTTGGATTTTGGCTAATTTGTAAAATACATATGCTTGTGACACGTCGGATAAGTCATAACAAGTATATGAATCTTCTTCACTATTACTAATAGTATGGCGTGACTTGGGGCACCGAGACCAGGACAACGCATTCCTAACATTTCTTGACCATCGAGCCTATGATGTCAGGAGTGGGAAGTAGCCCTTTTACCCTGTAGTTGTGTTACGAGTCGAATGAAGCCGAAAGCGAAAGGGCTCTACCGATCCATGAGCCAATCCTATACCAGTACCGGGTAGAGTTGAGCTAAGGCAACAGATCATCGGAAAGTGGTAAACGTATTCGTAGGTTCGATTCCTTCTAGGGCTGGGTGGGTGTTCTCGGGAAAGCTTAGCTTGGATGTCACTGGAACCTTGCTGTTCTTGTTGATGATGTCCTTGATCAGTAGATAGGCTTTCCATTTCTGTCAATCGATGATAACTTCTTTTTCTCCAGTCGATACCGCGCGTGTAAGAAAAAGAGGGCTCAGCTTGCATTCTGACCGAAGGGTACCGAGTTGATGTGGGATAGAGCTCTATTAGGTTCTTATTCAAGGGAGTTTAGTCTAAGGCTGACTGTTGGTAATCATATCAGATGGAGCAAAGCCATACCTGACTGACTTAGGAAGCAACAACGGGAGATTTGATCGCATAGAGTTCAATTCCCGCTCTCAACCCATGACCAATATGAGCTCGAACCCTCCTTCGTAACTCCCAGAACATCTTCATAGTGGCTCCCTTCCATGCCTCACTTCAGAGGGAACCTCAAAGTGGCTCTATTTTATTCTATTCCATCGATATCCCAATTTCATTCATTTAATACCCCTTTGGGGTAACAGATCTCATTTCTAGTCTACCTCTTTCTATTTCTTTTCTATATATAGAAAGTTCAAAAATGATTATATAATATCATTATATAATCTCAAATAATAAGAAAGCATAAAGAAATCAAATAAATAATAAGAAAGCATAGTTTATCTTAAAAAAGCATAGCCTACTGATGAATTATATTTGTTCGATACACTGTTGTAAATATAAATGTTGAGAAAAAAATACAACAGACAAAAAAAGGGGGAACTGAATCTGCACCAGTAGGCTTCCAGCTTTCCCGCTCTTCTCTCTCTCTCTCTTTGAGACCGAATCTTTATCATTCACTTCCAGGCCCAAGGCGAGAAAGAGACCAGGCTCCGGGAAAAATGGCAAGCCAGCTCGACCGTAGTAAGTACAAGGGATTCACCTTTGCAGAAGAACAATGGATTGAACAGGACAATACCACCGGTAATATGGGATACAAAGTAGAGCTCGAGTGGAATAAGCAAGGGCTTTCGCGCTAGTTGCTCAATCCCTTGCTTGTTCCCATCAACCACATTGAGCATTAGTATTAGCTTGCTCCCCTCCTCATGGCAAGGCCCAGCTACTTAGCTCCTAAACAGGTAGTCTTTCACTTAGCGGTTCTATCACCCCGAACCCGAAGCTCATGCCAAAGAAGACCGACATATACGCCGGCCTGAGCACTCTGTCTTCCATTGGTCCCATGTGAACTTGCTATAGCTCCTGCCGTCTGTCTCCTCTTCCCGCTACACGAGGATGCTCGAGTTTAGAGG
>CACSLK010006441.1:6748697-6773838 GCA_902706635.1 Striga hermonthica
AAAAAAAAAAAAGAATGAACGAACCCAATTAGTTACACTTACCACCAAAACAAATCATCGCTGATGGGATTCATTCTTGTCCTTCTCAACCTGCTGCTTCTGCTTCTCCACAAGCTTATTGATGGCCACCTGCACCATCTCCACTCCTCCGATGACCAGCCCCGTCACGATTTCCAGGTCCTCCTTGAACCGGGCCACCTTGAATTCCTTTCTCGCGTTCTCCCTCAATACGCCGAGCCATAGGACGCCCGTTGAATCGGAGAATATGAAGAATCAAGTCGCCTGGGCTATAGAGCTTGCTCTTCTGGCCATGAGAAATTCGCAAAATAAATAGATCAAGAAACCAGGTTCTAAATCATTTTTTTAGCAACCAAAACAATTTATATTACACCTATAGGTTGAGAAAATGAGGAAATAGATACCCACCGAAGAGTTAAGAAGGCTAACGAAAATTGCCCGTGATAGTACACAATTCGGTAAAAACCATTCCACATAGAGTCCACTATCCAAGTTCCCATACAGATCTTTCGGCTGAATCCAATGAAAAACTACATCGACCTTGAAAATTTGGCGAACAAAAAAAATGGAAGCAAATGAAGAGGGGATTTACGATCAGAGAGAAGAGAAATAGTGAGATAAGAAAATCTAATAGAATCATTTGCAAAATTTCAACTGGTTACTTTATCTTGGTAGAAAAAGACTAAACGCTACCTCCAGATCATGCTGCTCTACCTGCAAATCGTCCCTCTGGCAGGCCATCGGCGGCGCCCAGACTGTAGCAAACAACGATTAACTTTTTCGCAAACGCTTGGCCACAATCTTAAACCTTCCCATATCTAGCGTCAATTTTCTATTCTGTTCAATTTCCTGTTCCTCCTACCGGAGACGGCGCCTTCAATCGAGTGTGCCATTTTGGCTCCGTAGTCCAAGAGGCGCTAATAGAACAAAAGCTGGAATGGCCGACTGCTCCACCGAGCGTGGAGAGAGCAGTGTGCGACTGAGCATTGAGAGCGAGGATGGCATGCCAGCGACGGTTGGGAAGTTCGATTATATCCAAAAGGAAAAAGAAGGCCACGAAAATTGCAAGACAACCGATGAACTCGGGCCAATAATAATTCAATGCCTAGGGTTTCAGATTTATCTTCTCACTTTCGTATCCAACAGAGATTAAAGCATGATCTGATGCAAGTCTAGCAGGGTTTAGACCTTCTCCAACCGTAGTGCAAAACGCAAAAATTGCAGTACGGGGAGCTCCAAGCTCCAACTGCCAAAAACCGATCGCAAATTGCGATCTCAACCTTCTCTCTCTTCAGATTGACGTATATTTGCGTCTGAACGCAAATTTTGCGTTCCACCTTCTTTTTTTATATTTTGGTCCTTTAAGTTTGTTTATTTTATAAATTGATTTTTGTTTTTTTAGTTTTCTTTATTTTTTAAATAGTAAAAAATAAAATAAACAATCTTTTAGATTGAAAATTAAGTTTAAAGTATACATTTTTTTTTAATTTCGTGAAAATTATATAATATGATATTTAATATAATTAATATGATATTATTTTATATTTGTTCATAATAGATTAATTATACATATTAATGTTAACTTTTTCACAATAATAATGTAAAATAGTAAAAGAAATTATTTCATACAAATTAGATAGTATAATATTTTTTTTTCGGAACGATAGAGGCGATATATATTAATCACAGAAAAGAGAACAACGTTCTAATACAAATGAGCTAAACAAGCTAATGACACAACCCAATCAAATTAAAACTTGGAGGACACGCAAACATGCGGCCTAGACCCAACCAAAATAAACAAACCAAGAGAAAGACAAATATGACCACTGCAATATGCCTAGCCAGCTATCTCACTCCACTAAGAGAAATACAAGAAAACAGAAGCAACAAAAACAGAAGACAGAAGAACTCCTGAGCAACCCAGCTACCTTCGAACAGATTTGAATTCCAGCCAAGCCTGATGAGCCTTAGCAGCCACTAGATGGATAGGTATTCTGATCTTTTCAAACATCCACAAATTCTGAGATTTCCACAACCACCACAGAAGTTAGGTTGTGAGTTGTATTCTGTCCTCAGCTACCAAAGAAGGTTTAATGGTACATAAATGGCTCCACCATGTTTTGAACTTGCAGCCAACATTGCAAATGCCATCCCAGCTCACAGGACTTATCTTCCACAGCATCTGGGCTCTAGGACAATGAAAAAAGATATGCTCTATGGTTTCTGGAGCCTCCCCACAAAGTTGACAGATGACATCCACATCCATCTTTCTCAAAGCCAAACTGCAGCTAACAGGGAGAGAATCTGAAATGCACTTCCGTAGGAAGTGTTTAATGGTCCCTTTCACAGACAAGTTCCAAGTTCTGATTCTGGTTTTAGCAAGAAGATTAGCATTGCAGCTACTAACAGGAATATCAAGTTGGAGTCTTTTCTGGTTTATCAAGTATGCATAAGTGGAAGAGACTGAAAATTGTCCTTTCTTATCAAGGCACCAGAAAATTCTGTCCATTTTCGAGGGATTGAGAGTTTTAATACTGAGGATGGCATTGCTATCTTTCTCATTGAAGAGATTCTTCACCAACCATGAATTCCAAGCCAAGCCATTGTCTTGCATAAGTTCTTTAACCCAGGTAATGTGACCTTGAGCTATTTCAATGAGAGCAGGTTTTGCAAGTGGTAAAGAAGGAATCCAGTTAATATCACTGATTTTAGTGGCAGCTCCATTGTGAATTTCTGTTCTGAGACCTTGAGCTAATATGGGGATGCAGTCAACCCAAGTGTGCCACAAGCAAGAGCCATTCTGAGATTTTTTGACATAAAAAATGGAGCAAGAGGGGAAGTACCTGTCCTTGAGCACTTTACTGACCAGGAGATCTGGTTGAGAGACAATTCTCCAACGTTGTTTACATATAAGAGCCTTGTTAAAGGAGCTGATGTCCTTAAATCCAATTCCTCCATCTGCTTTAGGCAAGGTGAGCAGTTTCAAAGCCTTCCAATGAATACCTTTCTCTTGATTTTCACCTCTACTCCACCAATATTGTGCACTGATGCTGGAGATAGCTTTGCAGACAGACACAAGCAGTCTAAAACAAGACATGGTAAAAACAAGTAGTGCATTGATTACTGCCTTGAGTAGAACTTCCTTCCCAGCAATGGATATCATCTTATTTTTCCAACTCTACAGTTTGGCTTTAATAGAGTCTAGGACATAAGCAAAAACCTAAGATTTGGCTCTACCAATTCCCAGAGGGAGGCCAAGATACCTGGTAGAGTTGTGCTGTTGAATGCCATTCATGGCAGAGCAAATCTGGTTCCTAACAGATAATGGAGTATTCTTGCTGAAGAAGGCAGAAGATTTCTGAAGATTAATTCTCTGGCCTGTAAAAAGTCTATATCTTTCAAGCTGGGTCATAAGAACATGAGCTTGATGCACCTCAGCTTTGCAGAAAAAGAGTGCATCATCTGCAAAGAGTAAATGTGATAAAGCAGGACCATTTCTTGAGAGTTGAATACCAGATAAATCACCTATGTGCACAGATTCCCCAATGAGAGCAGTAAGGAGTTCAGTGACAATTATAAAGAGATAGGGGGATAAAGGATCCCCTTGTCTGATGCCTCTAGAAGGAAATACTACTATACTCACAGCCCCATTGATAGAAAATGAGAAAGAAGTGGTAGAAATGCATACCATCAGTAATCTCACAAAGGCTGGTTTAAACCCCATCTGAAGCATGACTTTTTCAATACAAATCCACTCTACCCTGTCAAATGCTTTCATGAGATCAAGTTTCAGAGCCATATAAGAATTCTTTCCTGATCTGTGCCTGTTAAGAAAGTGGAAAACTTCTTGGGCAAGAATAACATTGTCAAGTAGTTGTCTCTCCTGAATAAAGGCTGATTGGCATGAGCTAATGCAATTAGATAAACATCCTTTTAATCTTGTTGCCAGAATTTTAGACAACACTTTATAGACTACACTGCATAATGAAATAGGCCTGAACTGATTGAGAGTAGAGGGATGTTGACATTTTGGAATAAGAGAAACAAATGTATGATTCCAATACTTCAGCAAACATCCAGAGTTAAAAAAGCTTTGGACAGCAGCAATCAAGTCCTTGTGAATTAAATCCCAAAAATGCTGATAAAAATAAGCAGTCATTCCATCCTCACCTGGGGACTTGTCAGGATGAAGGCTGAGTAAAGCAGTTTTGATCTCTTCATCCTCAATGGGAGAAAGAAGCTGCTGATTCATATCCTCTGAGATAGAATGAGGGATAAGCTGAAGAATGGATTCTCCTCCCCAAGATCCTTCTGTAGTGAACAATGAAGTGTAGTAACTGGAAATATGATCTTCAATCTCTATTTGAGAAGTGCAAGTTCTATTGTTATCAGTGGTAAGCCTTGTGATTGCATTTAACCTTCTTCGTTGCATGGTGTAGGCATGATAAAACTTCGTATTAGCATCCCCTTCTTTAAGCCATTGGTTCCTGGCCTTTTGTGCCCAGAATTGCTCCTCAAAAGCATAAGCATCATCCAGAGAGGTTTTAACCTGATCCCATTCCTCCCAATTTTCATCCCTGCCCTTCAATCTGATATTTTCAAGTTGAGAGGAAAGAGCAACAATCTTTTCTTGATTCTGAGATTTGAATTTAGAGCTCCAGGTGATAAGGGCTAGCCTTGTTTGTTTCACCTTCTCCTTTAATCTGAAAAAAGGTGTGCCTGTCTGAGGGATTTCCCAAGCTTTCTTGATCACTTCATCACAGCCTTCTTTATCAATCCATCGTTTATCAAAGCAGAATCTCTTTTTCTTCTTAAATCCTTGAGAGCCGGGGTCAATTAGCATGGAATGGTCAGAGGCTGACCTGATCACATTAAGAATTTTGGAATGGGGATGATCACTGAGCCAGTCAAAAGAAGCAAATCCCCTATCCAATTTTTCCTCCACAAAACCTTCAGCTTCCCTATTGTTGCCCTAGGTGAATTGATATCCTTCCATTGATATTTCTTCCATGTCCATGTTGAGTATGAAAGTATTGAATGCATCAAGTTTCTGTTACTGAGAGTCCTGCCTCCTTTTTTCTCTTCAGTGGTACAAATGGCATTCCAGTCGCCTATGATGAACCACATATCTCCCCAAGACAATTTATCTTCTTCAAGTTCCAGTCTTTGAGCTTCTCTGAGTTTGCTATCAGCATTCAAATACACAAAGATAGCCCATCCCTTATCCACATTGTTAATGCCATAATGAACAACTATGTAAAAACCTTTGGTCACAATTTGAATGATTTCCACCTCCTGTTGCCACATTAATAAGAGACCCCCACTAAAGCCTCGAGGGTCAACACTGATACTCCTGTCTTCAAATCCCAATTTTTTACTGATGGATTTCACAAATGCTTCATTGTTTTTAGTTTCAGAAAGAAAGAAAAACCTTGGGTGGTGAGTCCTAAAAGACTCTTTGATTTGAAAAATTGTAGAGGGCCCACCCAGCCCTCTACAATTCCACACCGCAGCTAGCATTGGGGGGTTGGGTGCCACTCCAGGCTGGCATCCCCCACCTCGTCTGTAGAAACTTTGCTTTTCTTCCCAGCAGATTCAGAAGAAATCATAGACTTCTCTCCTGGCTTAGCTAAGATTTCAGATTCTCTCTCTCTCTCTCTCTCTCTCTCTTATATCCAAGCATAGCTTGATTAGAGGACACTGGATCAGTGCTTCTTTGCAATCTTCCCATTTTGGAAGAAGACCTCTTCCAAGTGCTGCCTTTGGTCACCACCAACTTTTGGTCCTTCTCTGAAGAAGGAGTTAATGAAGTAATAATAGGTAAGCTTGGGAGAGTAACCTCCGTCTCCATCTCCCTTTCAACTTCTGGGACTGTATAAGGAGAGGTGATGATCTCCATAGAATGAGTAGGAAGGGATGTGGCTTGTTCAGATAAGGCCAGTTGGTTATTTGAGTTTGGATCAGGCATTTCAGAAGTTGATGCAACTGTGTCTTGACCAAGGGCTTCCTGTTGGTTGCTGATGTGACTTGGATTCTGTTGATTATCAGTGTGGTTACCCAATGGCATAGATGTATGATTTGAATTAGCTGTATTAGTGCCCTGTTCTAAAGCAGGAGATTTCCAAGAACTTGAAGGACTAGCATGATGCCACTGAGGAATTTCTTCTGCCTTAATCCAATCTCCGTATTGACCATCCTTCAGCTGATGAAGCCTGATATCCTCAAGTCTCTTACAACAATTTTTATCCAAGTGTCCAATAGATCCACAGTAGAAACATAGATTCACCAATCTTTCGTATGTAAAGCCAACAGTAGCCAGTTGGTCTCCCAATTTAATCTTGGTGCATCTGGGTAAGGCCTCATTGAGGTTGATAGAAACCAGCAGTTTTAAAACTTTGCCTCCATGAGGACTGGAATTAATGACTACCACATTCTTCACATCAGGAAATACTGACCCTAGTTTGAGGCCGACTTCTGCACTGAGCTAGTCAAGCGGAATGTTAATTACCTGAACCCACAATAGAAGTTTTTGGAAGCTGGCATGATTGCTATTAAGGCCTTTCTCCCACTCTTTAAGAATCAGATACTGGTTATCATAAATCCAGTTGGTACCTCCAACCACTCTCTTCATATCCTCCTTGTTGTTGAAGATGAATTGAAAATAGTTTGGTTCCAGTTCCTTTATGTCCATCGGCTTCTGCAGACGCCAAATGTTCGTCATAGTACGCTTAATCCCTATCCAGCTCGCCCGACGATCCCCAATCACCTTCCCAAATAAACTCCGACTACATTCCTCAGCACTGAGGCGGATATCCTCTTGCGCAATTTTTGTAACTCGATCCTCCCTTGCCGATAAATAAAACCCTTTGAGCCTGGATGACAACTCCTCATCTCCATCGTTGTTAATTGGTTCTCCCATGGTAGAATCAGAATAGAGAAACCTCCGAACACCACTGCAACAATCCAAGCACTAATTTTGCGAAAAATCTCAGATCAAAGAGAAAGTAATGGTCCCAACAGGATAATCGCCGAAGAACGGCCGCTCCCAAAAGGAGAATTTTCTCGGAGCTTTTGCTGTCATGATAGTATAATATTTAAAGTAATAAATATTATAGTTATCATTTAATTTTATATATTTCACAATAATAATGCAAAATATACGTATTATTTATGGTATTTTTATTTAACAAGAAAAAAAACACTAACATTAAATAACAACAACACTACTAATATAGATTGAAATAACAATAATATGTGATACATTACAATTTATAGAAAAACATTTAAATAACAAGTGTTCAAATGAAATACAACATCACACAGTACTAAAATAAAAATACATCATAAACCCACAAACTAAAAACAAGCACGATAATTTAGTAATCTGGCAAGTTGGAACCGCTTCCTCCAAGATCATTGAAAAATTGGCCAAATGTATTGGTTAGAAATGGATCTGATTGGGCTTGTTGAGCTCTTTTCTCCAGGATTCGTGCTTTTCAGCTTCAACGTATGCTCGAACTCAAGGATCTGCTATGGAACCGATATCTTGAAACAAAATTCTATTTTCTTCCCTCATTTCTTTTAAAGCATGAGATCTGTCGCGTATTTCTAATTGATGTTTTATTTGGTTGTTTGTACTTTCATCTCCTCAACAAGTCTTATGTTTTATTTGGTCATTGTGTACAAATTGTTATTTTTACTGAGTACCGAATCGAAAGATTCTTTCCCCAGGTCGATCTCACGAGGAAGGTTGTTCGGAATTCAGCTTTGGTATCGATCACACATAAAAAAAAAAAATAAAACCTAAAGACTCTAATAAAATAGGGGAAAAAATTACCAACTAAGAAATAATATAAAAACAAATAATCTACCTAAAATATAAACAAAACAAAGATGGAAAAGCTAGGGAATCGGGGATAATTAATCCAAGTTCTAGCAAAGTCGAGCTATCAATTGTTCTATTCTACATTGACACTCTCGCATAACATCTAGCGGTTCGCTCCCAATAACTCTTCGTAACAAGGGATTGAACATAGACGAGCAAGCTCGAGCATACAATACATGTCAATTATCCCAATCCCAATAACTTTTCGTAACAAGGGACGTGTCATCGACAAGCACGTATTTCAATCCAAAATCTATAGACTATTCATTTACGAAATCATCTACCTCATGTGAGCCTAGGTCTACGACTTATCCTCTTTCGGTTCTAACAGTCGCTAATTCAATTAGAAGGTGTTTAATCAGCTAATCATTTAGAATCATCAAGCCCTGACTCGACAAATTAACATTCAATTGTCACCAATTGCAAGACTGAAGTGTCACTCTTCGATTATATCAATCAATCGAACAAGAATTCAACAATTCCGAATTAAATCAACTCACACAAGAATGAACAAATCAAGCCCGACAAATACACGTTAAACAAGAACAATCATCCCCTATCCCTAGCAATCGAATTTAGCTACGCATAATGAATTCAACACAAAGCACCATATCAACATATATCATCAATCCCATAGATTAAATGATAATAAATACTTACGATTAATATAGAAGCCAAGGTCAAATCCAAAGCACAACAAACCCAAAAACAAGAAACAAACCTTGGAGTGTCACTCTCCAAGATCAATCCATGATGAAGATTCAAGTGTTTTAGGGTGAAAAACTGATAAAGGTGAGTTTTGAGGTGTTTTTAGGGTGCTGGGAACGAGTCCCAATGAAAGGCATTCAAAAAATTGAGAAAAAGAACGAGATTTATTAAATCTGGTCGCGCAGGGTTTAGCGCCGCTAACCCCTTAGCGCCGCTAAGGTCTGGGCTGCGCCACTTCGCATTTTGGGCTCGTCTGAACTCGTTCGAACTCGAAATTGTGTGTCGTTTTTTTTCTACGCGTAGCCAACGAATCCCTCTATTCAATTATACTCTTGAAACCAACTTTTACTGAAGCGAAAATTCGCCCGAAGCTCCCGACCTACACACCAAAAATGACAAAACACAAAAAAAAAAGACCGAAAAAACAAACGAAAAACATTTAAAGATTCAAATGAACAAAAAACACATAATAAAACACGAAACGGACTAAAAAAGAAAGAAATAACCTAAAACGGTAGAAAAAGAAAAGCAAAACGAGCACAAAAAATGCAACAAAAATGGGACAAACAACTCCCCCACACTTAGACCTTTGTTCGTCCCGAACAAAGAAAAGAAAAGAAGACAAACAAATGAGCATGGACACGATTTCAAACAAGACTAATCTCAAACCAGTCAATCAAGTCGAGAAGAATTCCAATGATCATAATAACAAACCTCAACTATTAACTTGGTTATTTCGAAAAACAAAGACTCTCGAGTATGAAAATATATCATATGCCTCACTCAGTCTCTTTCGCAAATATGAGATAGGTACGCTCAAGCTGGTCATCAATCAAATCAATCATAAGTTTGCCTATTATCTAACTTTTACTCTAAAACAATCAAGTTCGTGAAACAATGAATCAAGAGGACTTCTAGGGATGAAATGTAGGCTCTTTGGATCGGGTAGGATACATATAGGTCAAATGGCTCAAATAAAAACAAATTTAACTCAATTCCATCACCCAACCGTGATCATGAACACCTCCGCTTACCAAACACTAACCGGTTCCTCCCGACTAACTCCTACACCAACACACTTCCCAAACAATTACTCAAACATCATTTTTTTATTTTGTTTTTAGGATAACCTTTTAGACAATTTATCTAGGTTTAGCCTTCAGGTTTTCCGCCCGAGTCTCCTAGATCGGTTTCCCGTACTCATTGCTTGTTTCCACTTACATTAGCGGTCAAGCACTTCAAGTAAAATCCATTCGGCCTCCACTTTTCTTTTTCTTTTCTTTTTTTTTTTATTTGGTCAAAACTCAACAATCACCACCTCCATTAAACAAATCATCAATCCTCAACATCATCATACGAGGTTACCAAGGAAAAATATCAACAAGGCTCAAAAGGGGTGACTAGTGAGAATTATTTACTGAGAAAAAAAAGGAGAAGAAAATACAAGGAACGCCTCAATCCTTTTCATGTTTCACAAACTCAGTCAATTCATTTCAAAGTAGACTCAAGGCAAATTCTAACTGAATAAATTTCAGACCAACATCTCACAAGAAACAAGTATGGCTCAAGCCTCACAAGGTAAATAATGTCAATCAAAACAACCAAGCAATTCATCGAGATATGCCACCAATTCTCATCATCACAACTACTCAACTCAATCGACAATCAATAACCAATCTTGCCATACACCATAGTCCAAGCTCAAAAAGACACAACAAAATCCTAAAACTAGACCGGTCCACCACATAAGCATGCAAAATCCAATTGGACTCCCTCACACTTAAAATGAGGCAATGACCTCATTGCTTCAACACATAACCAGAAAGTCAAATAAGGACCTAGAAATTTCATATAATGAACCAAACTAGCAGCTATCATGAGACACAAACTCAAAAGAAAAGACGAAAGAAAAAGAACTCAAAAAGAGAAAAAGGAAAAGGGTGTGCAAACCGAAACACCTCGATAAGAACAAACATTCACGTGCAAGTAGCCCCCTATGCTTAGCGCCGCCCTCAATTTCCCTGAGAAGACAAACCACAAGAAACTCCAGAACTCCCATAATTCAAACATAAAAACTAATAATGCATAAAGAAAAATAACAAAGAAAGCAATAAATTTCACTTGGGTTGCCTCCCAAGAAGCGCTCGTTTTACGTCATTAGCTTGACGAAACCTGAAGTGAACTCATCCAGGATCAAGAAAAAAGTGACGATCGTGCCACGCCTTTGTATTCTCGAGAAGTGGTAGTGCTGACATTAAGGCCAGAAGGCGGGCACTGTGGACGCGAGTGGTTATGTTCTGGGTGCAGTTTGTCTGATCACGAGCATTCCCCAATGTTTGGAACAAAACCTTCCCCAGCCGAGATCTCTCGTCAACCTCGACAACCAACGACACATCAATAGAGCAAGCCGAGTAAAGTACTATCCCCTTCATAAAGCAGTGCGATGGACTCGGAGGTGAATGCTCCAACTCGAATATGGGAGGAGGGACTTGTGAATTGTCCTCCTCCTCTAATGAATCATACCGGGCTCATAAGAGCATGTCATCCTCTTCGGCCTCGCACATTCGCTGCAGAGTCTGAGCCTGGGGGTCAAGCATGGAGTGCAGGTCGTTGGCTTGTGCCTCAGTAGAATCGAGACGTGCAGTGAGGCTCTCCATTCGTGCACTCAGCTGAGCACACCCGATCTCAATCTGTTCATCTCGGGTTGCTTGAGCCGCCATGCGAGCAAGAATGAGGCCGAGTTTTGCATCGTACGACAATGTTGTCTCTCGGAGTTCACCCTCGTGAGTAGATATGTGTTCCATGGTGAACTCATGAGAAGGATTGTCAACTCGATCCTCTATGGCATGTACGCGCTCCACTAAGCTCTCAACATGGAACCACAGATCTCTCTTATGGCAGCCTGGGATGCCAAAGTATCGATAATCTGATCGAGCTTTGCATTGTAGGCTGCCTCCTCTTCTTTGGATTCTATAAAAGCCAGGATCTGGTCGAGCTTCGCATGGTAGGCGGTCTCTCTTTCTCGAGCTGCTTGGGAATCTATGAACTCAATAATTCGGTCGAGCTTCTCGTTGAACTTAAGGGCCTCATAATTTTGCTCGACCGGAAGATGGTTCCAGCACTGCTCGGAAGAATAAGGGTATGGTTGGGAGTAGTACACGGGGAAATAGACTGGCTCGTTGTTCCAAGAGGGGTCGTGCAGGGAGGAGTACCCGTGATTAAAATTCATTGTACCTGCACACCAGAACAAACAACCACGCGTAGCCAAGAAAAAGGGAGGAGAAAAGAAGATAAAAACTAAAACAAGAGTAGAAGAGAAAAACACAAATACACAAAAGGAACAAAAACACTAAAAATGCTAAAATAAAGAAAAACACATAAAATAAGATCAAACACCAAAACTAAATATCCTACTTGCCTTCTCCGGCAACGGCGCCAAATTTGTTGTGTACAAATTGTTATTTTTACCGAGTACCGAATCGAAAGATTCTTTCCCCGGGTCGATCTCACGAGGAAGGCTATTCGGAATTCAACTTTGGTATCGATCACACATAAAAAGAAAATAAAACCTAAACACTCTAATCAAATAGGGGGAAAAATTACCAACTAAGAAATAATATAAAAACAAACAATCTACCTAAAATATAAACGAAACAAAGATGGAAAAGCTAGGGAATCGGGGATAATTAATCCAAGTTCTAGCAAAGTCGAGCTATCAATTGTTCTATTCTAGATTGACACTCTCACTTAAACATCTAGCGGTTCGCTCCCAATAACTCTTCGTAACAATGGATTGAACATAGACGAGCAAGCTCGAGCATACAATACATGTCAATTATCCCAATCCCAATAACTTTTCGTAACAAGGGACGGGTCATCGACAAGCATGTATTTCAATCCAAAACCTATAGACTATTCATTTACGAAATCATCTACCTCATGTGAGCCTAGGTCTACGACTTATCCCCTTTCGGTTCTAACGGTCGCTAATTCAATTAGAAGGTGTTTAATCAACGAATCATTTAGAATCATCAAGCCCTGACTCGACAAATTAACATTCAATTGTCACCAATTGCAAGACCGAAGTGTCACTCTTCGATTATACAATCAATCGAACAAGAATTCAACAATTCCAAATTAAATCAACTCACACAAGAATGAACAAATCAAGCCCGACAAATACACGTTAAACAAGAACAATCATCCCCTATCCCTAGCAATCGAATTTAGCTACGCATAATGAATTCAACACAAAGCACCATATCAACAAATATCATCAATCCCATAGATTAAACGATAATTAATTCTTACGATTAATATAGAAGCCAAGGTCAAATCCAAAGCACAGCAAACCTAAAAACAAGAAACAAACCTTGGAGTGTCACTCTCCAAGATCAATCCATGATGAAGATTCAAGTGTTTTAGGGTGAAAAACTGATAAAGATGAGTTTTGAGGTGTTTTTTCGGTGCTGGGAACGAGTCCCAATGAAAGGCATTCAAAAAATCAAGAAAAAGAACGAGATTTATTAAATCTGGTCGCGCAGGGGTTAGCGCCGCTAAGGTCTGGGCTGCGCCACTTCGCATTTTGGGCTCGTTTGGACTCGTTCGAACTCGGAATTGAGTGTCGTTTTTTCCTATGCGTAGCCAACTAACCCCTCTATTCAATTATACTCTTGAAACCAACTTTTAATGAAGAGAAAATCGCCCGAAGCTCCCGACCTACACACCAAAAACGACAAAACACAAAAAAAGACTGAAAAAACAAACGAAAAATATTTAAAGACTCAAATGAACAAAAAAACACATAATAAAACACGAAACGAACTAAAAAAGAAAGAAATAACCTAAAACAGGAGAAAAAGAAAAGCAAAACGAGCACACAAAATGCAACAAAAATGGGACAAACAATAGGTCTTTCAAATGGAGAACCACTAGCAATTTGATCTGAGTCGCTTAAATACAGAAAATGAAGACATACCTGTGGATTCTTGTCGGGCAGACTCGGGAGTTGGATTTTCTGATTCTGAAGATGGATAACGACCAGATTGTTTTTTCTTGCTCCTCGAAGCTCCATCTTGAAAATTTTCAATGTTTTTAATAATATTCCAAACATGGTCGTATTTCCATCCGGACTTAAATTTGGAATCTTCTTTGAACAACATTTTCGCTCTGAGCATCAACATTTTTCCATAAACAATCAAACATAGCTAATATAAATAATAAATTTAATAAGTAAAATATATAATAAGATTTTAATACTCACTGTATCTTCATTTGAAGCACCACTTTGATGCATATCTTCTACTGCTTTTACGCATGCATGGAGTTTTTTGGCTGCTTTTTCGATTGTTTGAATCCGAGCTTGCATAGATCTCTGGCTACGAACATCCTAATGCCCAAGTCTTCGCTCATTGAAAGCTTTCTCTATACGTGACCAAAATTGGTCAGATGATTGGTATACCCCAATAATTGGGTCCTGAAAAATATCCATATAAACCTGACATAAAATAATATCTTCGTCTTGGGTATAGAAAGATGCACGGATCGACATTCTTACAAGAAGTTAGATGTGATGAATGTTTAGTGTATAGAATATAAATGTTGGGATGGAGCCATTACAATATCATGTCTTCTTTTATAGTGAAAGAGTCTCTCCCCTCTCAATGCTTTAACCCGAAATGAACACCCTCAGCAAAGGTGACACGCTTCTCCATTTTCTGACTCGAAAATGACATATCACTTCAATGTTCCCACACCTATCAATGCTTTGACCCGAAAATAAACACCCTCTACAAAAATGACACGCTTCTCCAAGTTTGACTCAAAAATGACATATCACTGCAATGATTCCCATACATCTCAATGCTTTGACTCGAAAATGAGCACTCTCTGCAAATGTGGTCATGATTCTCCAAGTTCTGACTAAAAAATGACATATCAATGCAATGTTCCCCACACCTATCAATGTTTTGACCCAAAAAATGAAAAATCTCTGCAAAGGTGACACGCTTCTCCAAGTTCTAACTCGAAAATGACATATCACTGCAATGTTTCCCACACCTCTTAATGTTTTGACCCAAAAATGAGCACTCTCTACAAAGGTGGTCACGATTCTCCAAGTTCTGACCCAAAAATGACATATGACTGCAATGTTTCCCACACCTCTTAATGTTTTGACTCGAAAATGAACACTCTCTGCAAATGTGGTCACGATTCTCCAAGTTCTGACCCGAAAATGACATATCACTGCCATGTTCCCCACACCTATCAATGCTTTGACCCGAAAAATGAGAACTCTCTGCAAAGGTGACACGCTTATCTAAGTTCTGACTCGAAAATGACATATCACTGCATTGTTTCCCACACCTCTTAATGTTTTGACCCGAAAATGAGCACTCTCTGCAAATGTGGTCACGATTCTGCAAGTTCTGAACCGAAAATGACATATCACTGCCATGTTCCCCACACCTATCAATGCTTTGACCCAAAAAATGAGAACTCTCTGCAAAGGTGACACGCTTCTCTAAGTTCTGACTCGAAAATGACATATCACTGCAATGTTTCCCACACCTCTTAATGTTTTGACCCGAAAATGAGCACTCTCTGCAAATGTGGTCATGATTCTCCAAGTTCTGACTCAAAAATAACATATCACTGCAATGTTCCCCACACCTATCAATGCCTTGACCCGAAAAATAAGAACTCTCTGCAAAGGTGACACGCTTTTTCAAGTTCTGACTCGAAAATGACATATCACTGCAATGTTTCCCACACATCTCAATGCTTTGACCCGAAAATGAGCATTCTCTGCAAAGGTGGTAACGATTCTCCAAGTTCTGACCCGAAAATGACATATCACTGCCATGTTCCCCACACCTATCACTACTTTGACCCGAAAAGGACCTCCCACTGCAAAGACTGTCACGCCTATCAATGCTTTGTACTTGAAAATGACCACTCCCTGCAAAGTTTACCACACCTTTCAAATTCACTACTATAAGAACATAACATATACTAAATCCTTTACACACTTGAATCTCTTCAAACATCTTATCATATTTCTCAGTTCTACATTTCTGCAATGAATTTTAATTTTGGAAATTCGTCATTTTCTTCATCTGATTCTGAAGATGATCATATACTAATTATGACTGCTCTTCGTCAAAAACAAGCAGTGATATCTCGTGTTATCGCTAATAACAACATCATCATTCAACACCTTCTCAATCAACAAAACTAAGAAGCCTCCCATGGAGGTTCTGTTCCTGGGCATATATTTATCAGTCGTGATCGAGAGGTTGCTGATCATAGGTTATAAAATGATTATTTCTCAGAAAATCCATTGTATACCGAGACCATGTTTCGTAGAAGATACAGAATTTCTCGCTCCTTGTTCCTTCGAATTGTCGATGCAGTCAAAGATCATAATCATTACTTTCAACAACGAGTGGATCGAGCTGGCAGACTTGGATTATCTCCAATACAAAAAATAACTGACGTCTTTCGTATGTTGGCATACGGCGTTCCAGCAGATGCTAAAGACGAGTATGTCAAAATTGGTGAGTCTACTGCAATTGAAAGTATGAAAAAGTTCTATCGAGCGACAATTGAGGTATTTGGTGAGCGATACCTGCGGAGACCCACATTTAATGATATTTTCAGGCTTCTATATATTGGTCAACAACGTGGTTTTCCAGGAATGTTGGGGAGTTTAGATTGCATGCATTGGAAGTGGAAAAATTGTCCTACAGCGTGGGCTGGCCAATATGCTGGTCGTAGTGGAAAGCCTACAATCATTCTTGAAGCTGTAGCAGATTATGATCTATGGATATGGCATGCTTATTTTGGTTTGTCGGGCTCCAACAACGATATCAATGTTCTAGAATCATCTCATCTTTTCTCGGATCTAACCCAAGGTATTGCTCCTCCAGCTCATTTTATAATTCAAGGAAAAGAATACAACAAGGGTTATTATTTAGCTGATAGCATATATCCAAAATGGTCTACCATTGTGCAAACAATTCATGAGCCATGTGGTCCGAAAATAAAATATTTTGCAATGAAACAAGAAGCATACAGAAAAGACATTGAACATGCATTTGGAGTTCTTCAATCACGTTTTGGCATTGTAGCAGGACCAGTACGTTACTGACGGAAATAAGTGCTACATGATATCATGACCACATGTATAATTTTGCATAACATGATTGTCGAGGATGAACGTGACCTAAGTGCACCAATCGAAACTGAAATGGAAACGCCGCCACTGGAGGTCGAAATGGCAGTAGATGAAAGCACTCGATTTGAAGAATTCATATCTCGGTTCAAAAAAATTAGAAATAAAGATGATCACATTGCACTTCGAAATGAACTAATTGATCATTTATGGGAGGAATTCACCAATTCCAAGACTTGAAAGACTATCTATTTTTACTTGATTGTTGGAATTTTTAGTTTCTCATCTTGTGTGTTGTAATTTTTAATTTTATTTAGTGTGTTGTAATTTTTAATTTCTCATCTTGTGCGTTGTAGTTTTTAAATTTTATCTTGTGTGTTGTAATTTTTAATTTATAATGTTGTGCATTGTAATTTTTAGTATTATATTGTGTGTTGTAATTTTTACATTTTATTATTAATGACTATTTATTTCTCCGATTTTATTACATAAAGTCTAAATTGAATTGAAAATAAAAGTGTGGTTTAATTTATAAAGTTGTAAAATATGTGGGTAGTATTGAAAAGTTGTAAAAGTTGATGTAAAAGAGAATATTCCGAAAATATTCTTTTGGGTTGGAAAATGGGTTTTTCGGTTGGAGATGAATTACTGCAAAATGGGATGTGTACTGCAAAATGGATTTGAGTTTGGTGTATTCGGTTGGAGATGCTCTTATATCTGAATCTTGTATCTCTAAATGCCATATATATCGGAGTATCGACTCCTGTATGAACCAATGGTTTGAGAGCAACTTGGATTAAACCGAAACGAATATAAAAAAAATCATTTTGTAAATAAACCAATTTTCTATGTTACCTTGAATAATTTCTTCTTTACTTTGAATAGTTATTTTTAAATTATTATTCTGATTTGAATTAAATAGTTTTCTTAATAATCTTGCCATCTTAAATTATTATTCCGATTTGATTAAATAGTTCTTTTTAATAATCCTGTCATCTTAAATGATTTTGCAACGTTTAAAAAAAAAATACTCAAAAATTCTCTCTCATGGGAGCGGAATTCTCTTCGATGGGAGCTTTATTCTCTTTGATGGGAGGTTCATTCTATACGATTAGAGTCTAATTTGAGTCTTGCTAGTCGCTTTTATTCTCGCTTCGTCCCATCTCCATCTCTTTTTCTTTGTGAAATCGGGTGGAGAGTAGTGCAAGCTAGGGTTTTTGTTTAGAGCGGCCACAATGAAAGTATCAAATTCTACTAAAGTGACGGATGAATTGGGGGAGAAATTGCAAAGCATTGAATTAGAGGGCTCGGAAAGGGGATTAATCAAGCTAGGTGACGAGGACATTCGAGTAAGCGCTGAAGAATGTGACAAAAGCCTATTCGACAAGGTGATAGGTGACAGAAAAGCCAGTCTTATTGGCATTCATCGTGCAATGGGATCCATTTGGCAAATTAAACAACCTCTCGAGGTCAAGGAACTGAGTCAGAACTTCTTTCAGTTTATTTTCGGCAGCCAAGAGGACAAGAGGAAAGTTGTTGCAGGGGTAACTTGGGTTTATGATAATCAATGTCTTGTCTTGTTGGAATGGGAAGAGAAGCTCAACTCGAATCATGCCAGATTTAAAGAGCTTCAAATGTGGGTACAAGTCAACAATGTACCACTAAATTGGCTAAGTACAGTTGTGGGCTTAAAATAGGCAAGATCTTCAAAAAAGTGAAGAATGTTGTCATGGTGAAAGATGGAGGCAAGCGAGGGACACATCTCAGGCTTTTAGTAACCATTAACATTGAGGAGCCGCTGCCTAGATGCATCAACATGAAACTTAATGATCAGTTAGTCCTGATTAGATTTCAGTACGAGAAGCTAGTTAGCCTTTGTTATTATTGTGGGAAGCTGGGTCATCTGGACAGAGCTTGCAGCAAAAGGCTTGCAGATATTGATCAAGGCATGGTTAAGGAAGAGAAATATGGAGAGTGGATGAGAGCTCTTGATGGAGGGTTTCAGTTAAAATCAATGTACTCCAGTAACTCCTCCTCTCACACGGAGTATACAGCATCTCCTGTGTCAGCTAGCTTCAAAGAGCCAATAAATAGGAGTAGTGCAACCTCTCAAAATAGTAAGGAGAAACCAGGGAATAATATGGAGGCTTCAACAAGTACTGATGGGAGGGTCGCTGATATGGCATCTGAAAATACTATCAAGAAACCATTTTTGCCGCTCTTAACTAGAGTAGAAGAGGAAAATTAGCCTATGGGAACGATAGACATTATGGCTGAGACAAGGAAGATAGGGCCAACAGTGGAGAAAAGCACAGATAACATTGATGGGGATGATGAGCTAATAAATGTGGAGGTTCTGATGCAAGACAATGGGACAGCTCTTGGTAGTCAGGAGAAGTGCAACACTAATGAGCAACATGAAGCAGAGGCACCAGTGTTGCAGAGGAAAAGATGGAAAAGAGTGGATCAGAAGGATAGCAGAAGCTCAAAAGCAGTAGTTAAAAAGGAAGGTGAATGTAATCAACAGAAGCTGAAGAGGTCCAGATAAGAGAAAGCCATTGATCAGGATAAGGGGGTTAACACTGATTTGTCTGAGAGAGAGAGAAGAAGAAAACTAAGAGTGGGATAAAAGAGGTGGGGGTAGCCAGCCTTGAATGGCCCCAACCCCATAAATGAAGCTAATTTTGTGGAATTGTACAGGACTGCGTGGGCTCTCTACAGTTTCCCAATTGAAGGACTCAATTCGAGTCCACCACCCGCAGTTTATTTTCTTATCTGAAACAAAAAAAAAAACAATTTGTTAGAATGGTTTGTAATAAATTAGGCTTTTGTTCAAGGTGGGCTTTAGTAGATCCTGTAGGGTTGAGTGGAGGTTTAGCAGTCTTGTGGGATAGTAGCATGAACATTATTCAGCTGATTTGTAACTCTTTTTGTTTTGAGATTGAAATTGTTAACCAAAGTGGTGCAGGTTCTTTATGGGTGATCCTAGTGTATATCTGCACAGACATAGAATCAAGATTGAATCAATGGGATTTTTTGATGAATGCTAAAGCCAAGTGGAGTGATAGCTGGATGATTGGGGGAGACTGGAACACCATTGCTCATAAGGAGGAAAAGCAAAGGGGCAGGGAAAAAGGGCAAGAAGAGTTGGCAGAATTCCGGAATTTCATCAATCTTATGGGGATGGGTGAAGTTAATATGCAGGGACACCAGTTTACATGGAGTAATAATAGAAGAGGTAATGACTTCATCGAAGAGAAATTGGATAGAGTTTTTGTATCTTGTGACTGGCTCTTTCAAAATTCCTATGCCTTGGTCATGAACTATTTGAGAACAATCTCAGATCACAGTCTTCTTGTTCTCACAACGAAGGGCTAGCCAATACCAAGAAAAAACCAAGGTTTCAGTTTGATTGCAGATGGATTAAGAAGGAAGGTGTTCAAAATGTGGTGCATGAGGCATGGTCTGAGATTGGAACTGGCACTCCCATGTTCCAATTCAAAGACAAAATCAAAAGAACTAGGGTTGCCCTCCTAAAATGGAGTCAGGTTTTCAAATCCCAAACTGCAGAGAAGATCGAGCAGCTGACATTGAACTTGGAGGAACTCAGAGCCAAAGGAAGAGAGAGGAATTGGGAAAACTGGGGCAGACTTAAAAGAGAGTTGGAGGATGCACATTGTTCTGAGGAGGAGTTATGGAGACAAAAATCAAGAAATCAATGGCTTGTGAATGGAGACAAAAACACTAAATTTTTCCATGCTCTAACCATGCACAGAAGAAAGACAAACTCTACGTGCTTGAGGGAGGTCAAATTTGTGAGACTAAGCAAGAAATTGAGAAAGCCATTTGCAACTACTACTCCCAGTTATTCACCTCTGAAGACAGCAGAGAAGAGGAACAAATCCTTCAACTCATTCTATTTTCCATTACTCCAAGTGTCAACAAGGATCTTGTGGCTGAGATTAATGTTGATGAAATCCAGAATGCGGTGTTTAGTTTGAATCTTGGGAAGGCACCTAGTGAGGATGGTATGTCTCCTATTTTCTTCCAACATTTCTGGCCTATCATAAAAGATGACTTGTGTAGCTGTTTCTAGTTTTTTTGTCTCTCAAAAACTGTTGAAAAGTTGGAACCATACAATTATTTGTCTGATCCCAAAGTTTCTGCATCTTTCTACTTTGAGTGACTTCAGGCCGATTAGCTTATGTAATGTTTGCATACAAGATCATTTCAAAAATTCTTGCAACCAGAATCAAGCCTGTTCTTCATCTTTGTATCTCTGAAAATCAGGCTGCCTACATACCAGGTAGACAGCTTCTTGATAATGTTATTATGGCCCATGTGATAATGCATTTCCTGAATCGACATAGATCTGGTAGGAAAGGCTACATGGCACTTAAACTAGATATTATGAAGGCATATGACCGCATTGAATGGCACTGCATCAAAATGATTTTGCTGAAATTGGGATTTCATAGTGTCTTTGTCAATTGGATTATGGAATGTGTGACTTCATCTGCCTTTTCTGTGAATATCAATGGATAGGTTTGCGGCTATTTTATAGCATCGAGGGGAATTAGACATGGGGATCCCATATCTCCCTATCTTTTTATTCTTGTCTCTGAATTGTTCACTAGGCTGCTGCTGAGAGAGATTAATTGTGGAAATCTTTGTGGTATTAACATTGCTAGAGGGGGGATTTCTCTATTTCATCTTCTATTTGCAGAAGATTCTTTGGTGTTTTGTGATGCTACTGTTAAATCTGCTCAAGTTGTTCTTAAAGTGCTAGACCTGTATAATAAATTATGTGGACAGAGGGTCAATTTGCTGAAATCTTCGATCTTCTCCAGTAAGAATGTTTCTATTAATCTGCAATCTTCCATTGTTCTGAGTTGGATGGGATTCAAATGCACTCCTCTACTAAATATCTAGGGTTGCCACTTGGAATTGGCAGGTAAAAAAAACAGACCTTTGACTATGTAGTTGAAGCTGTGAGGGGTAGAATTTCTTGTTGGAGGAACATATTTTTATCTTTGGCTGGGAAAGAAGTACTGATGAAGGCTATCCTTAATGCTCTACCTGTTTTTACAATGTCCTGTTTTGCTATGCCTGTTTTCTTATGCCATAAACTATCATCCTTGTTTACCAATTTTTGGTGGAACAATAGTGGGGAGAAGTCTAGAGGTATTCACTGGAGGCTTGGCAATTTGTTACTCTACCTAAGGAGTTTGGTAGGCTGGATTTCAGGATTTGAAACTTTTCAATGATGCACTGATTTTGAAGCAAGTTTGAAGAATTGCAACAATGCCAAACTTAATGGTGAGTAACTTCTTAAGGGTAGATATTTTCCCTCTGGCAATATTTTCAATGCTCATAAAAAGCAGAATTCTTCTTGGCTCTGGGGAACTTGGATGGCTGCAAAAAAACAAATATAAGAGCTGCTTCAAAAAAAAAAATGGGGATGGACTCTCTACAAGGATTTGGCAAGATGCTTGGGTACCTAGTTTTGGTTCTGGAGTTCCAGCT
Source organism: Striga hermonthica (assembly GCA_902706635.1). Lineage (NCBI taxonomy): Eukaryota > Viridiplantae > Streptophyta > Magnoliopsida > Lamiales > Orobanchaceae > Striga > Striga hermonthica. The sequence goes on from CACSLK010006441.1 coordinate 6,771,014, forward strand.
TTGAAGCCAGGTGTGCAAACTGAAATTCAATTTGTGTGGGAGTTAATGGAATCAGATGGATGGAGATGGAATGCTGACTTGCTGAAGGAGCTATTTAATCCGGAGGATTGCAATGCTATCCTAGCCATTAGATCTCTCAATCCAACAAAAGCAGACAAGTGGTCTTGGGACAATGAGGCTAAAGAGGAGTTTGTAGTGGCAAAGGCTTATTCCAGATTTGTGGAGGACAAATTCAGACTGCTTGACATTGCTGAGAGCAGCACTCAAGCATTGCTATCTAAAAAAGTGAGGTTGAGAAGCTGGAAGTTGCATATCAAAGGAAAGTTAAAGCATTTTGTTTGGAGATGCTACACAAACACTTTGCCTGTTAAGATAAACTTAATTAAAAGAGGAATGAAAGTGGATGTCATTTGCCAGAGGTGTGGGAATGCACCTAAATCTGTAGAGCATCTTTTTTTCCAGTGTGATTCTGCATTGAAGGTGTGGAAATTAGCTCCAGTCTCTTGGGCTTTTTTTTCCTGATAACACTAGCAGCTTCAAAGTGTGGTGGGACAATGTGTGTTCTTTTGATAACAAAGAAGTTGTTGAGGCTCGAATACAACTCACCACATACATATTGTGGTGGTTGTGGAAGGCTCGTAATCTTTGGATATTTAAAAAGGATTGGCTTCCGGAGACACAAGTGATCATAGCAGCAAAAAATGACTGGCAGGAATTTAACTCTCAACTGGGAAGGAAAGGATGAAATTGGAGGAGTAGGCCTAGGTCCTTTGGAGGTTTCAGTGGGCACTCCCTTGCAGCTGCATTAGTTTTCCTCTTCTGGTTTGCTGATTTCTATGTCTTAGTTTTCTGTTGTCATTTTCTATAGCATTGATTTTGAGTGTCTGTTTTAGATTAGTCTAGCTTGTTTTGTGATTGATGGTGAATTAAGGATTCAGCTTGTATTACTACCTTAATGTTCACCCGTTTTTTCGTCATTATTAGTTTGATTGTTCTAGACCACCATGGTAGGGTGGGTCTCCGGTTAGTTAAAACATTGAGCTCGTTGGCTCTCAGCATGTATTCTATTAATATTTGTGATTTAAAATCCCCTATCGTTGCGAAAAAAAAATCTATCAATTTTATTTTTTGTTCATTTCTAAACACTCTATCGATGAACAATGGATTTATAAATTTACCAAACATCTCCCTAAACATTATTAATATACTATGCTTCAAAATGAATTAATCTGACTCTTGTACCATTTTAGACACAAGATTAATTAAAGACATAAAGTAGTAAAATATAGTATAACTACAATAATACTAAGTATAATAAAACAAGAAATAATGGTGTTTGAAGATTACAATGAATCATACCGAGTTTCTCGAAATTGAATTGATCTTTGTATAAAATTGTTAGCAACCGACCTGATTTATCGAGATTAAAGTAAAGATTAATGATTATTATACAAGACCGCCGCCTAAACATGCATATGCGTCCAACTAAATTCAACTCGGTACAAGCTACACAGCAAACCGACCTCATGCATAACATACGGCAAGACCCCGGTTCAAAAAAATAATCGACCTCTTAAAGATTCCTTCTCGAAGATTCAACCTGCAAACCGAGGTCCGACATGACCAAACTTCAAAGCAAGTGACAAGGAATCCACGTAATTGGACCACGTGCAAAATAGGCAATCATTGTTGTTCCCCCACACATACAAAAATAAGCTCTGTTTACACACTTACCGACTTCTTGTACACAACAATTAGTCAGAATTAATGCAAAATTTTAACTTTTTACGCTTTAATTACATCATTTTATAGTTGTTAAATTTCATACAACAACAAAAATAACTCTCTAAGGACATAAATATATTTTCACCCTAAACTCGCTTGAATTTCATGAATGAAATCCATCCGATTTATAATACAATAATGAATTGCATTTCATCCTCGTTTGAAATTCATTTGCTTTTGTCTTTAGTTGATGGTGAAGTGATAAGACAAATTATTTGAAGTGATGAGGCACCTACTTGATGGGGCCATTATTGTTGCTTCCATGAGACGACTGTCGTATAAGAACAGGAGGAAAATAGGTGCGGTCACACGCAGATGAAGCACATCAAAACAGAAAAAATCCAGATAAAACCTAAGTGGGGTTCTATCCCACAACCAATTGACGGTAGAAGGAGTAGCCCACTAGGCTTAAGTTAGGCCTATTTTTCATGTGGAACAATTCACAAGTATATATTTTAACACGCCCTTTTCACTTGTAAGTCTTTCATATGAGGCCCAAGCCCAACTAAGTTGCGTGACAGGTACGTCATTGCACGGTCTCATGTAGGCCCAAGCACAACTGGGCTGGGCGAACCTGTTCTGAGACCATATTAGAACCTGAGGAAGAAGGTGCGATCCCACGAAATGAATCACACGATAAGAGGGTGATCCTAGGTGCACCTTAGTGAAGTTCTATCCTAAAACTAATTAGTTTTATGATGAAACCCCACTAAGGTCCATCTAACCTATCCATGTCTTGGTGTGCTTCACATCTGTGGGACCATACATGTCAACCCCGTTTCTTCATGTCAAGCACTTATTTTTCCTTTGAAATGTGCAAATATCTAAAGTGTTGGGGGTACTTGCCAACTATTCGGACGGTAAACATATATAGAAACTAGTTTGTAGTTTAAATGATTATGTTATAAGAGCATCTTTAACAAATAGGTTTTGAGTGAGGTTTAAAAACTCAAACCTCACTTTTTTTGTTATAGTGGGGAGGTTTGAGGTATGTGAAAACAAACCTGGTTTGTGAAGACAACCCTCTAAAAAGTTAAAAA
>CACSLK010006441.1:6784379-6796105 GCA_902706635.1 Striga hermonthica
TCGACTCAGAGCATCCGGATTTCTTTTCAACCTTCCTCACCAAACTCCTTTGTGAACCTCTCATGCACATCGAGATCCGATTTGCTCACTGTTGGCCTTTGTCTGGCGAGCACCTTGTCGAAGTCCGTTTTTGATATGGGAGGTGGAATAATCTACAGCAAAATCAAAGTTGCAGAAAATTCACACAATAGCTAATCTAACTTTATTTCAGATAACCATCCCAAGAAGTGACAGCATATGATAACAGCACAGGGGTTATTCGTGATTCTCCCATTAAAAAAAGTTATTATTTTCAATTTTTGGTAATTAATCTAGCCGAGATTTTGTTAAACTATCTGTGATCCAATATACCTCTGCAGCCAGTCCTTGTGCAGCTAGCTCCTGCATGGTTATCTGGACAGCACCCGGCTGCTTGGGCCCACATGGCATCCACATGCCATTAGAAGTCTTCACAAAGAACATGGCGTCTTGTGTTTTGCGCACGGGCTCGAATAAGACATCTTTTACCTATATTTAAGCAAAACGTTGTGTGAAAGTAAGCAAAAGCAGGATGCAAAACATCAAGCAGTGAACAGAAAAAACAGTTTCACACAACTTACGCAAACAGAAACATCAGAACCAGAAAAGCCATCAGTTTTTTGAGCAAGGACTTCAAAGTCGCTTTCTGTCAAGTTATGGGGAGTATCCCCTAAATGCACCTGCATGAGATTAACACGGCCCCAATGCAAAAATTTAAATCTTCAACTATCACTTGTGGTTCATTGTCTGCAAATATAATTAAAAAGAAACAGGTTTTTCTCACTTTGAACATGTGCTGACGTGCTTTTGCATCAGGTAGAGGGATGTATATGCGCTTGTCAAAACGCCGTCTAATAGCCTACAGAAAAATTTGCGAGTCAAAAAAAAACATAAGATTTCTTTTAACGGCCTCAATCTGGAATTAAATGTTACCTGGTCCAAAGCGTAAGGAGTGTTTGTAGCAGCAAGAACAAGGACTTTATCGTCATTGTGGCCCACACCCTATTAATCGATACACAATAGCAATGATGCTGGTAAGTATTACATTATCTTCATTAACAAATCAAGGTCACAGTGAGGAAGGAGAGTGTTGGGATATTGTACATTAAAATAGAATGTAAACATAAATGTTGTGGCCAAGCTGGATATCACATAAAATTATTTTGACGACACATTTCACTTTATTCATCTATCATTTTCTGTCCCAATTAATAGGAATTCAATAACTCGATGGTATTTCACATCACAAGCACACACGCACATGTATGCGCTCACATTATCCACACATGCATATAATTCTTAAGCTAACTCGTCAAAGCATGAAAAGAATATGAAGAACTTTTTGACAATGCCAACCATCAAAGATACCCATGATTACAACAGAAGATAGGTTGGATGGTTGGCATACCCATGGATATGACAAGCGCTTACAACAGAAGAAACCATAAGAATCATAAGCATGAAGACCATCCAATTAACAAGCAACTCATATCAAGGATGTGCGACTTTTGTGGAAATTCTCCAATGTAGCAACAAAAAACATATGAAATTGCACAAAAAATAAAGTGATCCAACTGAGGAATTCTGATTTATTTATCCAGAAAAAGCATAAGAATTTCGAATGTAGAAATTAAAAGACCTCTTATGCAGATTCTAGATGCAAGAAACTCAAGCCATGATGTACAAATCACTAGGGGGTGTTTGTTTATAAACTTTTCCAACCCATACTCAAAATGTGACTCAAGTTTAACCCAACTCCACTTTTCCAAATATTATCAATACAATTAAATAATACCAAACAACCATTCTTACACATTACATCAACTTTAATTCACCATTCATCCACTAAAACAATTTTAACTAACTATCACTTCACATCATTTCTCATACTTTCACATCAAATCAACTTCGATTATATTATATTAATTAAATATTATTTTAATATAAACTCAAAATCTCACTAACAACTAACCATACCAACTTTTTCAAAATTAACCTTGGTTAACAAAAAAAACTCGTTTTGAGCGGATACATTTGTATCCAAGCACACCCTAAATTCGCTTAACTATTATAATGAAAGTCGTGTCATACTCATCTAGACTTAATCTAGATTACCTGCATCTGCACCAGCAATTCTGTTTTAATTCGTCTAGAAGCCTCACTCTCGTTTCCTTCTCCACGCTGTCCAACTAGAGAATCTATTTCATCAACAAATATGATGGAAGGAGAGCTTTCACGTGCCATTTGGAAGAGGTTCGACACTAGCTTTTCACTTTCACCCATCCATTTCGATACCAGGTCCGACGAAGATATACTGAGAATGAAAAGCAGTTGGCACTTGCCAACTTTGTGGCCTAAGTACTCAATCAATGGAAATAAGGAACATAAAAGGCAAATGGAAAGATTCATAAGACAAACACGTGCTTTACAGCAATTCCAACCATGTTGGAATCTTAGTTATTTTAGATAGCTAAAACTTCAAAATACAAAAAATCTACTGGTTATTTAGACCACACCACTCTATTTTAGCTAACATGCATTATTATATTATTTTAACTCAAAGATCACACTTGAAAAGTTTAATAGAAGTGAATGAGTATTGCACCATCTTGCTACCTATTGTTAGCTAGCCCATATAGCTAAAGTTATTTTTAGCTTCTACCCCGTGATGGAGATGCAAAAAAGGTTGTCTTGTTAGCTACTAAAGCTGTGGAGCAAGTTTTAGCTAACCAATCAGAGAAAACAAACATATAACAAAGTCATCAAGGAACACCTCGCATGACACACAGCAAAAAAGCAATTGATGATAATAATGGGCACAACCTAAATAAGTAGGGGATTGAGGAAAATCAATGCCAGGGTTGGGCCTGCAAATGTTAGCAGTATCACAGTGAAAATTGGCATAAGCCGCCATTACATGTTAAAAAGCTCCTTATCTCAGCCCAATCTTAGCTCCATGTTACATGGTAAAGCTTCACCTTTACACACAATTATTATGTATCAAAGACCAGGGCATGGAACACTAATATGTTTGACTCTATGCCACCAGACATAAATTGCCAGCAATATATAAAGGTTCTCTTTCCCTAAGAACTAAATCCTGATTGCTAACATATTGTTTCCTAACTCCGATTCTGATGATAAGAATCACATCTTTATATTGGGCTCGTTGTACTATAGGAACAGTAAAGAAATAAACAAAGATATGGATAAAGTACCTGTTGGGAATATACTGGGTATGTTGATATGATGTGAATGGATAAAGTACCTGAAAAATGTTGAGTCAGCTTCGGTTGCCACGGCCTTAGCTAAGTAAGATTTCCCAGTCCCAGGTGGTCCATACAAAAGAAAAGCCCTCCAAGGTCGCCTCTTGCCTAGAAACGTAAAAACTCCATAAAAAAAAGTTCAAAAACATTCGGGCAGAAATATGCATCTTTATTACACTAAGATGATAACCACAGGCTAAACTAATCTGTTGTAAATATGCTAAACATTGTTTTCTAATTCAACCCAAATGGCCAATCACCACTTTCTCTCCGGAATATATTGAATGTATGCTAAAATGAAATTAAATCTCAATGCCTTACAATCAAATCTAGCCACAAGTCACAAAGGTAAAGTGGAAGACAATACCAGTGAAGAATTGAGGGAACTTCACCGGAAGTATGACAGCCTCCTGCAGCGCCTGCTTAGCGCTCTCGAGTCCCGCCACGTCATTCCACTTGATATTGGGCTTCTCCCTGATGATAGCCGAGTTCAGCCCGGCCCGAAGCTTCTCCTTGTCTCCGTCCTCCCCGTCGTTGCCGTCCTTGGGCTTGGTCTTGGGACGGGCGGCAACGGCTGCGTCGCCGTTGGGCGCGGGCCCCGAGCCGCCGTCGTCGAGCACAGCACGGATCTCCTCGGCCCGGCGCAGGTACTCCTGGAACTTCTGGGTAATGGCCTCCTTGATCTTAGGGTTCTTCTCGTACTTGAGATGGGTCCTGAAGTACTCCAATGCGTTCATATACAGAGGAAAGGCCCTGGCATAGTTGCCGGCATTGTCCTCCGACACCGCCTGCCGCACGTACTCGATTGCTTGCTCTTTGAAATTGCTATACATCGTCGCCGATCATCAATTTACAGACTTTTAGTAGGATGGATTTCTCGATTTCGAGCTGGATTTGGCAAGGGGATTTGGGGTTTTGATCTTATTTCAAGATTGAATTTTTGGGGGAACTGGCTGCCAAAATTACACGCTTGAGGAACGAGATTAGATTTTGTTAATGTTGACCTTTATAAGTTGCTGATGCCTAACGCGTTTATTATTTGCTCCCGAATAGTATCCATCGTTATCCCGGCTGAATGATGAAAACTGTTTGTTACCATAGATATGATTGATGCATTTTTATCCCCTATCAAGGGATTACACTTGTGTATATCCCCCATTTAAAGCCGGATAGAATTGTACTACCTCCTACTTTTAATATGTATCGTTTTGAAAAGTTGTACATGATTAAGAATATTTTTTTTTGTCAATAATAATCTTATTTAATGAAGATATAGATGAATGTTTTGAGAAAAAGTGAAGAGTGAATTTGAGAAGATGTAATGTATTTATTAGCTAAATGAGAGTAATAATGGAAAAATATGTACAAAATATTCAAAACCACATTTATTTTGTAATAGTTGATAAAACTAGAATGACATTTAAAAAAATAGGAGGGATTACTAAATTAATACACAGTGGGTGGATTGTACTATACGAATAAATATATATTTGTATTTGCTACATGTGATTTAGAGGTGCACAAAGGTCGGTTAATTGAGACCAACCAACCGAAACCGAAAATTTGGTTTGGACTGAAACCGAAACCGATTATTTGGTTCGATTTTCAGTTTACATGTTGGACTTAAAACAAATCATGCTTTCGGATTTGATAAGGAAGTGTTTAGCTAAAAGAGAAAGAAACCAAAATAGACAGGTTATGCCTTTGCTTTTCACTGTGAAGGTAATACATCAAAACCTAATGGGTAATGTATATATACAAGATAATAGACCTCTCTAGACCCTATACTAGATAATATTAACCTAGTGCAATGAGCTGGAAAATAAGGAACAAAATGCCAAGAAAGCCAAACGGCTATAAGGTGCTCCCAGGTCATGCAGGTTGCATGTCATCATGCGTACGTGGAAAAGGACAAATTGATAAATGTTTAGTTATCCTCCAACATTCCCCTCAATTCAAATGATCTTAATGGAAGAATGTTCAACTTATTACGCATGCGAGTGAAGAATTGTTCGGTTAAAGGTATAGTAAAGTTGTCAGCTGCTTGATCAATAGCAGGAACATGGAGGACAGAAATTGTCTTGTTGAGAACCTTCTCTCTGATAAAATGAAGGTCAACCTCAATGTGTTTTGTGCAACCTTGAATCACAAGATTGCTAGACATGAAAACAGCAGCAAGATTGTCAACCCAAATTGTTGGAGCCTGATATTGAGGAACATGAAGTTCCTTGAGTAGAATGTTGACCCATAAAACATCTGATACAACATGGCCTAAGCTTCTATACTCTGCTTTAGTACTGCTCTTGGAAACTGTATGCTGCTTTTTTGAACTGCATGAAACGAGGTTTGAACAAAGGAAAACACAGTGACCAGATGTGGACTTTCTGTCATCAGGGTCAGCAGCCCAATCAGAGTCTGAGAAGGCTGAAACATTAATTTGATTTGTACAACATCAAGCCAAAATCTGGAGTACCAACTAAGTACCTAAGCAGCCTTTTCACTGATTTCCAATGTCTGTCTAAGGGGGACTGCATGAACTGACTCAATTTGTTGACTGAAAAACAAATGTACTTGTAATAGTGAGGTAGGGGCGGATTTACACATGGGCGAGCCTGGGCAGTTGCCCAGGCTGAATTTTTACAGCTAAGTATATGTTATTGTGTTAATAGAATTTTCTTGGTGAAAGATGGCAAAAAAAGAACTATGTACGCGTAGGGAATGAGGGAAGAAGATGACTGGTAAGTGTTTTTTTATTAATTTACGTATAAAACGACGTCGTGTTGGCTTTCATTTAATTAAAAAAATTAAGCCAAACATCGGCATTTTTGTTAAAAATGTCAAAAATAAAAAAATAAAATAAAATAACCCAACCCCTACACACACGCAGACATAAGGAAATAATAAAAAAAAAACATAACTTTCACCTGCTTCTTAAATGCAAAGAACTGAAGACAAGATCCCAAATTTTTATTTTGGGAAAAAGGATCTTCTAATTTCAAAATTAGTAGTGGAACACCATCAACTCTCATCTTCCTTTAATTTGTTCGTTTTTTCTTTTCGTGAATCAATAAATTGATTAAAAAAATCCTTTAATTGTTGACGGGAAGGAGAATGGGATCGTTGCTTTAATTGTTTGATCAAGATTTCTCCGCTTTAGTTTTAATGTAAGTGTTTTATTACTTTATATGTTCAAGTATTCATATTTATCATTTTTTTTTTCTTTTTAATTGTATATGAGGTCGTCACTTTATGGGAGGCTTGGGAGCAGAATTAGTAGGGAATAAAAACCAATATTTCCTATATAATTATATTATAAATTAATAATTTTATTGCAATTGATTTGATAAATATTGGTAGATAATGTGGGGGAGAACGGAGATAACATGCCAAAGGGAATTTAATTAAACGACTTAATCCATGGCCTAGATTTTGTATCTCTATGTATTAACTATTAAATAGAGAATGGAGTTTCCGTTTTATTATTTTTAAACTCAGAGTTTTGTTTATTATATTATGTTTGTTTTTCACTTTTTACTGTAAATTCCGTCTCTGTCGGGCAGCTCTCTCGGTAATTCGGTGTGCCGCGTGCGTACAATTTATGAAATAACTGAATTGAATTGAAATATTGTTTATAAATGAGTTTTTTCAATGTTGAAGTTTGAATTTGGTCTCGGTCTTGAATTGATTTTGTTTATAAATGAGTGTGTTGGATGTCGAAGTTTGAATTTGGTAATTTCTTATGTTAATTGAAATCAATTGTTGAATGCAGACTTGCATCAACAAAAAAGGTTTGTTGGAATTGAACACGTTAAAAGTATTGTTGCACATATACACAAAATAATGTTATAATGCATCGATTTCAAAAATGATGTTATAATGCATCGGTTTCAAAATATGAAATCGTGTCGTGGACAATTACCTTCTCGTCATTGACTGAAAAGTTGTATTTTTTTTTTTTTGTTTTAACTGAAGTGAATTAAAAAAAAAAAATAGTATTTCTTCATTTCATATTGCCCTGGCTGAGAGAAAATTCTGCGTCGTATTGAAGGCTGTCTATTATTTGTCTGTAGAGAAGACCATCTGTGAAAGGATTCCCTTGATACTTGGATAAAGCAGGTGAACTGAGCATAGGAGAAGAGAGACTTTTAGAATCTTGCATGTTAGCCTTGATCAAAATTTGTTGCAAATAATTTTGTTGGGACAACAACATGCCTTCCTTGGTGTGATGAATATGAATACCAAGGAAATGATGAAGGGAGCCAAGATCCTTAATTGGAAAAGCCTGGGAAAGCAACTGTATAATGGAATTGACCTCAGTGGAGGAGTTGCCAGTGATGACCATGTCATCAACATAAACAAGGATATAAACAATGGAATGAGCAGTTTTCTTGACAAACAAAGAAGCATCAGCAAAAAAAGAGTGAAATCCCAAAGAGCCAAGAACAACTCTCAATTTATGAAACCAAGTTTTGGAGGCTTGTTTGAGACCATAAATAGCTTTTCTAAGTTTGCAGACATGCTGAGGATTGGAAAGAGACTCAAACCCTGGTGGCTGTTGCATCTAAATGTCAATAGATGCATCTAAAGAACCATGGAGGAATGCATTGTCAACATCAAGTTGTTTGACAGGCCAACCCTTGGATAAAGATATAGTCAAGACCATTCTGATTGTAACTGGCTTAACAACATGACTGAAAATTTCATGAAAATCAATACCAGAAGTTTGAGTGTAGCCTTTGGCTACAAGCCGAGCCTTGTACCTGAAAACAGATCCATTGGGACTATACTTGGTCTTGTAGACCCATCTGCAACCCACAGCTTTTCTCCCAGGAGGTAATGGGACTATATCCCAAGTGTGGTTGTTGAGGAAAGCTGCATGTTCCGTCTCCATAGCTTGTTTCCAGGGTAGCATATGAAGAGCCTCATGATGGTCACTGGGCTCAAAAGAGATGAGGGTAGAAGAATAAACTATAGGCTTAAAAATGCCCCTCTGTGATCTAGTCAACATGTGATGTTGGTTAAAAGGTGGTGGAGCATCAGGAGTGGTGATGGGATTGAAAATATCATGTGGTGAGGAATCAACTATAGAGGATGAAGTGGTAGGGGTGTGAGTATGAGGTAGTGAAGCATTTGGAGGTGGATTATGTGGTGGTGTATTATGTGATGATGGACTAGTGGGTGGTGTGTTATTTGGAGGTGGATCATTTGATGGTGTGTCATTTGATGGAGCAGGTTGTGAAGGGTTATGTAATGTGGGAATGGAATTTGAGACAAGTGAATCATGCATAAAAGAATAATACAGTGATGCTTAGTTTGCTTAGGAATTTTAAAAGGAAAACAATGTTCATTAAAAACAACATTTCGATTTATAATAACTTTTCCAGATTTGAGAAGAATTTTATACCCCTTAAATTGAGTACTGTATCCTAAGAGCACCCACAATGCTTTGGGTCTAATACAAAAAATCAAGTGTCATGTAAGAAATAGACCTAATCTATAAAACAATGTATTCCAATGCATTAAAAAGTAGACATGGTCTAGCTTATGTGGCACTAGAAAAAAGAGACTAAGCCCACTCTTGGGTCTTGATGGGTCTCTTCCCAGATCTGGAGCGAACTGATGAGAATGGGCTCAGATCTGGAGCGAACCGGTGAGGATGGGCTTAGATCCGACTCGATGGCTTTCAAACTGCTGCCGAACCGCAAGAACACCTGCAAGAAACTCAACGCCGGAGGTGTTTCCGGCGTAGAGCCTCCGACGCTCAAGTTAGTATGTGAAGAAGATAGAGAAGGCTGCTTTTAGGGAGCAGCAGCAATAATGGAGGAGAGTATGGAATGAATGGGAGTTAGGGTTTAGGGCTACCTCTTCTCCTTTATATATGTGGGAGAATTTACCTGAGATGCCTAAAATGCCCCAAGTCGGTGGTCTTGGAAAGTCCAAATTGCCCTGGTCGATTCATCTCCCCTCCTTGCTGAGTCATCCCCCATATTCCTTTTTATCCATAGGTGGACAAGGGGTTCTAATGAATACGCCGTGTATGAAGTCGACTGCATGCTTTATGTGTCGAGATATGGGACGTCGACCTCGAGTACCCCTTTAACCACTCATGTTCCTACTGTTCAGGGGTCATGTCCCCGTAGGTTCTCGATTATACGTTGACTTCTAGGAAGGCCGACCGACTCAAGTCGACCTTTAGAAGTCGACCTATGTCAACTTCTCGAATATCCGATACTCTGCTTTACGGCCGGGTCGACTTTGAACGAAGTCGACTCAAGCACCTTCTCGTCCCGAGTTGATGCGCGGGAGGATCTGATAACCTTCAAATCGAGGAGAGAGAGCCTTTGGATCGGTTTATCTTTATAGGGCTATATCATCTAGTCCCCCCTATAAATTACTCTAAGCAGTCGACTGCTTAAGAGTAAATTTAACGGTTGAGAGTCGCCTTCGGTCGACTCGAATGGCCTGGTCTGTCTTTATTATGGCGTTCGTGCCTCGTCTCGTATTTGTGATATGCCCCGTTATTTGAACAGGGTACTTTGCCTTTCATGATTTTCTTCCAGATAAGTCTGACAACTTTTTTGAATTTCAAATTTCGAAGGCTCTTGAAGTGATGCGCGTCCTTTCAACCGCCGACTCTTCGTATTCCGCGCTTCATCTGAGCCGTTGACTTCCTTGTTGATCTAACGGTCATCGTTCGTTCCTGTCATATATAAGTATAGTTGGTCCTCCCCCTCAAACACTTTTCACTCTCTGAATCTCTCCATCTCCAAGTTTCCTCTGCAACTCCGGCGACCCCTTTTTTCTGGCAATTTCCACCAACTCCAGTGTTCAAGTCAATTCCTCAGGCCAATCATGAGTAAAATGGGTAAGTGCTTGATCTATTCTCCATCAATTCACATCCTCTTTGTTGTGTTTCTGGGTTTTCGATTTTGTTTGCTTTTGTTCTTATTATCTGGATGAGTTCTTTATGATCTTCAAGTTTCTCTTCTTTTTATTGCAAATTTCATGCTAGATCCCTTAGCCGTACGCCTCACTTTGATTTACTGTTTTTTTTTCTTTGTTGGTAGTCGGTCTTTAGCGCTCGACCTCTTGTCGATTTCCTTATCATGTCGGCCCTTATTAGTTTGCCTCTTCTCTTCATGTCGCCTTATGTCGACCTGATCACCTACTTTCGTCGGGCCACGTCGTATCGCGTCCTTGCTTTTTTCCCTTAGTCGATTGTTTTCGAGCCGACTTTATCTTGTTTGATTTTATTTCGTGGACTGATCTTTCGACTTTGATGTTTTCTAGCTTCCCACTCCGACTCTTCCCCCGATACACTTGATGAATTGATTGATAGAGGCCTTGATCAATCTGATTCAGTCGAGATAACTGGCTATAAGATGACTAACATCTCCCCCCATTCTTCCTCCTCTCACGCCTCTACCCCGAAAGTCGACTGGGAAGAGTACGATCAAGCGCTTCTGGAGGGTGGCCTGGTGGAGATTTCAAAGAGTCCTCGGGTGGGTTCCCCTCACCTCGACCTGTTTCCTCGAGGCATTCCCCTTAGGTTGTTAGATTTTCCTGTATATACAACAAGTCCTGTACCTATATCAATAACTACTCCTCTCGTCGACCCTCGAGAGGTTGTATCGATAGCTTGTCCTTTGGCCAAATTGGCTGTTCTAAATCCCTTCTCTTATGCCTCTGCAGCTCAAATCGAGGGCTTCAGGCAGTTCAGTGGGCTTCCCTCCGATTGGGAGTTGGTTGCTCTAGGCCTTGATAACGACTTTGCCCGCCCTCCACAGGGTTGCCATACTTTTTTCATCGACCAGATCGTTTTCGGTCTTCGTTTTCCTATTCAAGACGAACTCCTGTCGATAAGTAACTTGTGTAATATCCCAATAAATCGATTTTCTCCCAATGCCCTTTGCATTATGATAGCTTTTATAGTCGTCTCTCGCATAGTAGTTCGCTTTTTTTCGCCCGAATTTTTCTTCTATTGCTATAGTTATTGACTTCAGAAAGGTGCTCACTGTCTGGTCCGCCGATCTGGCGTCTCATTTCTCGATGACCTTTCTTCGAATATCACCGAGTGGAAGTCTAAGTTTGTATTTATTCGTCCTCCTGCTAGTGCCTATCCCTATGTAAATAACTGGATAACCATCAAAGTGAAACAAAAGAAGCGACCTCGGTCCGCGGACTTCGAAAGGCTCTTAGAGGAGCTTAATAAGCACACTTACAGTGCTCGTCGAATAATAAGGGACCGTGAACTAGTCAATCATGCTAGAATTGTTATTCACGAGGATCTTCCTCGCCTCGATGATCCCCGTAAGTTATTAATGGTTTGATCGTTTGTTTATCTTTTGTCGGGGATTGGTTTCATATTTCACCAACTGTCGCATGTTTCTCTTTTTTCAGTTCAAGCACTTAAGCGTTTCGAGCTTAAGAAGAAACAATCGG
>CACSLK010006441.1:6823622-6836363 GCA_902706635.1 Striga hermonthica
CGGAAGGGGTATTGAAAGTTAACACGGATGGCAGTTTTGTCCCAACGACGGGAATGGCGAGTGCTGGGGGCGTGGTTCGTGACCACTGTGGGTCGTGGATCGGCGACTTTACTATGAATATTGGTTATTGCTCCATTGTTGGGGCCGAACTCTGGGGTCTGTTCCAAGGTTTGCAGCTAGCATGGGATATTGGGGCTCGTAAGCTCGTGGCGGAAGTGGATAATCGAAGCATCATTGCCTTGGTTCATAGTGAGGAGTCTACTGGGCCTCATGGGAGTCTCATCCGGGGCATAAAAGAATTGTTGGAGCGCCCATGGGACCTTCAGATTGTTCACGGTCATCGTGAAACGAACGTTGTGGCGGATTTCATGGCATCTCTTGCAGCCAAAGGAGCGGGTGGCTTGCAACGATTTGATCAACCCCCTCTGGGAGCTGGACCTTGGTTACATTATGATCGCCTAGGCGTGGCTCAACCCCGCCGGGTCGTGATCGAGCATTAGCTTTCGCTGTGCTTTCCCTTTCCTGTACCAAAAAAAAAAAATATAGGAAAATACTACGGTCCCGTTACAAAACCATTACGTCGGAGTTTGTAACTGTTACCGTTAGATCATCATGTAACCATTGGGAATAGTTGATCTAACAGTTACAAACCTCGACGGAATGATTTCGTAACGGGACCGTAACATCTCTCATTAATATAATAACAATTCCTAGTCTTTTTGGTCTAAAAACGTTATCTATACTTATATAAAGAGCCATCATATTTACTAAAATTAATAGCAAAAAAATAGGTCAACATTTAATGTTACGCATAAATAATAGTTTTATTATTTTTCTTATTTTTTTCTTTAAAAAACATACAATTTAATTTATAAATACGCTTTAATATAATCATACAATTTAATCATATAATTTAATTTATAAAAATCATGCAATTTATTTTTTCTTTAAAAATACGTTTTAATATATATATATAATAGTTTTATAATAAATTTGAATAATTGTGTTATTTAAATATCTAAACAATTCAAAATTCAAAATTTCAAATTAATTGATAAACAATTTATAAATCTCTATTTTATTAAAATATCTAATTTTATTTAACATAATTTTTAATATAACCGAATTTATTTAGAAAATCGTATCGACCCAACCAGTTCAACCGACTGGTGTTGATTCAATAGCAAATATTTTATTCAAGTGAACTAAACTGATTATAAACCTGTTCTCGGTCCATCCGGTCGGACTGTGTTCAACACGGTTTAATTTAAAAACGACAAGTAAATTTTGATTAATTTATTTATATATTTAATTAATTTATTTGTATATTTGTATATTTAATATTATTTTCCTCTGCATCACACCTCGCACTAAGTTACTGTTGACAGAATCGAAATAAAATATAAGACATATAATCTCCGGGTTACCCGCAACCAAGCAAGTTTCTCTACTGGACTTGGGCGGCGGCTGGCCGAGCGCAAATGGGGAAGCACGGCAAAAAGCAAACCATCAACCACCGCAGAGGGAAAAGAACCTCGTACACTGTTCAAGACGACGGCGACGAACTAGGACTTCATGAGTATTCGTTAAGCCCACAGCCATCTTCTTCTCGTGAAGCTGCTTCCTCTGACTCCGACCAAGAATCGCAGGACGAAAACGAGGAATCGCAGGACAAAGCTGAGGATGCTAAAGGAACTGATGATGGCGTCCCCTCAAAATACTCTCTGTATCAACAGTCGGTGCAGGTCAGCGGGAGACCCCTTTTTGCTATTTTTGCAGTCTTTTACTATTCTTTGAAAAAATTTTCTATTATTGAATCTTGTTGAGATTGTTTGTGTTTTATGTGAATTTGCAGTCTCCAAAAGGGGATATAAGCTATCTTCAGAAGTTCTTTTTGATGTACGTTGGTGGGAGGGCACCACTCCATCTCCAGGAAGATTTTTGCGGCACTGCTCTTTTGAGGTATATATGATTAACCCCCTGCTTTTCATACAATCTTTTTTCCACATTTTTCTTGGATGTTTTTGATACCCCTAGTATGCGTGTTGTTGTTGTTTTGGTGCCAATTGTGTGTTTGTGTGTGTTATTGTTTGTTGTTGTTGATGATGATATGGTTTTATCATGTGGTAAATGTGCAAATGTGCTTATATTTACTTATTTACTTCAAAGAAAACCCCGGACGAATAAGTTGCATATTTTATGTCCATGTGTATTTCATTTTGGGCTGTAGCTGAATCTCGGCTATCGAGTAGTGTTTTTCCAATGTCATTATTTGAAGTTGTCTATTTAATGAAGATGGTTTAACTTTTAGTTTGCACTTTGAGGTGTTTTCTTAGTGCTTTTCGCTTTCCAGATGGTATATATATGATCGAGGACCCAAAATTACATCGATTTTGGTATTGCCTTTATTTGAATATCCACCTACGATGAACTTGTAAATTTCGTGTGTTACTTTTATATATTTTATGAGAGGAACACTGGTGCATGTTCAAAATCATGGATCCTTATGCAGTCATGCTTCTCGACCTCTTTGTTGTCAATCTTGGTTAACAGAACACTAACTTCATGTACTTAAAGTAGCATAAAAACAGGTTCTCCTTCAAGCAACGTACCTACCCGTTTGAAGACCAGGCTGTTATTTTTTTAATTTGGAGTTATGCATACTAAAGGAACATCTCGAAAGTGTATAGTTTAAGGTGGCATGACGACTGGTAACTTAATATTCATTTCACCAGATATTAATGTAGAGCCGTTTTGACTGTCTTGCATGCAAATTAGTCTATAATTTTTATTTAACTAAAATAATCTAGGTCCATCTATGGTGTATCTAGATATGTCTCAGCTTATAGTGTTTGTTCGTTAATCCTTACTATTGATATGTCTCAGCTTATAATATTTGATCTTTAATCCTTACTATTTCAAACAATTTGCAGTGTGGAGTGGCTTCATGGTGATGCTAGAAGAACTGCCATAGGCCTAGACTTAGATGTGGAGGCACTAAACTGGTGTTTGACAAATAATGTCAACAGAATTGGAGCTGATGTCAGCTCAAGACTATCACTTCTTCACGGGAATGTCCTGCAACCTCATGAATCTAAATTAGTTAATGTTAATCCTCTTGCGATCATGAAAAACTTGACATTGAAAGACAACGAAGATGGTTCGGTTCATGATGGTAAATACTTTAAGGACATGCAATTGCCTACGAGGGATATAGTTTGTGCTTTCAACTACAGCTGCTGTTGTTTGCATAACCGTAAGGAGCTGATTTTGTACTTCAAGCATGTACTTAATGCGCTTAGTAAAAAAGGCGGTATTTTTGTGATGGATTTGTATGGAGGTTCATCCTCGGAGGGTGTGCTGAGACTGCAGAGGAGATTTCCCAATTTTACGGTATGCTAAAAGACCATAGATTCTTTTTGGTGTATCTTGATGGGTATGGCACTTTATTACTTATATGGCATAGATCTGGTAGATCTCATAAAATGCTGGTTTTAGATGAACGTATTAGCCAGAACTTAGAATATCTAATTATAGTAAGTACTTTTAGGCGTCGGGTATCGAATGCCTACCAGCTGACTTCTTTCAGAAAGGAAAAAGAGAGAGAGAGAGAGAGACCCAATTGTGAAGTCAATTTACCAAATTAAATTACCAAATACACTCTCTACACAGTAGAATCCATATTCTTATTTTTTTTGTATGTAGTCGAGACATGAGTTAGAATTTGCTTTTTCTCCTTCTTGGGAAATCCTATGGCCATTTAAGGATAAAGAAACATCAGTTGGGTAGCAGAATATTAGGTCATAAGTAGGAGAAATTTTTTTCAATTTTAATTTTCTTCATGCTGTGAGGCTTAACAACACAACTTCGAATACAGCCAATTTCTGCGTCTGTCCATTTCCATGTCATTCTGTATTAAATTTTGTGTTCTTTCTTTATTTTTAGTTAATTTAATGGAAATGGACCTTCAGTATCGAACTATATCATTAGCTACATATTTATTTTTGTACTTCACCTTAATATCGTTTTCTTCAGTATATTTGGGAGCAAGGTGAATTTGACATCATTCAAAGGAAAACAAGAATAAGTCTCCACTTCAATCTGCAAAAGCAGCATAGAAAGATTCGGCATGCGTTTAGTTACAGCTGGAGACTGTAAGCTCAGTTGCCTACTTCTTGAGATTTAGTCCACATTCTCTTAGAAGCACACATTTCTGTTTGAAAGGCAGTACCTCAAGATTAATTTTTTAATAATTGTACCTAATTATGGATGAACAACAAATTACAGTTGTAATATCTAAATCTTTTTCTCATGCCAGGTGGTCTTTGCCTGAAATTAAGGATTGCTTGGAGGAGGCTGGATTCAGCTCTGTCCACTTTTGGATACGAAAAATGCCCGACAGCGAAGAAATGAGGTGCACGGATGGATTATCTGTCGGGCAAGACGTGAAATATGAAGAGGCTACGAGCTTCCAGCAGCAGGATTCTTGGAATGCATACATTGTAGGCGTTGCATAGTCACAAATTCAGACATTTATCGGTAGATGTCTTTGACTGGTATTTTTCTTGAGCTCGATTGACAAACATGGAATTTCTTCATATTGACCTGCAGAAAAAAGAGGGAAACTTCCATTACAAGGTTTAGATTTTTGGAATTTTGTTAATTTAGGGTTTGAGTTTTTAATTTTTCTCAATTGAAGGTTTTAATTTTTAAGTTAGTCGCAATTTAAGCCCCACTTTTATATTTTAGTTCTCAATTTAATGTTTCAGCTTTATTTTTTTACATAGTTATGTGAACCAAAATATTATTCTTTTGCAACTTATATTTTGTGTAACATATAATTAAAAAATATTAAATACTAGTACAACACCCGTGTATTACACGGGTGCTTGTTAAAAAACTATTCTTAAATTTTAAAATTAATGAGAAAACTATATTAAATTTAGTTTACTTTTTTACAAAAAAAAATAAAAAAATATATTACTATATATTTTAGAATGATATGTGTTACTTATGACTTACATGTGTTATATTATATTAGTTTTTATAACTTATATCATTAACTACTTGAAATATAAATATATTAGTTGATAAATAATTTTATTTTTTCTAGTTAATATTAAAAATAATTTTATTATTGTTATAAAGATAAATATAAATTATTTTTGTTATACATATAATATGGATGTTAAATCGAAACTCATCAAAAGAAGATTAATTTGATATATTACATATGTAAAATTGATAAAAAATACAAAAGTTATTAACTTTTAAAATATATATTCAATTCAATAGTTATAATAAGGAATGATATTAAAATGTAATTAATACATGTAACATGACCATAAATAATCAACATATTTATGGTAATCCGAACCTAATTATTTTTGGTTTTGAATTAAATTAAAATTTATCCAAGCCTAATAACGAAACATGTAATTTTGCCACATAGGATTCCAAAGTACCAGAAGCAGCCACGCAGGCTCAGCGCGTTCTGGATTAATAGATAGGGGGATTTTAGTAAGATTATCTTAATGACAACATTAATCTATACAAGTTAAATTTATGCAAAATTTTAATAGAATTTATATTGAAAGTTCAAATATTTGAAAGTGAACTTTGAAAATATATAATTTGAATTAGAAAGTTACTCTCTCCTATTTTTATTATTTGTCGTTTTGAGAAGCAACACGCTAATTAAGAATTTTTTTTCTTGACAATATTACCACTATTTAATGGATGTTATGGGAAAATATGAAGAGACATTATGCATTGATAGAGGGTTAAAAATGAAAAAATATGAACAAAATTATCAAAACGACATTTATTTAGTCAAAGATCTATTAAGCCAAAATGATAAATAATAAAAATAGGAGGAAGTATAATTTAAATAGGGAAATTTTTATGTGTCCTACAAAAATCACAAAAAATTGCAACTTTATGAATGAAATAAATAAAATGCATTTATACTTTAAATCGTGGGTATTAATCTATATATATATATAATTGCTGGCATATAGCATCTAATAAAACCTAATTAATAAAATCTCTATTCATTTTCCCGCTCATTTTTTCAATTAATGTAAAACCGTTACATTTTACATTAATAAAGTGATAATAATTTTAAACTAATTTATTCACTACTAATACTAATTGATTACAACTTTACATTAAATAGTATGTGGAAGTTACATACTTATAAAAAATTGTATTGCAATTTTTTTTTTCTTTAAAATATTTTTTTCTAAAATAAAATATTTTTGTCGTTTTAAGCGATTTTTATCTTAGTTAACTGGCATGAGGGTCATAATTAAACACCTTAAAATCACATGAACCAATGTTATAACAATAATAAAAATAATTGTAATACTTTTCTAACTAATTAATTGAATGTTATCTCTAAATTACTAAATTATATTAGCAATTAAAATTTATGGCATCAATACAAATATTCATATGTAAGTTAAATAAATTATATTTACATTACACATTTGCATGTAGTCAAAGTTTAAATACATCAATTATCTAATATAAAATTTTATATATTGTATAATACATATAATAAATACTTTTATTTTTCTTTGTGCATGTGCACATGATGAATACTAGTTAGGGAAATACCTCATGCCAGCTTCCATACATATCGAGCTGTTGACACGGGTGTGGGGGTGTGTTAATTCCTTGATATTAGGAAAAAAATTATGAATATTATCCGTCTCTTCTATATTTAAAATACATAATTAACAAAACTAAATATGGTATACGGTAAATAAGGATTGAATTTACAAATAAATATTTATTAAGTATATAAATATAATGTAAATTATGAGAAATTGTTTGATGTGATGACACACGTCTGATATGTAATTATTGTAAGACACGTGTTAATACACCATTTATGAATACATGTAGATAACTTCATAAGCCGAGCCTCCACAACAAAATCGTGTAAACTATATTGATCCGTAAGTGGTGCAAATTCCTTAATATTAATTCTTGACTACACTAATAAGAAGACCATTAGTGGTGGATCACTTTCCCAAGAAGCCTCCTAATGCATATACAGTATTTACAGAGTTTGATTTTGCTCACAAACTTACCCGTCTATTGATTTGTCGGCAGTGGGTCCCATTTTCCAGATCCACAAGATAAATTCGAAATGTCTGTCGTGATTACAAGGACAACTAAAGATCATCCAACATTTAGTTAGCGATAATTCGTATCGACCGGTTTTGCTATGGAGCTAACGATTTAATTAGCTAAGCAATGAGTTCGTTTATTGCCCATATTTCTTCTCACATTTATTTAGGTCTCCTTTTAAATCCTCCACACTCCAAATCTACCTCTGATTTCTGCAGATCCATCTCTCTCATTTCACTCCATCTTTCAGCTCACTCCACTGCTTATCTGATACACTTCAAATCCACGGCCAATGTTCGCGCAGTCGTGCTTCAGTTCCTCACTTTCTTGCCGGAGATGAATCGCAACAGAACCATTCTCATCCCCTCCAAATCTCTTCACATAATAATACTAAGATCTCCCGGACTTTAGCACCCGCCGCCGGACGGCCAAGATTCACGGGATCCGTCGTTAATTTCTCTGAAAATGTACAGCCCAATGAAGCGCGGCGTGCTCCCCCTGTACAGCCTCCTCCTGCTCGTGGCTATGGCGGCGACGCTCACCGTCAGGGTGCTGTTTCACCAAAAAAGCTCGTTCCAGCTGAGATACGAAGCCACGCCGGTTAAAACCCCTCAAAGACCTGTATTTAACGAAACCCTTCTGAGATTTGCCGGAATCGACATTGGGGAGCCGAGGTTGAAGGAGGAGATCGATGACCTTCTTGAGGGTAACTTCAGAACCCGCGGCCGGCAGAGGTCGTTCTTGTCTTCCGGGAAGTATCAGATCGACCTGCGCCTCAGGTCGGCTAGAGGGACTCCCTTGCAGCTCAGGTCGCCGGAGTTTTACCGGCTCTGGTCGAGTTTCAGGAAGCACTTGGGCGGCTGGTCTAGGAAGCGTAGATTCCGCTCAGATATACTGTCGGGCTTGACCGAAGAGGTTAAATCCTTGATCGATAAGCACAATGGGAAAAACGGCTCGATCGGGCCCTACAAGAGCTGTGCCGTGGTGGGAAATAGCGGGATCTTGTTAAAAAGTGAACATGGCAGGAAAATCGATAGCCATGAGGCTGTTATCCGTTTGAACAATGCCAGAACAAGGAAATTCGAGTCCAATGTTGGTGCAAAAACGAATATCTCGTTTGTGAATAGCAACATATTGCATTTGTGTGCGCGAAGGGAAGGTTGCTTTTGCCATCCGTATGGCGATGACGTGCCTATTGTCATGTATATATGTCAGCCCGCACATTTCTTGGATTACTTAGTGTGCAATCCTTCTCATAAGGCTCCTTTGATCATCACGGACCCGCGATTTGACGTTTTATGTGCAAGGGTCGTGAAGTATTATTCACTGAAAAGGTTTGTTGAGAAAACGAGGAAGGATGTGGGAGAGTGGAGCTCTGCTCACGAGGGTGCAAACTTTCACTACTCGTCTGGCATGCAGGCGATTATGCTGGCATTAGGCATTTGTGAGAGGGTTAGCATTTTCGGGTTCGGAAAATCTGATTTTGTGAGGCACCACTACCACACGAATCAGAAGGCAGAGCTGTCCTTGCACGATTATGTGGCAGAGTACGATTTTTACCATGATTTGGTTGAGAGGCCGTGGGCAGTACCGTTTGTCTCGGCTAAATTCAAGTTCCCTCCTGTGGTTATGTACCACTGACAGCATATCTCTGTCAAGTATTGGGTTATGTTGTGATGCGATCTGATTTCAATGGAGATAAACCTCTGAGTTCTTGATGTTGTACGACACATGAGTGTGAATGATTGAAAAAGG
The DNA here is from genome assembly GCA_902706635.1 of Striga hermonthica. NCBI lineage: Eukaryota > Viridiplantae > Streptophyta > Magnoliopsida > Lamiales > Orobanchaceae > Striga > Striga hermonthica. The sequence goes on from CACSLK010006441.1 coordinate 6,832,518, forward strand.
GCTTGCTTTTTGTTAGCTCGCTAGTGTTTTAGTTGGTCGGTATGGTTGTAAGTGTAAATTGAAACTGAAGTCTGAAGAATCACACGTTCTGTTCGCTGAAACTGAAGTCTGAAGAATGCTCCGATATCTTGCTTAACATTTTTCATAACTTGCTTAAAAAATGTGTACTCAATTTGAGAAGAAAGTTATTTCATCTTTATTAAATATGCAGATATATCTGCAGAAGTGAAGGAAGGATAGTGCAGAAGTCGAGGAAAGATAGCAGCAAGAGGAACACTAACCCGAGCATGAAAATGTAAAAAGTCACCTACTTAAAAACATTACATCAATACATGACCATAGTTAACCATTGTTTGCTTTTTCTGATGACAAGGTATTCACAGCAGCAAAAAACATGTCATCATATATCTACACACAAAATCACACCAAAATATGCATTTCACAACAGAACAAAAAGACCCTACGAACACCATTCTTTGTACGCTAATCATCCGTTTATGTCGTGCCTTTTTTCAAGCTAAAAGGCCATTCGACTCGCCTTTTCTTCACTTACTCTGCAGTGTCATACACCACATCCTTCTCCTCAAACTTCACTGCCACCAGGAACCTTATACTCACCTGCAAAACAAAGCCAATAACCCAAAATAACTTAATTGGATAATGAACACAAAGCAACTCTATAAATGGTAATCGTAAAAATTCATAACACTACCTGCTTTGGGTCATAGACTGCGTACTCGTTGTACTCCAGAGGACTATCTTTATGCTCCGACGGGATGAGCTTACCACAGGGCACCTTTATATCACCCTTCCAATTAAAATGCTCAGACTCGTCCGTTTTCTTCCTTCCGAGCCCTATCACACCCATTTTCTTCTCTTCCAGTGAACTAGCATCCTATGTGAGTAACCAATAATGTAAGCCTGAAAGAAGCACATGTTCAGGTGGAACAAAATTATGATTTGCATAAATATTTACCTCCGGCGGGCTTGTGAGTTGAGTTATGTTTTCACCAAGGGATGCAACAGCCAGGATCATAAAACCCTCCGGACGATCAACGGCCGTGAAACCATACTTAGCCGCCTCGGCAGCTGCATCTGAGCAAACTATGGCCTTCCCGAACTACGGTGAAAAACAAATTATTATTATAACAGTAACAATACAAGTGTAGTAGTAATAATAATGATAGATGATCGTTTTATCTTTACCATGTAACCAGGTACTGGGAGAAAACATGCAGCAGGCAAGAACCCCTTTTTCAGATGCCGCAAAAGATTCGAAGTCCGAGTGCCTGAAAAAGACCGCCCGACCATTAGTCACGTATCGCAACTTTTAAACTGAACAGGAAAAAAACTGTGGAAACTTGCTAGTCAATACTCACCACACCAAAGCAGCGCTTTGTTTGGCAGTTTCATGATCTCTTCGAGAGATGGGCCCGCACTCACTTCCACAGCAAATACATCATCAATCGTCACCCTATAACTCTGATAAAAAACAAAAAGTCAAACATCTATATAAATGGTCAAACGGGAGAATGTGATGAAAAACGTACGATTTCTCCAACTTTGACAGGCTCGTATGTTTTCTCCAAGTATTTGGCTATCATCTTGTAATCGTCTGCTTCTTTGTCTACAGGATTAATAGTGCACCCCAATTTCTTGTACCTATCAGACAAGGGGTCATCAAGAGTAGCCCCCGACATGTCACCAATCAAACGCGAAGCCACATTTATATCACGAACAGTCTCGAATGCAGCCACACCCTGCAAAAATTTTCTCATTAAAAATGTTCATTTTCTTTTCATTATCATATAATTATTATAGAGAAAAAGTTACTCACATGGTCAGCTATATCGCTAAAATCGCGGAACACATATGGTCTGGTCGAGGGCATAAGCGTAAAAACACGCTGGCTGAAATCGGACCACAAAGCCGCCTCCTTCAGCCCCGCCACATTTGTCTCCATGAGCTTCTTCACGAATTCCAGGAGAACTTCTTCACCTACATTTTCACCACATTCGCTGAAAAATTACCAACTGAAAATCACCGAATGACCAAATGAGACCCAAAGGAACACTCGGGCTTACATCTTTTCAAGTGTATATCGGTGACCATACCCAAAGGGAGATCAGGAAAATCCAACCCCATTTCCATCAATGCATACCTGAAATACAAGCGCCATTCGTGCAGTAAACGAGAGTGTAAAAATTAAGCTAATAATGCGAAAAAAACGAGATTTTTACATGCAGGGCCCACCTATAAATTTCTTGGCTGCACAAAACTTTCATGAAATTCGCCACCTTAGGAATGAGCTTACAGTGAGCAGCCGCAGCTCCAAGCTGCCTGAGGGCTAAAGCACCATGCCTTACCTCAACTCCATCATCCTAAAAAAAAAAAAATCACAATCTTATCTTTACAAGCATTTTAAATCTATACTGAAAAATAATTACAAAAGAACATTTTTTGTTCACTCACTATGTCGACTGGGAAAAACTTGTACATCTTCTTTTGGATTTTCTTCTCTTTCTCCCATGGCAGAAACTCATTCCCCGTGATCTCCTCGAAAAGTCGGGTGAATTCTTTTAGTGCAGCATTCATATCTTGCCACTCGTCAAGAGTCTCTTCTGCCCCAGCTTCATCACCTATCCTTCCTTTCTTATAGTACATGTACAGACGGTTCTCGGGCACCACTATCAGTTGCGTAATGCAAAAGCTGTGTACAAATAAACGAGTTAAAAACCAGAAAATCATACGAATCACCCCTTTAATTCAAATTTGGACTAAACCCAAGGACTAGTTTGAAAAAGTTCTAGGTTCTGTTTATACTTATTCACGCCTTTTCCTCGATCCGAACGAGCAAAAGCACAGTTGTAGAGAAGGCCATCTTTCTCGAGTATCTGCCCGCCTTCAATCTGCAGTCTGGTGTCCTTATGCACACCTCTTTTACCATATACCTTCAGCTGAAGCAAGTAATCATGTTTTTTCAAGAAATCAGTCCAGTTAATATTAACCAACCCATCGAGTTGGTGTATATAATGTATATGCACCTCACCTCAGCAGTAAACGTCTCGAGAGCTTCCTCACTCGCATCCTGCTGAAACAACGGGATTTGTTTGCCGTCCACGGCCAGGTCACTTGCCACGTCATACGCATCCAGTGGCAAAGTCTCTCGTTTTTCGATGCAGTCACTTAACCAAGCTTCCCTCACTACCGGGATACCCCTCTCCCTAAATCAATTTCAAACACATTACTTAATTTTTCAAATGACATGTTCGAAATGGAAAAAAAAGCCTCGGTTATCTTGAAAAATATCAATCCAGGCCTTTTTAGATTGTTCTTTTTAGATTGTTCTTACATGGCTTCAGCTAATTTGGACGAGCCACCACGCTCTCTCTCGGCCGGGGACACGACCAGACAGCTTGCCCCTACAGAAAACCACACACCCTTTAGAAAATGACATTAGAGGCCAAAAAAAGTTTTTTTTTTTTTTGCCCATTTTTGTGAATATCTACCAATAATGGAGTTGGAAACTTTCCCTCCATGCTTCTCTATCTTGGACTTCCAGTATTGCTGACCAAATTTCAGATTAAAAAAAAAAAAAGTAAATTATAATTACAAAACCAGCAGAAATATCAGCGGCCATGCAAAAAAATCTTTATTCATGTCATATTTTATAAATAAGAGCATACATGTGTCCGGTTTAAACGGCCGGCTAGAGAAATCATCATCCCTTTGAAAGGCTTATCTGTGGCCAGCTCCCTGGCTGGCCGGGATTTCACGTCCTGACGTTCCAGTAGCTACACGGCCAGCAATAAACGATCAACCACAAAATCCCCCCAAAAAAAGGAA
>CACSLK010006441.1:6843856-6854842 GCA_902706635.1 Striga hermonthica
TCCTCAACGGACTGAGTAACGAGTTGTACAATGTGTACAACTCGGTTGGTTCTGCCAAAGAGCTTTGGGCTGCCTTGGAGAAGAAATACAAGACTGAGGATATCGGGGCGAAGAAATTCGTTGTCGGAAAATTTCTTGAATTCAAGATGGTCGACACTAAGACAATCGTGTCTCAAGTGCAAGAGTTCCAATTCATCTTGCACGACATTCATGCTGAAGGAATGTCTCTGAGCGAGTCATTCCAAGTTGCGGCTGTGATCGAGAAACTGCCGCCGGGTTAGAAACACTTCAAGAACTACCTCAAGCATAAGAGGAAGGAGATGAGTCTTAAAGACCTGGTCGTTCATCTTCGTATTGAGAAGGACAATCAGAAGTCTTCGGGGAAGGCCCCGATGATGGAAGCTCGTGCTAACTTGCTGGAGCAAGGCAACTCTAGCAAGAGGAAGTCCCTTAACAAAAGGATGCAGCCCGCCAAGGTTTGGAAGTGTACTGACACTTGCCACAACTTTGGAAAGCCGAACCATATGGCCAAGGACTGCAGGAAGCTTTTAAAAATTTTAAAACCGAAGTTGAAAATTAACTCAGAGAAAAGATTAAAATAATCCGAAGTGATAGGGGTGGGGAGTATGTAGCTCCTTTTGAACAAATATTTTCTGAATATGGCATAATTCATCAAACAACGACCCCCTATTCTCCACAGTCGAACGGTATTGTTGAACGCAAGAACCAGACTTTAAAAGAAATGATGAATGCCATGTTGATCAATTCAGGATTACCCTAGAATATGTGGGGGAAGCTGTTTTAACAGTAAAACATATCCGGAATAAAATACCACCCAAAGGGAAAAATGAGACTCCTTACGGAATGTGGAAAAATCGTAAGCCGTCTTATAAGTACCTGAAAGTGTGGGGGTGTTTAGCTAAGGTTTCAGTTCCTGAACCAAAACAAATGAGAATCGGGCTTAAGACGGTTGTTTCTATTTTTATTGGATATGCGTACAATAGTACTACATATAGATTTCTGGTTCATAAATCAGGAAATCCGAAGGTATCGGTTGGTACCACAATTGAGTAGAGGAATGCTATATTCTTCGAGAATATTTTTCCTCTGAAAGGAAATGGCAGAATCTAGTTCTAGCAAAAGGACGTATTAAACTGCTAGCGGTTCCGTACCAGATGGTACTGAAGATAAAGAAGAAGAACCGAGACGTGGTAAAAGAGTAAAAATGGAGAAAACGTTTAGACCTGATTTTATTACGTATATGTTGGACGATGAACCGAGTTCCATTAAGGAAGCTCTGTCTAGCCAGATGGAAACCATGTGAAGAAACTATAAATAGCAAAATCGAGTCCATTATGCAAAATCAAACTTTAGGATGCAAATCTCCCTGTGGGTTGTAAATCTTTAGGATGCAAGTGGATCCTAAAAAGAAAATACAAAGCTGATGAAATGATTGATAAGTTTAAAGCACGTTTAGTGGTCAAAGGCTTTAAACAAAAAGAAGGGTATGACTTCTTTGATACCTATTCACCTATTACGCGTATAGCGTCTATTAGAGTGCTTCTCTCGATTGCTGCTTTGCATAATCTTGAGATTCATCAAATGGATGTCAAAAAACGGAACTCTTGAATGATGAATTAGAAGAAGAGATTTACATGGAACAACCCGAAGGTTTTGTATCACCTGGACAAGAGAAAAATGTGTGCAAATTGATCAAATCCTTGTACGGACTTAAACAAGCTCCGAAACAATGGCATTTGAAATTTGATGACGTGATGTTGTCAAATGGGTTCAAAATCAATGAATGTGACAAATGTGTTTACGTTAAGAACACATGAAATATATATGTAATTGTATGTCTATATGTAGACGATATGTTGATCATGGGGAGTAGCCATGAAGTGATCATTGATACGAGACGAATGTTGAAAAGAATTTTTTACATGAAAGATATGGGTGTAGCTGATGTAATTCTTGGAATAAGGATTATCAGAACCCAAGATGGAATTGTCTTGTCACAATCTCATTACGTAGAGAAAGTGCTCAAGAAATTTAATGCATATGACGGTCCTCTATCTAGGACACCCCTTGATCTTATCTTAAATCTGGAAGCCAATAAAGGTCAACCAGTTGCTCAATTGGAATATTCACGGATAATAAGGAGTCTAATGTATTTGACGAACTGTACACGACCAGACTTGGCATATCCGGTGAATAAGTTGAGTAGATTTACGAGCAATCCCAATCATGAGCACTTGAATGCTTTGAAAAGGGTACTAAAGTACTTAAAGTACACTCTTGAATATGGGCTAAAATACTCGAGATATCCAGCAGTACTTGAAGGATACTGTGATGCAAGCTGGATATCAGATTCGAGAGATTGTCATTCCACAAGCGGATATGTTTTATGTATCGGAGGAGGTGCTGTTCGTGGAAGTCCACAAAACAAACTTGTATAGCTCGGTCAACCATGGAGTTGGAGTTCATCGCTTTAGATAAAGCTGGTGAAGAAGCTGAGTGGCTTCGAAACTTTTATCCGATATTCCATGTTGGAACCTTTGCCACCTGTGATGATTCACTGTGATAGCCAAGCTGCTATAGGAAGGGCGCAAAGTAACATGTACAATGGTAAGTGTAGATATATTCGTCGTAGACATAATATCGTTCGCCAATTGATCACAAATGGTATTATTTCCATTGATTACGTAAAGTCTAAGGAAAATTTGGTTGATCCTTTTACTAAAGGATTGAATAGAGATCAATTGGGAATACTGCTAGAGGGAATGAGATTAAAAATCCACAATAAAAAGAATGATCATAGTGGTAACCATACCTTACTGAATGGAGATCCCATAAACTTGGTTCAAGGGGAAAACTAAACTATGAAAATTCAGCTGAGGACTTGGAACATTATAATGTCCAAATTTATTCCCTAAAGCAATCCAAGTGCAAGATTACCTGTTGATTGTGGTGAGGGTAAGTTGTCTGGACTTTTAATGAATCCCTAACCTTTTAAAGGTGGAGTAATACATGATACTCTTGATAGGGAGGTCACCAATATAAGTGTGAAGTGAGAGCCGCTTCAATTGCAAACGCTTATGAATCCAAAGTGTTGTCCATGACCAAAACGACACAACAATATAAAGAAATGGAGTTAAGGTTATATTGTGTGAATGTCATTGTCTTGGTGTACACTATGGAGGAATAGTTCAAGACACTATGTCTACTAAGCCGTAAGTACATTTGATGATGTTTAGTAAGAAAGGTTCAAAGCCACAAGCTACCTTTTTTGATGCAATAGAGTCTTGTGAGAATTGAGCACAAGAATCTGCATACATGCATACATTTGATTTCCATTCATGTGGGGGATTGTTGGAAAATCAGCAATATAAAGTTGGGTATGCCCCGATATTGACTTATTTGTTGATGGATAAATATTTAATTTGGATTGAATTAAATTGTGTAGAATAAATTCTACGTTCCGAGTAGAAACTCGTGGTATATTTAATTTCTCAATACTGATTTCGGGTGAGTGAGAAATAAATGTTAGCCATAAATGAGCATGCAGAATGTTGGTTGTGGGATTCGAATTGTCAAATGTCTTATCCCACATAGAACTCTTAAATGAGATTAACTCTCTTTATTATGATAAAGAGAGATGGAGAGGTCACAACAATAACAAAATTATATACCAAATGTTGGTATATAAACCGAGTTGGTTTTGCACTCGGGTTTCGACATAACCCGTATGACATCGTTTCATGTACATTGAACTTGGACGTGTGACCTTTCAACCAAATAATTTCAAGAGTTATGAGGTGGATTAATGGTGAGTTAAACACTATAATGTTGCCCATTTATAAGGTTGATTAATGGTGAGTTAAACACCATTATGTTGCCCATTTATAAGGGTGATTAAATGTGAATTAACACCATAATATAGCCATTATAAGGTAGATTGAATGCCATTAATGGCTGGGATGACCACCAAAATTCTCCCACTTGTGATGGAAGTCCTATAAATAGGACATAGAGTTGTAGAGGAAAGTAGACTGAACGGGACAAGAAAAATCTCATATGCATTCTCAACTCTCTCATTTCTCATAGCCTCACGCATACATAGTGCTCAGTTCTCGTCTCTATTCTTGTTAGCTGGAACTCTGAAGACTGGTGTGCTACAGCTTCCGAGTGTATAGCCATTGTATCTTGGGGACATTACGCACAAATTCGTCAGCACTATATTGGGCGTATTTGTATGGCGGAAAGATTTCAATCGCCTCGGCTTTAATCTTTCCGCAATCGAGTTGTATATTTCATTTCTCGTTTAGTTCATATTGTACGAACTGAACTCTTCAGTCAGTTTATAGGTTCATGTTGTAATCGAAACACACATTATGTAATAGATCTAACGACACAGAGATGTGGGTGCAGAAAATGAGAGTTGTCTGGAATTTCTTGTGTACATGCAGTGAGTGCAATTAATCTGCAAGGCTGGAGCATTGAAGATTTTTTAAACCCTTGCTACAAGGCAGAGACATACAAGAGGGTGTATGAGCCTGCAATCATGACTATTAATGGAAGAAAAGAATGGGCAACAACTGCTTATCCTCCACCTGAGCCACCAAATTTTGGAAGATCAGAAATAAGGCCAGGAAGGGCTAGGAGAATGGAACATGATGAGGTTCTTTCTAGTGGGAGAAAGAGGCCAAGGGGTAAGCCTAGGGTTGTGACCAAGGAAAATACAATCAAGAGGCAACATATGACAGTGAAGTGCAACTTCTGTCAGAGGGAGGGTCACAATAAGAAAGAATGTCTTCTCTTCAAATCTCAAGGTCAACAAAGACTAGAAAAGTTGAAGGTAATTGTATAATAAATTGTTTTTTCATGTCTTCATATATAAGTTGATTTATGTTTTCATTTATATAAAGGCGATTCATATAAGTTTGTTCATGTTTTCTGACTAGAAAGAGCGGGGTTGATCTTGTCCCAACAGTTAGAGTGTCAACTCAAGAGAGCACAAGTAAAGTAAGTAGTCATCTTTCAATTCTTTCATTTTCAACTATTAATAGTCATCTTTTCAAAATAACACAAACGGCCCTTACTTGTTCATGTTTTCAGACTAGAAAGAGGGGGGTTGATCTTGTCCCATCAGTTAGAGTGTCAACTCAACAAAGCACAAGCAATGTAAGTAGTCATCTTTCAGGTTCTTTGACTTTCAACTATTAATAGTCATCTTTACAAACTAACATAAACAAAATTTACTTGTTAGGTTACAAACCAAACTGTACCTGTTGCTCCACCTGCCCTGCCCTGCTTTTCCTGCTCCAACAAAGTGGTATAAATCTGCTACTCCATATTCCCCTGCTCCGCTTGCTCCTGCTCCTGCTCCACCTGCCCCTACTCCAACACAATGGTTCAAAGCTGCCCCAACTCCTTACCAACAATTGCAAATGGGACATCCCACTAAAGGAGCGGTCATCAGAAGACCGGTACCATTAATTAGTGATCATTTCATACCAAGCCAAGAGAGCTGGCTAACTGAGAGAAATTCAAGATTGAAGAAGATATTCAAAGAATGTGGCCAAAAGTACACCTCTGTTAGTAGTATTGTTCCATCTGTTTATCCTAAAAAAATGGAAAGAATGTAGCCAAATAAGTGATTTGGTTGTTGGTTGGTTGTGTTTGGATATAAACTGAATTTGGGTGTTTTGTTGGTTGGTGGTTGGTTTTTGGATATTAACTGAATTTGGGTGTTTTTGTTATTGTGACTGAGTGGTTGGAAATGTGGATGGTTTAATTGGTTCAGATTATGGACACGTTCTTTTGGTTTGGAATTGTGTTTGTTATGGTATTGTATGTGAAAAATTTTGGTTATGGAAATGACAATAGGTTCTGGTTATGGCTTGAACTTACGGTTAGGTTCTGCATATGGTTTGATTTCATAGTTATGGAGATGAACACAAAGTTTTGGTTACTTTAGTTTGTTTATGTTCTTGTTCTGGTTGCTTTAGTTTGTTTTCTATTGTTCATGAATTGTGTTGTTTATGATCATTTGGTGAATGTAATTCAGGTTTTCATAAATTGTTTAGTAAATGGTTATAAACATCAACATGGTTACAAACAATAAACATGAACATTGAACAAGAACAAAACTGGTCCTGGCGTGCGTGTATATTAAAATATCACATAGGAGAATTCTGATCTTTTTTTTCCTTTTTCATGAGCTTAATGATGTATATATTGAGCTACAGTAGGGACCCTTAGGAGATTAAGAATATGACTTCTTAATTAATAGACTACTATGGGCCTAGCCCACTCCTCCAACTAATTAAATAATATTATGGGTCACTTACATAATATTATTACACTCCATTTTCCTAGCCCAAATTACAATTGAGACTCCAATAATAATTAATTTGATTACTGATAATAAAAAATTAATCAATATATTATTATTTCACCGAAACTAGCACTCGTTCATCACATTATTACTAAACCGGAATTTAATCCACCTGTAGAGCTTACCATAATAATCCTTCATGAACTCATCTCGGTGAAATCATCAAACTAAACGTACATGGTGACCGTAAATATCCTAACAACTCATCATACATACAGTAATATTACCCAAGACAGTAGGAATATTGATTCAGCGAACTGAACCTCACCCAAGTGAATCAAAATAATATATAATGCATATATATGTCTGTTTAATATCTTACGGGTTAAGAGAACGCAGTAATTAACCAAGGCCTAGTTCGTTTACGACGATCAATATACAACGAACTTCTCTTCATTGGGATCCTGTTCAATACGTAAATGTACTAGCGCAACTAATCAGTCCAGACAAAGTGTACTGTTGACACTACAACCGTTCGGATGGGGTGTTCATTTCCATCTAAGTTGTGGACCACAATTCTTGTTTAGCAAGTAACTGATAGAATGATCTTCGGTTCGCCCGATGATGACCCATTCTATCTAAGTGCAAACCAACAAAACATAGAACTTGTTTAATCTAACATGATTCTCATTCATAAAGAATAAAAATGTAATATCATCCAAAGCAAACTTTTAGTATATAACACTAACAAATTCTACTCGCTTGAAGAGGTTGGATTTGCACAATATTAACTAAGAATCTAAGAGCAAATGATGAAAAATGCAAGATTAGGGCGAAAGATCGAAACTTTGGTCAATCGAAATCTCTACGACTCAAGAAAAAGAAAATAAACAAAGAGAAAACATGCGAGCATAGTGATCCTAGGTGATCTAACACGAGCTTTCTACACTAAATCATCACTCTTTGAGCAAAGTCGAGACCTTTATACTAGATAAGCACATATTGAATTCCTAACACACGAAGCGAGCAATAAAAATAAAGAAAAGGCCAAAATCGAGCATCAACATAAAAATCGTAAAACAAACTAGAAGTAATAAGCCCTAAGCAAGATACTTACTCTCCTATCACATACGTAGATGAAAATAGTGCGTAAAACTCAAATCTTGAACGAAAATAAGGTTGCCGGTATTATGCAGGAAAAATAGAGTCATGGACCTTCAAACCAAAGCATAAAAAGAAAAGAGAGAAAATGAAGAGGATTTCCTAACTTAAAAGTTGGGAAATGAGTGAGTTAACTCAAAATTACAAAGCAAGGTGTCTATTTATAGCTACACCACAAACACACTCTGAAACACACACATATAATGAAAAGCACTCGCAGGTTACAAGAGTTTCGCGAGCAAAATCTGTATTTTCGCGGGCATGGGCTCCCTCGAGAGTGTTTTTTTGTGACTAGGTGCTGAGGGACTCGCGAGCAAGAGGGCTTTCGCGACTTGCGGACTGAGAACTCACGGACAGCGGTGGAGGGGCACTCGCGGGCTAGGGACATTTCGCGGCTTGCGGGCACTGAACTCGCGGGCCGATTGTGACTCACGAGCAAGCAGCTCGCGAGTTTGGCTTTTGCGAGCGCGTATCCAAGCCTCAGCCCAAGACATGTGCTTGCGAGTTGGGAGAAGCTCGCGAGTCTGATTTTCGCAGCTTGCGGAATCGATTAATGAGGCTTGATTAGCTGTAACTCACTGCACGCTTCTCCGATTAACTTGAAATTTCGACTCAAATTTATCAATTCTTTTTCTCCTCGTCTCTGGACTTCTGCCTAGGCGATTGACCAGGAATTCTTCGGGGCCTTTTCGACAAGTTTTACAGCCATTTTTTGGCGACTCTCCGAAGTGCGAATTTCTACAAAGTAAACGATTAAAAGAAAAATAAAAAGCACAAAACACCTCACTAAAACACAAAAACGAGCAAATGCGACTAAATGGACCAAGAAAAACCTAAAATAAAATAAAACAAACACAAATAAAACACATGAAATAACAACAAAAACTTACAAAACAAATTCCCAACACTTAACTCTTTACTTGTCCTCAAGCAAACAAAACAATAAGTAGCTCGAGAAGAAAGATCAAAAGTCCAAAATTAATAATCATGCAATGAAACTCTCTTATTCCTCCCGTTATCCATAAAACTAAACACAAATTTGAAACACAGCCCCCACAAGAGAATTCATACAAAACAAAAACCTATCCTAAGTTATTCTACACATGATTCACTCGATTCAAACTCCTTTTTTCAAATACACGTGCAAAAAGCAAAAAATGGTCTACTCAACATTTATTAAACAATAGGGACGAAACCAACAAGGCCGACTCCCCCCCTTTTTATTCATTTTTATTTCTTCTTTTTCTTACATGAGTCACTTTTTCCAATGGCGCCATTTTGTTTGTAGCTTTTGTGGGCATGTGGTAACCGAGCCCGACTCGGGTCGTTATCAAAGGAAGGCTGTTTGGAGCTTCGTTTACTACCTAGTCGTCAAAGTCACATAACCAAAAACAAGGCCCTATACATTCTACTCGCTTGAATGGATTGGATTTGCACGAAATTAATTAAGAATCTAAGAGCAAATGATGAAAAATGCAAGATTAGGGAGAAAGATCGAAACTTTGGTCAATCGGAATTTCCACGATTCAAGAAAAAAAAATAAACAAAGAGAAAACATGCAAGCACAGTGATCCTAGGTAATCTAACATGAGCTTTCTACACTAAATCATCACGCTTTGAGCAAAGTTGAGACCTTTATACTAGATAAGCACGTATTGAATTCCTAACACACGAAGCAAGCAATAAAAATAAAAAGGCCAAAAATCGAGCATCAAAACAAGAATCAAACAACAAACTCGAAGTAGTAAGCCCTAAGCAAGTTACTTACTCTCCTATTGCATGCGTAGATGAAAATAGTGCGTAAAACTCGAATCTTGAACGAAAAATAAGGTTGCCGGAAGAATAGAGTCATGGACCTTCAAACTAAAGCATAAAAAGAAAAGAGAGAAAAATGGAGAGGATTTCCCAACTTAAAAGTTGGGAAATGAGGGAGTTGTCCCAAAATTACAAAGCACGGTTTCTATTTATAGCTACACCACTAACACATACATTTAATGAAAAACACTCGCATATTACAAGAGTTTTGCGAGCAAAATCTGGATTTTCGCGGGCATGGACTCCCTCGCGAGTGTTTTCTTGTGACTAGTGTTGGGGGACTTGCGGGCAAGAGGGCTTTCGCGGCTTGCAGACTGAGAACTCACGGGCAGCGCTGGAGGGGCACTCGTGGACTAGGGACGTTTCGCGGCTTGCATGTGCTGAACTCGCGGGCGGTTTGTGAATCGCGAGCAAGCAGTTCGCGAGTTTGGATTTCGCGGGCGCGGATCCAAGCCTTGAAATTGCGACTCAAATTTATCAATTTTTTTTTCTCCTCGTCTTGGGACATTTGCCGAGGAGATTGACCGGGAATTCTCTGGGGCCTTTCCGACAAGTTTTTCGACGATTCTTCGAAGCGCGAATTCCTACAAAATAAACGATAAATAGAGAAATAAAAAACACAAAACACCAAAACGACACTAAAACACAAAAACGAGCAAATGTGACTAAATGGACCGGGAAAAATCTAAAATAAAAGAAAACAAACACAAATAAGACACATAAAAACACATGAAATAACCACAAAAACATACAAAACAGTCCCCAACAATAACGAGCCATGATTTGATATAGCTCTTGGAGATGATGTGGAAGGGCGCTGAGGGTGCTCTTGATCAATGCGAGCCAACCACCAAATCAAACTTGTCTATGCGACCAACCGAAGATCCGGTCAATCATCCTCTGTCTGAAGTTTGCAAATAGCGCTCTCGTGAGATGACCTTTCTACAGAGGGGAGGTAGGTGATGGGGATGACATCGCGCGTGAAACCATTACGCTCGTGGACCCACTACGCCCATTGGTCCGCAATTGGAGGGGAGAAGATGAAGGTGCTCTTCTGCACACTGATGAGCTGACCAGTGACCGAGACATATGCTCTAGAAGATGCATAAGCTCGACAAGTCCGTTATCATCCGGACGAGTGAATATAATGATGTCATCCACATAAGAGAGGTGGGAGATGGGGGATCATAGCCGAGGTCATCCTCGAGGTATCGCGGATGAATGTGTGAAGGCAACGAGAGAGGTATTCCGCCGCCAGAACAAAAAGCAAGGGAGAGAGAGGGTTTCCCTCCCGGAGGCCCTAAGAAAAAGAGAATAAGTCGGTGGGGCTGCCATTAACCAGAACCGAGAACATGCAGTGCTCCACGCCACAAAACTAACCCACCACTCGGGGAAGTCTATCCGGGCCAACACCTCCCTGACAAACGGCCACTCGAGCCAATCATCTGGACCGACACCTCCCGAAATATATTTTTTAGTTTACCATATAATATTAACCATAAGATACAATAAAAGTATAGAAAATGATAAAAAAAGATCTAAAATAATTAAATTTGTAAAAATATTAAATTTCAGTCAATTAGTATATGTATATGAATATATTTCAATAATTTAGAAACAAAAACTGACATAAAACCATATGATAAGACATATTTTAAGTTACAGTTCGG
>CACSLK010006441.1:6893457-6903582 GCA_902706635.1 Striga hermonthica
TTGATAATCTCGTAACTGTGACCTAAGAATATTTGATGTGCGAAAATTATTTTAATCACGTTAAATAGGCAGTTTAAAAAAATGGGTCCGTACAAGAGGTAATTTTCTCAATTTAATTCAGGGCGAATGTTATAAACTATACAAAGATTTATAGATAATTTTTTAAATATAAAAATAATAAAAGCTTATCACACGCATCTTTAATTCCTATAAAAATTAGCAAGCCAACATCAAATTCCACCAATTTCAAAGTGATAGATACAATATATTAGCTAAAAAATAGTGCTTATTTAGTATAGAGAATATTGTATGTTGGGAAAAAAAATACTGTTTGCAAAATTGTAGGGATAAACATTACTTATTTACAGTATTATATTAAGAAAATAAATATATATTTACTTTTATGTGATATTCAAATTTTGAAATTGAACGTTTTTTAAAATTTTCCACATATAGTAAAAAAAAAAAATTTAGGCGGGAATTATATGTTGTTTCAATTAAATCCATATCCTTTTTTATATTAATAGATTACACTAATCTTAAATATATTATTTTGTTTTTCTAAAATAATATATTTCTATATATTAATATTAAATATGTAAATATTTAATTTATTCTTTATAGATAACTAAAAATAATTTATTCTTGCCCAAATCGATACCCAGGTCAAGACCGGGTCGATCGGGCCAATACCCAGGTCAAGATCGGGGCGACCGGGTGTTGTAAAAATCAGTTATAAAACTTGGGTTTGACCCGGTTTTGACTGAATTTTTTATGGCTAAATATTTAATTTGAGTTGAATTAAATATTGTAGAAAAATTCTACGTTCCGAGTAGATACCCGTGGTATATTTACTTTCTCAAAACTCATTTTCGGTGAGAGAAATAAATTGTTAAAGTTAGCCATTAAAGGGCACGTAAAACGTTGGTTGTGGGATTTGAAGGGTCATAAGTCACTCCCACATTTGACTTAAATGAGTCTAACTCTCTTTATTATAATAAAGAGAGTTGGAGAGGTTACAACAGGCACAAAGCTATGCACCAAGTGTTGGTTTTGTTTTCGGCCACACGCGGGCGACCGGCCGGCCGGCGGGCACGGGCACGGGCCTGGGCCTGGGACATGGGCCTTAGTCCTTGGTTCTTGGCAATTGGACTTTGGGCTGAATTTGGGCGGTCTTGGGCGGTTGGGCTTGGGCCTTGGGCCAAATCACTATATATCTTTTTGCTGCAAATTTATTTGCAACTTTAGGCCTAACTGAAAAATTCAATTCTAGTTGGAGTTGGACTCGGGTTTTGACCCAACCCGAGTGAGACTAATGGTGTTGATTACCAGTTAATGGTGATAACTCCTGGTTAATGGTGAGTTAACATCTGAAAACGTTTCTGCCCATTATCTCTGCCTTAAGTGACAGATGTGACTGCTGGTTTCCTTCAAGATGTGGAAGTCCTATAAATAGGACTTAGAGCTGCAGAGAAGAATACAACATTTTTCATGCAATCTGAATATTCTCAAAGCCTCACGCATCATATCATAGTGCTCAGTTCTCGTCTTCGTTTCTGTTCGCTGGAACTCTGAAGGCTGGTGTGCTACAACTTCCGAGTGTATTGCCGTTGTATCTTTGGGGACATTACGCACAGACCCGTCAGCACTATACGGGGCGTATTTGTCTTGAGGAAAGATTTCAATCGCCTCGGCTTTCAATCTGTCTGCATTTAAGTTGTAATTTTTATTTTGCTTTAATTCTTCTTGTACGAACTGAACACTTCAGTCAGTTCATAGGTTCATGTTGTATTTCAAAACACAAATTGTGTAACAACCGGGTCCCTTGCTACTTGTTCGTATAACCCACCAGGATGGTTCGAGTTTCGAAACAATGCTCTGAGGTTAGCATGAACATAGAGAGGTAGGGTTTCAAATCATGGACAGATATGTCTTTCACAGGTCGTCGGATGAGCCCAACGCCTACTTGGAAGCGCCAAACATGATGCGCTCCAACAATTTGGTGCAAGGGTGAGAGCATTTTATCAAAGGCCTTCGCAATCTGATTTAGTAGTAAATCTTGTGTCATATTCCTTAAGGAACCACTTCAAATAGAATTCCAACGGCAATTCCAATGGGTATTTTTCAATGCTATAATTATTTTCGTTGGAATTTTCCAACGGATTCCACCGGAAATTTCCAAAAAAAATATTATTTACCTTGGAATGAGTTTTCCATGGGAATTTCTATTAGATTTTGACGATTCCAACGATAGATTTTTCAACGGGGTAGAAATAAAAATTTCAACGAAAATTACATATTCTAACGAAAACTCCTATAGTAAAAAGTCATTGGAATCATCAAATTCCATCTAAAATTCCAAAGAAAAGCACATTCCAACAAAATATTTTCGTTCAAATCATTCCAACGGAAGTTATATCATTGGAATCGGTTGGAGTTTTCGTTGGAATATATTACCATATGATAATATAATAATTTTTTTGTAGTGAATGCTTTTGTTGCAGGGTGGCAAAAATTGGTTGTACTTCGTGAAGAGCATTTGCACATTGCATAGCTGTGCAACAACATAAAAAAAAAAAGAAAAAAAAAAGAAAAACAAGTAATGGTTCAGATATGTGATGCCTACAATATTCGTTTGTTGTTTTATTAATATATTCTTAGGAGGTTTGATTTAATTCTCCCAGACTGTGAACCTCAATTCTCCCCATAGGAATTCTCATTATCATCTCTAAGATCTGTCATTATCATTCCTTTGATGGATTTCTGCATTATTATGGCTTCAGGAAGCAGAAAAGCTTCAAATTTAAGTAGTGACGATGATTTAGAGCTCAAAATGAAGAAATTCTCGCTATCAGAAGCAGAAAACTCCATAGTCGATAATGGGCAAGACGACATTGTCCTTAGCAAGGACGAGTGTACTCGTAACCTCTTTGGAAAAATCACAGGGGAGAAGCGAGCCAGCTTATACGGCCTCAAGAGGACGATGGGTATTTTGGAAAATCTAGCAATAAGTTGAAATTAGGGAATTGGGCCCAAACTTTTTCCAATTCATTTTTTAGCTTGATGAAGATCTAAAGAAGGTTGCCTCTGGAACTAACTGGGTCTATGATAATCAATATCCCATTCTCCGTGAGTGGACAAACAATATCAGTGGCAGCTAGGGGTGAGCAAAACTGAGCCGAAACCGAAAACCGAACCGAACCGAGCAATTTGGTGCGGTTCAGTGCGGTTTTTTAAAAGTTCGGTTAACGGTGCGGTTTGGATTTTGGAAAACCGCAAAAATTTCAGTGTGGTTCGGTTTTCTGTCCGAAAGGTGCAGTTTTAACCGAACCGCACCGCATGTCATAAAGTGTCATTTACTTTTACACTTTTACATATAAAATACAAGCAGCACTTCTAGTCTTTTATTTTTACATTTAAAATTTAAAACTTCAAAATTAAAATCAACCCTAATTTTTACTCTTGTCATTCTATCGTCTCAACCCCGCTCTCGTCTCTCAACCTCCGCCGCTCACTCAGTTGGCGTTTTCACTTTTCACCCTCAGGCCTCAAGCTCCGCCGCTCTGATCCCCTCACTCTCACCCTCCGGAGTTCTCGAGTCTCGACATCGCTCTCAGTCTCTCACCGTCGGCTCACTCGTCTTCCACCGGCTTCGTCAGTTTAGGTCAGCTCTCACTCACTCTCTCGATTTTTTTTTCCTTCTCTCATTTCGATTCGTTCTCTTTCTTAACTTTTTGTAGAGGCTTGAGAATCAAAAAGTGTTTTTTTTTTCCTTCTCTATTTTTGATTCTTCAGTCCTTCTTCAGTTTTTGTTGAAGACTGAGATTCAAAAAGATGTTATTGGATGCTTAATTTCTTTAGCTTTTCTTCAGCTCTCACCAAAATGTTTTTATTGGATGCTTAATTTCTGAGAATTGGATGTAAATCTGAAATAATTATATTTTTTGCTCTAATTAATTTCAGCCCCAATATTGAAATTCTTCTTGTATGTATAATATTGTTGGTGGAAATGTGGTATGTTGTTCTTATTGTTGTTTGTTTTTGTTTAGAACATTGTTATTGAGGACCTGAGGCTGAGGTGATGGCGGATGATTCACCAACAGGAGGTCTACCATCCACGGATGACGGATCGGCTGCAAGTCAGACGTCAAAATTAAAGAGGAGCTGTCCGGGGAGTTCAAGTGCTGCAGCTGATGCTACTGCAGGTACCGGGATTGCAGGGGCCGGTAATAATACGAGAAGGCCGATAGCTTGGGATCACTTCAAAACTATTGTGGTCGAAGGTGTTACCAGGGCTGAATGGAAACATTGCCAGAAAACGTATAAGTGTGATACTCGAAGGAATGGTACGTCTTCACTTCTTCACCATATGTCGGTTTGTAAAGCTCATCTAGATGTGACCGAAAAAAAAAATAATTGAAATTGAATTTGCAAGCAATAGCTGAGGGTGATGAAATGGTAGGAAGCTTAACTAGTTGGAAATTTGATCAGGAAGCCATTAGGTCAGAACTAGCAAGAATGGTCATTGTTGATGAGCTTTCATTTCGGTTTGTGGAAGGTGATGGATTCAAAAACTTCATGTCGGTCACACAGCCTAGGTTTAAAATACCTTCTCGTTGGACTGTGTCACGAGATTGTTATCAATTTTACCTAGATGAGAAGTTAAAATTAAGAAATTACTTCAAAATGTATGGAAAAACAATTTCTATTACCACAGATACTTGGACTTCCGTGCAAAAGATTAATTATATGCGTGTCACTGCCCACTACATCGATGTTGAATGGAGCTTAAATAAAAAGATCATCAACTTTTGTCCCATTGAGAGTCACATGCGTGAGGATTTAGGAAGACAAATAGATGGTTGTTTGCGTGATTGGAGAATCTCAAAGGTGTTTTCTATTACGGTTAATAATGCCTCTTCTAATGATACTTGTCTTACATATTTGAAAAGTAGATTGACTTCTCGGGGTTGTGCTTTTGTGAAAGGCAAGTTTCTTCATATGAGATGCATTGCTCACATTATCAATTTGGTAGTGGTGGATGGGATAAATGAAATCAAGCATTCCACTAAGAAGATTCATCATGCGGTTCGATTTGTGAAACAATCTCCGGCTAGATTGGCGAAATTTCGGGAGTGTGGTAATGATGAAGGTATTGTGATTAAAAGCTTGTTATGCTTAGATGTGAACACTAGGTGGAACTCAATATACTTGATGTTGAATGTTGCACAAAAGTTTGAGAGGGCATTTGAGAGGTATGAAATAAAAGATCCTTTTCTTTGTACTAGAGCTCAAGCATGGACCACGAAATTGTTGATTGGGAAAATGCTAGAAGGATGGTTGATATTTTATCCCACTTCTACGAGCTAACGTTGAGGATTTCGGGCATATCTTATGTCACTTCAAATGAATTTTATCATGAAATTAGCTTGGTGAATTGCTTGTTAAGTCTTGATATCAAAGCAATGGGTGAAAAAATGAAATCAAAATACAATAAATATTGGGGGGATCCGAAAAATGTGAATCATCTTATTTATGTGGCGGATATGTTGATCCTCGCTACAAGTTGGAGTTCCTTGAGTACGCACTTTGCGAAGAGCATGGAGAAAAGAACGGTTCGGAGATATTCAAGAGTGTGAAGGGGAGTGTTCACGAGTTGTTTGAAGCTTATAAGTTGATTTATCAACCTCATTGTGCCACGTCCACACAATCGACGAATCGAGTTTCAAGTTTAAATGAATCCTCTCATCCCGATCTTTCAAAGAATAAATCTAGATATCACTTGGGGGATAAGTTCAAAAGGCACAAGATAGAGAGTGGAGAAGTAGAAAACAAGTGTGACTTGGATGTTTACTTGAAAGAGAGTACTCTTGTTGTCGAGAAAGATGATTTTGATATTTTGAGGTGGTGGGAACTCTACCAAAGTAGATTTCTCATCCTCTCTTGTTTTGCACGGGATGTGTTGACGATTCCCATCTCTACCGTGGCCTCGGAGTCCGCTTTTAGCACCGGCGGTCGTGTTCTTGATGATTATAGGAGTTCTTTAACTCCTAAAATTGTGGAGGCTCTTATATGTGCTCAAGATTGGTTGAAAAAAAAGAAATTCAAGTGGACCAAGCCCCTTGAAGAAATCCTAGAAGACATTGCAAAAATAGAAGAAGGTACTCTAATGTATTGTGTTCTAATTTCACATTAATTGTATTATATCACTTGTAAATGTTGATTAAATTTTTAAATTTATTTTCTATGATAATAGCTTTGCAAGGTGTTGGGATTAGCGATGTCAACGACAATGAGAACACAATGGACTTGGAGGAATAGGAATGCTATGTGTTTTTAATTTTTCTGTTCCGTTTTATATGTTGTTATGTGATTTCTAACAACGATGTAATTGGTGATTAAGTGGATAATTTTTTATGATTTGGACGTAAAGCATGTAAGATTTACTCAACAATGGCCCCGGTCCGAGGTGAACCGAGGTGAAGAGCCGTGATGGGCTTTTACGTGTTGCTTAATCAAGTTTTTTTCAGTTCGGAGAGAGATCCCCGTACAGATGTCATGGGTTCGCTATTTATAGTAATCTCGGGTTGATACATGGGGATCAGTGCATTGCTTTTTCGAATAAAGTGACTTTTTGTGGGCGGTTTGAGGCAGGGGGTCCCACATAAATGATGACAGATTTTGTGGAGCAGGAGAGTCACTCGTAGGCACCTTGTCACCTGCTTAAGGAGGTGATGACCTCGGTTCACGTTGATCTCGGTAGATGTTGACCTCGGTAGTCGTTGACCACTTCGGTCTTTGGTAGTTCGGTCCGGTCTGTCGCCTGTACCGGAGTGGTATTTGAAATAACGTCGGTTTAATGATCAACTTCCTTTTAATGTGTCGTTTGGAATCTCTCGATGCAGGTTTACCGATCCGGATGATAACATTATAAACTCTGTATATTTTTTGTCTATTTTCTTGTATAAATTTGCTATTGATCGGTCGACTTTCGAAGGTTTTTTTATGATTACTGTGCAATAGGTGTTGTTCTGCTGTTTGAGTGCTGCTGCTGTTTCAGTCTGAGTGCTGTTGTTGTTTGAGTGCTACTAGCCTGCTGCTTTTGTCACAATATTGCACCCTCTGTTTGAATTAAGATGGCAATTCTGCCAGGACTTTTCATTTATCAATTTATGGTCATTGTCATGGACTTTTCAATTATCAATTCTGCCAGGACTTTTTTTATTTATCAATTTGAGTGTTGGACTTATTGTGGTTGTTTAGTTTTGATTTTGTAATGGCATAATGATAATGGGATTTTTTTGTATGGTTTTTTTTTTTTTTTTATTATAGTAATCCTTGTTTATTTGCGGTTAACCAAAAAACCGCACCGCATCAAACCGAACATTTCAGTTCAGTTTGGTTCGGTTTTTTGTTATCATGCGGTGCGGTGCGGTCAAGAAATTTCAAAAAATTGGTTTTCGGTTTTTTTTTGCGGCGTGGTTCGGTCATGCTCACCCCTAGTGGCAGCCACAAGTGTTTCGATGAGCTGCAGTTGTGGGTTCATGTCTACAACATCCACTCCATTGGCAAAGCATAGAAGTGGGATTAAAGATAGGGAAAATTTTCAAAAAAATTACAAATGTGACTATTACCAAGGCAGAAGAAGCAAGTGGAGAAAGAGTAATCAGGCTCTTAGTTCCAGTTAATGTTAAAGAGCTTCTTATGAGATTTGCCAATGTCAGACTTGGGGACCATATTATAAAGGTGAACTTCAAATATGAAAAACTAGTTAGCTTATATTTAATGTGGCAAACTAGGGCATATTAACAGGGACTGCAAAAGTAGAATGGAAGATATAGCTCAGAACTCCCTCCAAGATGGGCAATTTGGAGAATGGGTCAAAGTAGGAGAACGACAGGTAGGTGCTCACTCCTATACTATTCCTTCAGACTCTATAGGATCCAAAAACAAGGGGCAGCCTACCAAATCTACTACTTTAACCCCTGAATCTGATCACATCAGCAAAGTGAATAATCCTCCTACTTCCCTTCAACCCTCTTCAAGTTTGATAGAAGTTCCTGTCAAAAGTTTCTTTGATTCTAGCTAGGAGAAAGAAAGGCCTAATTCTTTAACTATTTTAGCAATGGGCACAGAACAATATGCTGACATGATGTCAGTGCTACTGAAGCTACCCGAATAACAGGGCTAAAAGCAATTGATGAAGATGTTGAGACAGATACCATACTTACAGGAAAGAACTAATCTTGCCAATGGAAACTGAATCAGTGGCTCACACTTCATCTCGTAAACCTTTGCAACACAACCGAAAGAGGTGGAAAAGGACTGGTCAGTCAAGTAGAAGACTCTTGAGCTCTGCAGAGCATCCAGAAGGTTTAACCGTCAATTCTTTGCAAAAAAGAGGAAGAATATGAGAGCAAGACCTGGTTTCATTCGCAGAAGATAACCTAATGCCTCTTGAAAAAGGTAAGAAGCCCAAATTTTCCAAGGAAAAGGTACAGTTGGCCAACCTTAATGGGCCAACCAGTTCTCAATGAAAGTTTTGGTGTGGAATTGTAGAGGTTTGGGTGGACCCTCTACACTTTCCCAGCTTAAGGAGTCCATGAGGACACATCACCCAACTTTTACCTTTCTATCAAAAACCAAAAAACCTGGATCTTTTGTAAATACAGTTTGCATTAGTTTAAGATGTGATGGTAGATGAAAAGTGGTAAATCCTAATAGCCTTTCTGGAGGGTTTCTTTGGATCTGGAGTAAGGAAGTTATAATCTCTCAAATTTTCTGCCATGACTTCTGTATGAAATTTGAGTTCTCTAGAGGACATGATAGTGGAAATACTTGGCTTGTTATGGTCTATCTGAGTTTTATTAAGAGTTCTAGAGATTATCAGTGAAAATCTCTTCGAGCTAAATGGGGGGATCATTGGTATTGTTGCTGGAGATTGGAATGATCTATGTTGTAGAGAAGACAAGAAATGTGGCACTGCAAGAAATCTACAAAGCTTTGTTGGCTTCAACACTTTTATCACTGATATGGGCATGAGTAAAACTAACTGGAAAGGCTATCGGTTTACATGGGCCAACGACAGGGAAAATGAAGACTTGGTTGAAGAAAAATAGATAGGGCTTTCTCATCTCTGTACTAGCATGTATCTCATCCCAATGTCATTGTTAAGAACATTTTCAGGAGCTCTTCTGACCGTAACAAAAATCAGATTTAAGTTTGATAAGAGGTGGCTTCACAGAGAAGTGGTGCAGAATATTGTTGAAGAAGCTTGGTCTCAACCTCCAGAGGGAACTCATACGTTCAGAGTTAAAGAAAAGATCAAGGCAACTAGACAGACACTTTTATCTTGGAGCAAATCTCACAACTGAGGAAATCAGAAGAAAATTCAATCTCTCAGTAGCTTTAGACTCTCTCAGAACAGCTAGTGGTACCAGAAATTGGGAAACTTGGCAATCTTTCACTTCTCAGTTGAACAAAGCCTACTCAAAAGAAGAACTATACTGGAGGCAAAAATCAAGGCACGTGTGGTTAAAAGAGGGAGACATGAACATTAAGTTCTTTCATACCCTAACCACCCAAAGAAAGAAATTGAATGCTATCTCTAGACTGATTGATGAGGAAGGAAAAGTATTTGAGTGTAACACCCCGCTATTTCTTGAAAATCAGAGTACGTTTTTCGTAAAGTTTTTCAAAATAAAACATTTAATTTGCGAAATGCTGATTCAGAGTGCTACCATAAAACATGACTTTATCTGAAAAGTGAAAACCATCATTTTAGTTTTAAGGAAAACAAAACGATTTTACATAACATGTTAAACGACTGGAAGTCGGATCAAAAGCTAAGTTTGGGGAACAATCGTAATCAGCGGAAATACGTAGCGATGCCAAAACATTTTTATACACATGACCAAAATCCTGAACAGATCGCCAGCTCACTCCTCGGCTACGACCCTGTGACCTGAAAAACATGAATAATGTGGGGCGTGATCACTAAATCCACTGTGCTCCTCAGAAACTCATACTAAAGTAAACAGTGAAAATAATTGCAATATCATGATCCTGGTATATACATAAACTGAACATGAAACCGGTACTGAAATAATCATAACCTGATAATCA
>CACSLK010006441.1:6918900-6929749 GCA_902706635.1 Striga hermonthica
AAAAAAAAAAAAAAATAAGTTAGCGTACCAATTATAAACCGGAAACAATTAAAGACGAAAGTGCAACGAGGGTATAATTAGTGGACGAATAGTGCAATTTTTCCATATAATATCATTTGAATTCATCTAACAAATAAATAAGTTGAAAAACATATAAGTGCCACATAATTAAGTAGATAAAAATACGTTGATAAATATATAAAATACATATTTTTTATTTTACCAATCAAAATTTTCCAAACTTAAATTGTTGTTTGTCCCCAAACAACTTAGAACGAAAAACACATAGATGGACATAACAAAGTACGTACATGAAATATTTGTTCAAAGACTCACTTCTTATGTAAATATTTAGTCAGACAACTCGAATTAATTTTTTCAAATTCAAGACGAAATCATCATAAAAATTCAAATAATCAAGTATATATTCATGAAATTACCACGATGCGCCGATTTGTACATTGAATTAATTGATCGTGCAACTAAAGATACTCTATTCTTTGCTAACCAGTTTGGCTCCTCTTCGTTTCTAGTCGGAAATCAATTTCGTCTAATATCTCGTCGTCCATGAAAGTACTCCAATAGTCTGAAAATAAATCATAAATATATTATACAATTTAAATCAATCTAATAAAAAAATAAGTCAAAAAAATATAAGTGCAACAAAATTAAATATATAAAATATACTAATAAATATATAAAATATGCATTTTTTTTAGACCAATCAAGTGTTTAGGAGTTAACGTGAAAAATAATTTGACTAGCCTTTCTTGCGATACAACCCACAATTAAATTTATTGATTTGACTCCACCAAAAATAATTACTAAGATTGAAAACAAAATAACTTATTTGTACTTAGCTAAAAAGTCAACTGACCGTAGGACTGCACTTTTTTAGGGTCTGTTAGACCGAATATTACGTAGGCATGGTCAAGGGTCGAATTGGTCTGAAACCGGCCAATAAAGCCGGTTTTAAACCGGCCTGAAACTCCTTAAGGCCCAGTACATGATAGTGTTTTATTCTTTTTTTACCCGTTGGTTCTGGGCCCGTAGTTGTCCTTAATTCTTTTTATTTATTTTTTTTTAAACCGGCCGTTCAACGAACTGCCGGGTCGGCCCTTAGATATAGCCGGGCTGGTTCCGGGCACGTCTAGTATTACGATAAGCCTTAAGTTGTAGTTAAGGAGAGGTGGGATATACGGTTTTCATACCGGGTTGTGCGGCTAGGCTTTCTTTCTTCTTCCGCCATGGGAATCCTGAAATCCACCGCCAATCTTGTGTCCAACGCCAAATACAAATTTAAAAGAATCCTCTCGGCAAGGGACTCATCTTCTTCGCTTGTCCGCGACGTTCCGGCCACCGGCGGTACTGCCCTGGCATATGCGTTGTGGTATCCGCCCAATCTGAAGCGTTGCGCCAACATCAGCAGCAACAGTCTCATGCTCGCGGTGGAGCATGTGACCGACGGCGGCTTTACGCGTGATTACTCTGTAATATCAACCGAAGGCGGCTCGTTCAAAGTAGTACAAGACAATCGCCCTAACTTCTCTTTGCTCCTCAGAGATGAAGACTACTGTCCTGTGTACGGGAGAAGCAATTATGATATCCTAGCGAGTTGCAACAAGTGGATGTTGTTGAGGTGTAACAGGGCACTATACGGAGGTCCATATGAGCTCCTTTGGAACCCCACGACCGACGAGGTGAGACCCCTTCCTTTCTTTGATTGGCCGCCGCGCTTGCTGCGTGATTTCAGATCGTTGAAGGTCTATTGGAATTGTCACGGCGTAGGCTTTGATCCTGCATCTGAGGACTATAAGGTGCTCCGATGTGGCCTTTGGGAAGACCCTTGTGGGCAGGTGCAGGTGGAGGACAAAGCCCACGCTGCGTTGTTCTCACTCAAAACTGGTTCTTGGAAGGGAATTCCGTATCCGCATTTTCGCTATGTGTCACTCGTTGAATGCTCTTGTGTTCACATAAATGGCATTTCCTATTGGATAGCTGATGCCGTGGACCCGGCCCGCCTCGGTGCCACTATCGTTTCGTTCGACTTTACTAATGAGAACTTTCTGAATCTCATTCCACTTCCCGAGAGCGATAAGCTCGTTGACCTCTTTTGTCTACGCATTGTCGAGTTTCGTGGGTCGCTTGCCGCTGTTGTGTCTAAGTACAAGCCAAAGATGCGTGATGAACCTGTTGTAAAGGAACCTTTTGACTTCGAGATTTGGGTATGGAATGACGGCTGGTCTTTGGATTCTACATACAATGTCCCTCTTGTTGATGATTATGATGATGATTATTTTTGTGTTGAACGTGTAATTGGCCTCTACAAGAATGATAAAGCTCTGTTTATGGGCTCCAACGATTCCCTACTGCTTTACGATTGTCGTACACGGGTGTTGAAGGATCTCGGCATCCATGACGAACGAGGTATTAATATTAGGGTTTATCCTTATGTCCAGAGCACGTGAAAGAGAGCTCATTTTCGGTTGGTTCTTATGTTGAAATTGAACAGAGCTGCTGCTGATATAGCGTATGTTATGGTGGCGTATTTCTTTGTTTTCGGGCTTTGTTGTCGGAATTTTATCTGCTATGCAATGCTCCTTTTGATATCCTTTTGATAAGCTTGTGTGTTTAAGCCTCTTTACTCCACTCTGATTCATTCTATTAAAGCATACTTAGCTATCTTTTGATAAGCATGTTCTTGCACCTTTTCTCTTGTAGGATAATGATATGAAAACATTAGTAAACTTTTACTTCAATCTAATGCCTTTAGTTAGCCCCCAACTTCTTTTTTCCCATTAACCCAATACACATTCGATGAGCTTGAGCTTGAGCTTGAGAGGAATTAAAATCTATCCGCTTATCTATGCACAAAATGATGTTTTTTGTAAACAATGGAGTCGGCACTTTATTTTCTTTTTATGAAAACATTAGTGGATAAAATAGGTTGCTAATACACTTGATTTTTTTTTTTTTCCTTTTTTATTTTTTTGTGAAACGATAGACAATATTATAACACCAATTGTACAAGAAATAAAGGTCGAGAGCCAACTGGCCCGAATCAGAGAGAGCCACTCACTCACACCCGAGTGCCCTAGAACAACAACCACACCAATAGCATTTCCAATAAGAAACAAATTAGCGCCAACCAGAACTAGAAGGAACTAAGCGACAAGCAAAAAACATTAGAAATAAAATAAGAAAAAGAGAAACAAAGTAGACTAGAGGTGCAAAATGCCCACTAAACCAAGCGGACCTAGACCCCTCGACTGCATCTCATATGATCCCCTGCAGTTTTTCTTCGAGAATTCGAGCCAGTCACTTTGAGCCAGCTTGACAATCAAAGGTGTTGGCATCCTCTCCTTTTTTAAGATCCACAAATTTCGAGTCTTCCATAACCTCTTCAACAGATGCTTAGCTCGATTCAAGCTTTTAAGCATTGTTCTAAAAATCGGCATAGGCGGCGCCTAGGTGCTAGGTGGTGCTCGGCCACCTCCAATTTGAAAAAATTGTCGAATAAATCGGCCAGGCGGACCTAGGCTCTCCTGGGCGGCTCGGCGGCAATTTTTCAATTTTTTTTATTTTTATAAATACTAATTACATTATTTTGTTCTTATGTTTTCTTTAAAATATATATTAATATTATTATTTGGACTTAGGTGTGGCTTTATTATAAATTGATATAGTTTTATTTTATATGTAGTTAAAATAAACAAAAAAAATAAGATATTTAATATTGATTTCTGGACCAGACTAGGCGCCGCCTAGACCCCCACGTAGGCACTCTAGGCGCTAGGCGTTGGTCGAGCACCTTGAGACTTTTAGAACACTGCTTCTGAGACCTCCAATTTATCCGCAGAGCATACATCTCCCCCAACAATTCCTTTATTTTGTTTTGAATCCATGATTATTATCTCAGCTGACAGGGGCTGCTTTCCATACATTCTCTGCTTTTTTGCAGTGGAAGAAAATGTGTTCAATTGTCTCTAAATCCTCACCACAGGTTTGACAGATGCAATCAACAGTAAGTCCTCTTTTCCTTAGAATAGTTTTCACAAGCAGAGCATCAGAAAAACACTTCTATAAGAAGTGTTTCAGCTTTCCTTTGATATTGAGATGTTTTAATTTCCAATTCTAATGGGAAGCCCTAAATATCTAGTTGAAGAGTGAGAGGTTATACCCAGGAAAGTTTGGCAACTTTGGCTTTGAACATAGCGGGTGTGTTTTTTTACTGAAGAAAATGGTTAATTTATCAAGGTTCACGTTTTGGCCAGTTAGGTTACAATACTGCTTGAAAATTTGCAATAAAACAGAGCTTGCTTATCAACTTGGGTAAAGATTAGGGTGTCATTTGCAAAGAAGAGATGTGAAAGCGGAGGCCCTTATTCAGATTCTAATGCTAGAAAGATTTTTGTTCTTGATTTCTGAATTTTTGAGATGAGAAAGGACTTTTGAGATCAGAATAAAAATGTAAGGGGACATTGGGTTCCCCCTGCCTGATTCCACTAGAAGGGCTGACATAACCATAAGCTTTGTCATTTTAACTTGAAGGAGAATGATGAAGAGATTAAACAAGCCATTATTCATTTCACAAAAGTAGCATTAAAACGCAACTTAAACATGGTCTCCCTAACACTGTCCCACTTTACCGGTCAAAAGCTTGAGCCATATCTAACTTAAGAGCCATGTAGTAGTTCCTACCACTCGTATGTCTATTAAGGTAAAGCATGATTACTTAGGCTATAATGATGATATGGGATACCGCACCCAGAAGAACAAGTGCAATGAATCGGTGAATCGGGTTGAACGAACTGAAACAGAGCAGCCGAGAGGTCGAACAACAACAAGGCATTTGTAGAGAGCGACGATTTCACAAGGACAACGACAGGTCGAGCTAGGGCCCTCAGATGGCCTGTTAAAAATTCGATCTGTAGGCATGGGTGGTCATACAATCGACCAGGAAGAGCAACATTTAGGCCAAGGACAAGTAGCGTTCTACCTAAGACAGCTCGTACCATTAGGCAATATGATAGGAAAGACTAAAGGATGAAAAAGAATCTTCAGAGGGGGTTAAGGGTCTGTTTGATTTGAAAAGATGGTTGTTGCAGTTAAAAAAAAAATGAAGAACATTTATTTTTCTCAGGCCATTCCAGACCTGGCCCAGCCTCTCGGGAAAAAATATTCAAAATGGCTGATTGTGATTCGGCCCGATCAAAACTCAGGCCGAGCCTGGATCCGTGGTCAACGGGTCTGACCAGGTCGGCTTCGTGTCGAGTCCAAGTCGAGGTCCGAGCCAGGTCGGCGGGCCCGATGATCCATGGCCATGTCAAATAGCATACCCGTACTGCTAATAATGTCATTGAAGGCTGAGAATGAAGATTCAAGCCGAGTCTACCTCCTTTTTTTCAAGGAAATTGCATTCAGGTCCCCTCCTATGAATCATTGAGGATGCTTGGATACAAATATTTCCACAAAAATTCAATCATTTTTAACCAGTAACTTTTTTAACTCAAATTTAATTCAACTTTAACTCAACTTCATTATCTTCAATATTATAAATATAATTAAATAATATTACCCAATCATTCTTACATATTACATCAACTTTATTTCACTATTCATCCACTAACATAATTTTAATTAACCATCACTTCATATTATCTTGCTCATACTTTTACATCAAATCAACTTTAATTATTTTAGTATAAATATTTTTTTTTAATATTAACTAAAAAATTCCACTAACAACGAATCATACTATTTTTTTCAAAATTACTCATACCAAACTAAAAAAAATCCAATGAAATTCAAAATATTTTATATCCAAGCATAAGCTTTCCCAATTGGATTTTGCACCTTTAGCAGATTTCATTGTTCCCCTCCTATATTCGTTCCATTTGCTCATCTTTGGTGCACGCTTTAAACTATCCAACCAACAACTACTTGTATACACATAATAAAATTGCACCAACAAAAAATTTATATAGATAAGACACATAAATAAGAATTTAATTTTCACATTTACATAGTGGACATTACAATATTTTAAGAGCAAAATTAAAACAATTCTAATAGTTCTCTAAAAGCAACCTAGCTAAGACCAAACCAACCTCAATATAGCTAGGAGTGCATGCAACTATTTCTCCTAATTTTATATTTAGTAATAGCAATTAATCAAGAAACATTTTCCTCATCAGAAGCTTGAGAACTGGTTCTGAGAAGATTGTACCATCTGCAGATCCATAGTCGTCTGGCAAGAATTATCGTCTACGATCAAGGTCCTGATAATTTATCAAATAAAAATATGATATCAGAAAAAAAAAAATAATAATAATAAAAGGGTATTTAAATATAATAAATATATATTATGTAAATTGATCTTACTCTCTAGGCCTTGATGCCCAAAGGGAACTTAGGGCTCGTAATCGGCCATAATACTCCCCGATTACCAAGAAACATCGAGCTGATTGACGTACGGTCAATATCCGATGCAGTTGGTGCAGTGTTTGCTGCCTCAAATTATCAGCCTGCAATTTTTCAAAAATAGTATGTAACAAGCAATTATGAAGACTAATTTACCAACATAATTAAAAAATAGGGAGATGCTAGAGTTCCGTTAGGGAACCATTCCGTCGGGGTATGTAACCCGTTAGATCGACTATCCCTAACGGTTACGTGATGACCTAACGGTTACAAACCCCAACGGAATGGTTCCGTAACGGGACAGTAACATTTCCCTAAAAAATAATAATAATGAAGTCTTGATAGGTTAATCAGAAAGCTAGCTTAAGTTTAAAATATGTTCTGCTTTAAAATTATGCTCTGGTTGGAGCAGGTCAGGACTAAGACATTGGAAATTTTAATATTTGCCCATTTAGTGGACAAATAAATAAATTTAAATAACAATTTTTTTTTTTTTTTTTGTTTTGTCTGCTGTTTGTGCAAATTATTATTTAGTTAATAAAATAAAAAAGAGGGGCCTTAATAAGAAATATATTATGCCTCCATGATTGGTTGGTGATGGGCCAATCGGCCATTATCTGTAGGGTTCCACCATAAAATGGACTCATTACTCACTAGTCATTATCATATTCCAAGATTTTATTTTTTTAGTGTTTGTTCTTTTATACACTGCTCTAAAAAAAGCAATTTTTTATAAAGACAATGCAAAAAGTTAGATTTTTAATTCCTTGAGGATGAAGTATTGAAATTCTTCATTTATAATGAGATTTTGCTGGTATATTCTTAGTATGTTTCAATCATCTGCATTGTTCTAAAAGTCGCTAGGCGCCCGCTAGGTGCTCGACCAGCGCCTAGAACTCCTAGCCGGGGCCTAGTCAGCCTAGGCTCCGCCTAGCCGCTTGACCGATTTTTTCAACCTATTTATGCAAATCAGAGGCGGCCGCCTAGGCCGACGTTTAGAACAAAGATCATCTGATAGTGAAACATCCATCAGTACTATCATATAAGACAGAGCATATATATGTACTGAATAAGGTTTAAGGAGTTACAAAGTTAAGATGGTATAAATTTTCCTGAATAATTTTAGAATTAAAAAGGGTGATGTTTACTCATTTTATATTTTACAAACCACCCTATTATTTATATAAGTAATTAACTGCACCCTTAGAAAAGGGTGGGTTTTGTAAAGCAAATACACACCTCCAGTGGGGGTGTTGTAATATCGAAAGATATGGGGCGGTTTTGCAATTAGATTAAACCTCGTGGGTTTTTTCGTAACTATCGTAAACCAAAAGGAAATGCACTTGAAGTCCTTTTTCTCTGTTGTATCAAATGCCAACATTTGCTTTGTTATCTTATCACTTATCACTTATCTCACTAACTTAAAGTTCAAAGATGACCTTGAAAACCAATTAGCCAACACAGAGTTGTCTTGAAAGAGACTGATAAATGTTATGAAAAGAACAAATCACATAACAGACATGAAATATGAGAAAACAATAAAAATCAGAGCACATTTGGCTAATTACCTGGCGAACAAAGCCTTCGAGATTGGCGAGCTTGCCCAATGCAATGGCCATGTGGTGCATGTTGTCGTTGATCGAGCCATTGGCTATGGTGTCGATTAGAGATTGTTGCAATTGCTCGAGACCTTGAGATAGAGCCTCTTCGGCCTGCTGAGACGACTGTTGGAGACCGTATATACCCATCACTTGTTGCTCGGTCAACGGGTCCAATTGAGCTATCAACATCTAATTAATTAATCGCCAAAAAAAACTTTTCGAGTTATAATCTTTTTTTCTTCAAGTTATGAGGTATTTAGAAAATAAAGAATGACTACAGTCCCGTTACGAAATCATTTCGTCAGTATTTTTAACCGTAGATTATCTACCATACATTAATCTACATCGTAGTATCTAACAGTTAACAACACTGACGGAATGATCCCGTAACTGGACTGTAGTTCATTAGATAATAGAATACAAAGTGAAATAAACAATTTGAAGCCGATAAAGTATATATATTTCTTGACGAATAAAAACATATTATATGTATGAATGTGTTAAATTGGAACCTTGATTAGGTCAGAAGGGCGAAAACCGGCCATCCAGAGGAAGCAGCGCTCGGCAGGCGTGGCCCACATGCCGGTGATCAAGTGAAAGACATCGGATTTGGCGGCAACTCCTTTGAGGCGAAAAATCTCGTCATAATGTGCAATGTAGTTTTCGACTACTAACCTCATGTCGCCATCTGGCAAGTGAGCCTGCAGCGCGTTGCGGAGTTCGGACAAGTGCCTGTGGTCATCGTCTAGCCATCTCGCATAGTCCATGTCGAATATTGCACCACCTAAATTAGTATAATATTATTAATAATCAACAATCATGTTAAAAATTATAATTACATTTCAAAAACTACTTTTCATGGAGAAAATTATAATTACAATATATTTTTCCATTTATAATATATGTATATATATATATATATATATATATATATTAAGAACAAGTCAAATAAGAAAAGTAAAAACAAGAGAACACACACACACACACACACACTTTTGTGGACCAAACATAAGGTAAAAGATGAAAGTACTGGTCATATATAATGATATCTGAACATATTGAGATTTGATATGATTCCATTTTTCCTAAAACTGCTACTTAAATTCTGACAGGAAAATGGGAAACCCAAAATCTATTAGTCAAATGTAGGCTTGTTTTGTCTTGAGCACAAACTAAAAAATTAAATAAAAAATTAATTTCATCTTTTTTATTTGAAATTTTTTTATGTTTTCTAATGTTGGTCAAATATGTTGGTTTTCTTGAAGATTCAAGATTGTATGCCTCTTATGGTCAATAATGTGGATAATTTAAGTGGAAATCTAATCCAAGTCTAATAATTGAAAAGTTTTGACATTTAAAATAATGGGAGATTCTACGGTCGTGTTACGAAACCATTTCGTCGAGATTTGTAACCGTTAGATCAACTATCCACGAACGGTTACATCATGATCTGACGGTTATAAATCCCGGCGGAATGGTTCCGTAACGGAGCTGTAGCATGTCCCTTAAATAATATCTCCTATTTTTTTCAACTTCACAATAGCATTTAATTATAGTAATAATGAATAAACTAAATTGCTCCCCCTTTCTCAAATATTCTTAAATCCTTGCCATGCTTGTCACACTTTAAGGTGAGAGAATGACTTGTACTTCTATGAGGAAAAAAGGTACAATTCAAGAAAACACACACTTTACATTTGACATTGTATTTTTTTTATTTATTAAGATGGTAAGTAAGTACCCTAAGACTAAAATTTTTAAACATAAATATTTATATTCATGTCCATATCTATCAATGCCCAAATTTTTATGTGAGAAAATATACAGATCGACCCGTAATACTTTTTGAACAAAAATATATAATTTAATTAATATATGAGATGTTTATATTTATGTTATTTGTATCATGACTATTAGTTTAAAAATTATAATTGTATATTTTTGTAGAAATGGTCCAAGCTTTACTTTAAATTATACAAGTATATGAAATTGATTTGTCAAAAACGTATTGTACAACTAAAAAAAAAAATGTCATCTCCACCTATCTCATATCATACATATTTAAATATAAATAAAATGATTTATTTAAATGCACAAGGACAAATGGGCTTATTTGAAAAATGGAAAAAATGCAAGGATAAAATAGCAAATTAAAGAAAATTAGATATATATACATACCCGAGCTAATACTCCCACTAGCAACCCCACCTGATCCTAAGAAAAGCCCCTGTTGACCACAATAATTAATTACAGACCCATCAACTATATTTAGCCTTTGTATAGATAACTTATTTAAATGTTAGGGCATTAAATTTTTTATTACCTTTTTTATTTAAAAAAATAATATTAATAATTTTTTTTTTTTTTTGTATGAAATAATAATTGAGTGTTATATATTACCTGTGACCTAGCCCTCTGAAGGTCTTGTTCAAGTTGACTCAGCCTAACTCTGCTTGATTCTAGCTGTTGTACATAAGCCTGTTGATAAAATTTCAAATTAAATTAATCAATAAAAAAATGAAAAATAAATATATATATATAATATATATGCTAAATAATATATGATAAATTCAAAATAAAATTAATCAATAAACCTTTTTCCTAAGCCTGCTTTTTCTTGCTGCTTCTCTATTCTGAGCCAAACGTCTCAATGTCTGCAAAAATCAAAAGAAGATTTTATTAACTTAAAGATTAACATTTTTTATTTTACTGAAAAAATATTTTATACTACATAAATACCAATAAATTTAAAAAAAATAATAAGGAAAGTAAAATAAAATTAAAGAAACTATACTATAGTATTATTAATTTTTTTTTTTTTTTTG
>CACSLK010006441.1:6962289-6972527 GCA_902706635.1 Striga hermonthica
AAAAAAAAAAAAAAAAAAGTTACAGAAAAAGACCTTTTGTTTTTTAATTTTATACGGCATAGGCTACATAGTTTACTTTTGATGTTATTTGATAATTTGACAACTCACAGCCCCTTCACTCTATTTATTATTTATTTTATTTTATTTTTTATACAGGGACCTTCCGGTTTCCGGATCCACAGGGAAACCGACTAATTCGGAATCGAGTCGGGTAGGACCACAAGGGCGGCAAAGCTCTTCCTCAAGAGTCTTAACACTGCTGCATTCTCAGGACTCGAACTCGAGACCACTGGTTAAGCTGGAAGAGACCCAAGCCATATCATCCAAACGCTCTTAGGTTCTATTTATTATTTATTGATCACATATAATAAGAAGTTGCTTTTATAGCCTCTTTTACCAAAAACAATAAGCTTAAATAAACAAACAAAAATCACCAATATTAAGAACATCCACTTGCTACTATTATTGTTAATAACTAACGCAAAGCTTCTAAATGGATTTGTTTGATATTATCATCTCCTTTAATTGTTGATGGGTCAACATCAGTTTGTCAGTCACTCCCATGCCAAAATTAAGATTCTTTTTTTCCCTTGATCAGAAATAATTTTCCCAGGTTTGTTTATCTGAGTTCGTGTTTAATCATAGTTCTGAAAATCGTATCGGAACGACCGATCGAATAGTAGGATCGGTTCCCTATTTGGTTTGGTTCTCTTGGAAAAACCGAAAGAATCAGTGTTTGACCAATTGAACCGGTTGGTTGTATTTATTTATTTATTTTCTTTTAAAATTAGTTTATATATTTTGAATATAAGTAAACATTATTTCAATGTTTCAGATATGTGTAAATTATTGTATCAAATTAGGTTAGACATTTGAATATTTCAAATTATCAAAATATTTAATATAATAGATTTCTATAGATAAAATTTAATGCTTAAGATATATATTTAAAAATATCTATAAATCATGTGTTGGTTAAATCACTAGTAGAATTATTAAAATCAATAACTTGATCGGTTTGAAATTCAATTCTCATAACCTTCGTTTTAACACTTTTCACTATAAATCTATTTTGAGTTTATTATGCCGTATACATAACAATCCCAAACTCTTAAACACTACCCACCAATTCAATAACGTCGTATATGATATACCACCAAGAATAGCTCGGTGGACCGTCCTGAAGAGTTAGCTCGGGTATGACCGGTCCAATGGAGATTTACTTCGATTTGGCACTCGACCTTGTCAGGGAGGTCGCTTAAGCAGCTGGAGGTACTAATCGACCTTATAAGAAAGCTTGGAGGTCAAGTTCCTCCATGAGCTCTTCTATATGAAGGGACCTCAAGACTTAGAGGTCGTAGGAGTAAAAGGTCGTGGTAACGACCTGATTAGAGCCCGTGGCAAGTAAGTTGTAAGCTCGTGCAGACGATATAAGGATCTAATTGTCGTATGGTAAGCTGAGGGAATACCATCCTTTAAGGATGGAAAGTGTATTTCTCTTAGGAGTAAAAAATTACAGGTAAGCTAGGAAAGTAGATACAATTGGACATCTTTCTTAGTTGGTATTCTATTTGGGTAACAAGACTCCCTAGTATATAAAGGGTGATGGCGTTTTACTTTACGATTGACGCATATTTACGAGCAAAATTTAAAAAATGATACACCAAGTTGGGCGTTGTCAACAAGCGAGACATTTTGTTGTCCACCACAAAAAAAGAAACATGTAGTTGGCAATCAGTCCGGCCCAGGCGACAAATCTAAAAAAAAATCTTCGAAGAACACGTAAACCGAAAAAGTCAAATCCACTGAAAAAGTGAGAGTCGTCTGACTTTGATTTCGAAGATGAAATTCACCCTGAATAAGTCAATAGTGACGAAGGAATTATTTTGCCGCATGAATTGATTCTTAACGTGCTCAGACGACACATATATATTGAGTATATAGACAGTATATTTTCAGCTTATAAACATTCTATGATTTATATATTAGAAGATTTTTTGGATACATCTTATATGATTTGTTTCAATTTTCATTTGATGTTATTCATAATTTGATCATGGTGTTTTACAACATTTATCCATACTAATATGAATATTTCATTGTTTATAGTATGCATTTCTTTTGATGCAGTATATGTTGTGTGTATAGGAATGCAACATATGTTCACAACAACATATGTAATTGTGTGTATAGGCATACAATATATGTGATGCGTATATGTAGTATATGTTCAGTATATTAGAAGATTTTTGTGTATAGGGAATATAAGTAACATGTTATAATATGTTTATAAACTATATATATACTTTTATGTAAATAAAAAAATAAAAAAAATAAGAAGACATAATTTTTTATTGAAGACATGTTTTTAATTGCAACATATATATTGAATATATACTAACATAAACACGAGATATACCCACTTGGACAGCTGCGTGAACTACAATACATATTTTTATTTCTCTCTATTAAAAACGTACAAGCTACGCGAATTAAGGAATTAAAGGAGGTAGTTATTTATCACTAATGCTCACCTACCCACGGTGGGCACATGTTAATATGCCCACCGCTTATGTGGCATGCATACATGATGTATTTTTTTAACATATTAACATCACCAATGTGTGTATGCCACATAAGCGGTAGACATATTAACATGTGCCCACCGTGGGTAGGTGACCATTATCCAGTTATTTATTATATGCATGTTTTTCATGCTCTTTCTTAATCAAACCCAGAAAAAGGGGAGATGGGTGTTGAATGGAAATGATAACTAACTTTAGTCACTAATGTAGTTATATATTTTCTATTAAATAGAGATCTAATTATTTGTTTTTGATATTTTTACAATACTAGTTTTTAACCCGTGCATTTGCACGGAAAGTAATATTATAAAAGAAAGAATAAAAAAAAACAATAGTAAAAATAATAACATGGTCATTGATAACTCGGGTTCAACAATAAAAATCTAAATCTAAATCTAAATATTATTAAACACTTCTTTATATACAACGTTCGTAGTTTTCCCATCGTAAAAATCTCCATCACCACAGATCATTATCTTCAAACCCCTCCGATTGGTGACTCTAGATAGTGCCACATACAACTGTCCATGACTGAATACATGGTTCTTCAATAGTAAGCCGACGTGTGAAAGTGACTGGCCTTGACTCTTGTTGATAGTCATAGCATATGAAACCATGAGCGGAAATTGTCTGCGTTGAAATTTGAACGGGACCCTCAAATCGGATGGTATGATTGTCAGCCTAGGAATAAGAACCTTGTCACCAGCTTTGGCACCAGTTAAAATCTTGCATTCGAGAACATGACTGCTGAGCTTAGTGATAACCAACCGTGTACCTGTTGACATAAAAACTCGGAAACAAAAGCATATCACTTTAGTTTGTACAATGATAAAAGGAAATAAAGATGACAAATGAATTTTGATGAACAGTACCGTTACACAACCCCATGGAGTGATCAATGTTTCTGAGAAGCATCACTGGAGTGCCGACCTTAAGGTGCAGTTTATGATTCAGAAGTCCAGAGCACTTGATCCCATTGAGAAATTCAGGAGTGTGAAGATCCTGAAGAGAATCATATCCAGCATCTGACTTGCACGCGGTATCCGAACTCAAATAAGTCCTTCCCTCAGATGAGTTCATCGAGCTCATGTACTCGTTAACGGACTCAACCACATCAAGTGTGGGAGCGAGTATGGCTCTGTCCTTCAGGTAGCTAAGATCATCACCTGCACTCCCAAACATCGGGTAGGTACTCTCAACAATAGTACCAATAGGATCCCCTTGTGAGTGTAGAAGAATATCGTCGGGGATGTCGATATCGGCACAACCGTCATTCGATCCACCGACTGTACCATCGCCGATGTTTGCAAGCCACACTCAGAGAAGCCCCTCAACTCATCGTACTCATCACCCCCACCAAGGCTTCGAAGCCTCATATTCTGAGTCAGTCTCAGAACGATACAATCGCGCCACAACTTGGATGAATTGATGGTGGCGTTAACTATGTCGCTCCGACTACCTTTAGGGACAACGGGCAGTATCTGTCTGAAATCCCCACCTAACACAACACACTTGCCACCAAATGGGAGATTTTTCCTCGATGGATCAACTACTTCCATTAAGGCACGCAAGGTGTTGTCAACTGCCTGGAAGCAATATTTGTTCATCATCGGAGCTTCATCCCAAATGATCAACCGACATCGTATGATGAGTTCGGCCAAAGGACTCTGCTGGCTAATATCACATGTAGAGCCTTCCACTGGATTTAGT
The DNA here is from genome assembly GCA_902706635.1 of Striga hermonthica. NCBI lineage: Eukaryota > Viridiplantae > Streptophyta > Magnoliopsida > Lamiales > Orobanchaceae > Striga > Striga hermonthica. The sequence continues at coordinate 6,966,585 of CACSLK010006441.1, forward strand.
GGGATTTTGAATCGTGAATGCGCAGTTCGTCCGCCGGGCAACAAAAGTGATGCGATACCGCTCGATGCAACGTTCAACACAATCTCGCCTTTGGATCTCAAAGCTGAAGACAACGCCCTCCAGACATACGTTTTACCGGTGCCGCCGTAACCATAAACGAAAAACATTCGGCCGTAGGTACGGTAAACAGAGTCCATTATCGAGCCATAAACATTGCGTTGCTCATCAATCATATTTGCAACCAACTCCTGATTCTCAATAGCGAGTGCACGACGATCGTAATTCAACTCGTCCATCACCAGTCTATTCTTGGATGCCTCATTACGGTCGAGATTAGGGAAAGGCATTGTACTGTAATCGCGTAGAGTCAAACCACATCTGCGCAAAATTTTTTCAACCTCCACCAATGCCAGATTCTTTACTTCATCATCGCTCAAAACCAATTCTGTAACAACATTATACAAAGATGATAAATATAAAGACATACTTCATGAAGGAAAAAAATAAAAGAAAAAACAAAACATAAGTATGTGATCGTAATTGATTTGTTTACCTGGATGCTGTAAAAGCCTCCGACGATTATATAATATATCATCCGATAAGTAAGGCCAACATGCTTCCCACACGAACTCCGGTCGACCGAGAGTATCAGAAGACAACAAAGTAGCGAAAAGGTTTCTCAACGAATTGGCACTCGACCACTGGCTTGCCTCGATAATCCCTTCAATATACTCTTTGTCGTCCTCAACCGACCGAGGGAAAAACACGCGTCACGATAAGAATCGTGTTGTACTCCATCCAACTTCATATAGTCACGATGGCACGTTACACCTCGAACAATGTTGATAAGACACCGCAAGTAATATATGTCACCAGCACCAGGGGGGACGAAGTACAAACGCGCGATACAGTCACTTTCTTTCCTAGGCTCCCAACTGTTGGTTTCCGAGTGCCACGTAAATTTGGTGGGAGCCTCAACATATGTCAGTTTCCTAGCTTCGGGATACTTCTTGTTAGCTTCCATCCAAGCTAAAAATTTGCTGGCGACATTTTTATTTTTCTCAACCACATCATCGATCGGGGCTTGATCGGGATAGTAGCACGGATGCTCGTTTTCGAGGTGAAAATTCAAGCGCTCCACTGATGGGTGCTTGTATTGAATCTCAAAATCCAACAACCGCCATGCAGCTTCACAAGATGAAATGTACCGACAATCATAGAACATCTTCACCTCGTCAACTGGCTTGCTAGAGGACTCATCTCCATTGGATGCATGGAAGGTGGCAGTAACGCGATCGTTCCCTTTGTTCACGTACTTGAATAAATATTTGATGGACCTCGACTGGTTGCACCACTCCATATTTATGTGCGCACCGTATTTCATGAGCAATTTTCTGTTATGAGGCACAACATATCTATTATCCAGGGGAATGCCATTTTTTACTATGGTCCTGCCATTATCACGACGTCTGTATCGTGGATAGCCTTCTTCGTCAAGGGTTGTGGTTTCAGAGAACTTTTTAAGAAAATGTTTCGTGCAACAATCATTCGCCATACACGGGGATTTCGGGCGAACACTCCCGCAGGGGCCGTGCATCATATGATCTCTAACAGCGGCATAGTAAAACGGATCGGTTGCCTCATCTGGTATCTCGGCAGAAATTATTTTATCTATGCCATCAGTAGTCTGTATCTTGAATTCCTTGGCAAGAAAAAGTAAGATATGGGCATGAGGAAGGCCACGCTTTTGGAATTCAATCGTGTAGATTGCTGCAAATCATTAATATTTACGTGAAAAATAATATAAAGCCAAAAATAAAATATCATAAAAATATAAAGAAATTTATTACATAATTGCACAAGAAGAAATGCCTGCTTTCACATCTCCAAACATCTTGTTATGTCGAACATCCCTCATCAATGCATCCAACTTAGCCTTAAAAACCCGACAAATGATATCAGGACGATCCTCTGGGTTGAGGTTCCTCTCAGCAAGAAACGACTGATTGCGGGCCACTTCGGATTGCAAGTGAAGGTTATGAAAATGTCAGGATAACCTGTCCAACGACAAATTGCCATTGCATCCTGATAGTTCTGAATCATATATCTTGGGCCTCCCGTAAAGGATGACGGAAGTATAATCCGTTTGCCTTGAGAAGCAGGATTAGTGTCACCGCGCAACACAGCATCTGAAAGTCGACTATACAACTCAGTTCTCAAGTTTCCTTGATTAAAACGGATGTGAGCCGAAATCCCTCAACCATTGTATAAGCGTCCACAACAAATTGCTGATACAACCTCCGAGCAGAAAGAATTGACGACAATTCGGCATCCCGATCGTGCATCCGATATTTGAAGAACTCGTTTGGACTGATAAATTTCCTCGACCTCTTCGTAATCGGTTTTAGGGGGGAGAATGGAATGTCCTCTCTGTAACCATCCTCGCCGTATGGAAAAAGAACAGGATAATGGAGAGCCAAGTAGGAAGCGTTCAACTCGTTGATCCGCTGCAAACGTCCGCTCCGATTTTTTACTATAATATCCCTGCTCCCCATAGCATCATCGAAATCGCCAACAACTAAGGCGGCAACTTCCGAAGTCGAGGGTAAATTATAACGTCGACCATCCTTGTTCCTTCTACCGATAAGACGCATCTTAACTTCGATTTGCTGGTGCTGGTTCACCGTCTCCCGAGCCATTCTAAACGACTTGACCGACACATTATAATGATCGAGCATCTCTTGTAAACCACGAACTACATCCTCATCAAGATTATTTCTTTCAGAACCTCTCCTGCCATTAAAAAATGAATATAATTGAATTAGTACAGAACGTGTAAAATAGAGTGAAGAAAAAATAAGTACTCATTTTTTAATGATAAATATAATATATACCTCACTGAAGACAATCAGTTTGAAACTTCGTTCTCTGTGTCATAGATGTACAATTGAGCAAATTTTGGAGAAGCACCAGAGTCGGGAAGCAAACTACCCATTAAATGGTAGTTCTGACCGTGCAAACGGAAGACGGGTGGGCCGGTTCCCTTGTTTATGTCGGTATCAATTTTTCCCCCCATGGATGTGAAACAAAACATGTTATTGTAGGACCGAATGTTTTCTTGAAAGTGCTTGCTTCGGGGACCCGTCCCAAAAATAAGGTCACGCAGAAAGGGAGGCGGAGTGCAAACGGGTGGGAGTTCGATGTATCCGTGGTTGCAGCAGCCAGAATACTTGGAGACCCTAGGTTTAGATGGCTTGCCCAGTCGCTCGGTATACCAAAATCTGGCACCACAGTGAATGCAACGGAACGATGCATCTCCAATATCCCAATATTTTGCACCATTATAATGTATAAATATAGTACAAATTTGTTAATTAATGTAAATATTTTCAAAATCTAATGATAATGGGTAAAAAGACCATAAATAATTATTACGAAAAAAAATATAATAATTTTAAATAAATATTTACCATTGTTGATGGGTGCCGAAACGGAAGGTAGATTTTGACTACAAATATTTGTGAAGGTATGGATTGGGAGCCTGGGACGCCCGCCTACATTAGTCCGAGGTGGCAAGCTTAAAGGTGACATTGCACAACATTAGATAATTGTTATATTTAATCAAAACTTAATATCTAAATATATTTGAGTAAAAAATTTATTTTCAAAATAAATAATTAAATTAAACAAATTGATAGTGTTTTTTGGGATTACCATTTGTGATGGGTCGTAAGGCGATTCTCGGACGACCGCCTACGTTCTTCCGTGGTGGCAAGTTTGATGATGAAACTGAAAAAAAATATACGTGAGGTAAATATATATGAATAACTAAATTTTATATTTTGTTAGAAAATTAATTAAGTGAGATAATTTGATAATGAATTTATGAATACCTTTTTTGACATGATTAACCAACGAAGCCGGTGTCGCATTTTCATCATCCTCAACTGTAAGGTCAATAAAAGGTACCGAACCACTCGAAGAAGCCTTAGCGAGGTGAGATATGGAACTATTTTGAGACGAACATTGTGAATTTAAGATTGGATAACCTAAAATAAAAGGTTATATAACATTAAATAAAATTAAACATATCAATAACAATATTTCTTATAATGACACAAAAAAATAACATTTCTAAATGATTTACAACAATTAAAAAAATATAAACATACCCGTTTCTTGAATGATAGAACACGCATTCGTAAGTGTTGATGGTGTTTGGAACGAAGGTGTTACCGTAGACAAATTTGATAATGAACCTACAATAATTAAATAAATATAGTTGAATTTAAGTTACAATAGTTGTAAATTTTTTAATGTAAAACTTAATATTATAAAAAATTGTGAAATACCAAACTGGAACAACCACAAAAAAAAATTGAAGTTATAGCATAATAGTTTTGTATAAATATATACATTTAATATTTTTCTTGATTAGATAAAATAAGTTAGAATTATAATTATTTGTAATATGATTTATTGGGCTTTTAATTAAAAATGGCAGCAAATAATATCTACTTGTTATTTTGCAACATGAGTTATTGGGCTTTTACAAACAAAAATTTGTAACACATTTTTAGCCCATCTTCCGGTTAAATAAGATTTCTCATGCCCGTTTCAAATGCTAATTTTGTCTGGACAGATGGTCTCCATTTAAATAGTACAAACCCTAACAAATCCGAAGTCTCGCCATTTTTCTCGCGTCTCTCTTATTTCTGACGCTGTTTCTCTCTCTCATTTATCTCTCTACTGAATATGTTAGGCCATTTTTCGCCGATAATTTCGCCTAAATCGGTGTTTCACCGGCGATTGAGTTCTGTTTTTCAATCCGATACCGAAAAATACCTGAGATCTATTGTTTCGAATGAAAAAGAAAGACGACATAGTGAAATCGGCCCGATTTTACAACACCGATTACTAATTCATAGTATATCGGTACAAATCGGGCGATTACATTATATATTTGATCAGATCTTTATATTTTTTTGTAACTTTTTTTATTGTTTTAAACATTTTTCTATTCAATGAGTTATTACATAATACATCTATACCGATTTGTACTTTTTTCATTTGTTCCGTATATATTTTTTCAGATCTACAAATTTTTAATTTTTTTTTAAAAAATTTTCTTCGATTAAAATGTTGATGCGACCATAGATCTGTAATCGTCGGGCGATTACATTATATATCCAAGCAGATCTTTATTTTTTTTGAATTTTTTTGTTGTTTTTAAACATTTTTCTATTAAATGCGTTATTACATGATAGATCTATACGTATTTGTACTGTTTTTGGTTTATTACGTATATATGTGTTGAGATATAGATATTTTCAAATTTTTTAAAAATTTTCCTTCGATTAAAATGTCGATGCGATCATAGATCTGTAAAGATATCTACTGTTTTTGTGTTTATTTATTTTTTAAACTATATTCTGAGATCCCCGGTTGGGGTTTGCTTCCGACATGCGTGTAACACGCATACTGTGAGATAAAAATGTCGAATAAGGCCTATTTTGTTCTATTAATACACAGTCGGAAGGTAATATAATGTTTATGTATATATATATATATTAAATTTTTACACCTATTTTTCGATATTAACTTCATAATATATATCTCTCTGATGTATTTTTATGATTTTTTCCTTAAATATTGTTCTCGGGGAAGATCTACGGAACCGACATAACAGTGGTAAGTTGAATTTTAATGTTATCTTTTACAAAAAATGTTTTTATGTCGTACAAATTGATACTATGTACTGTCTTAAACATGCTCATTAGAAGCAAGATGAACTCACAAGATGTATATATATTATGTTTTCAGGACTAACATTTTCTGTTGGTTTCTTCAGGTATCAAGAATGCGGCCAAAATTTCTCGGGGAAGACAGACAGATAAGTGTTTATCAAATTTAACACATTTCATAAATTTCTCGGTATTTTGC
>CACSLK010006441.1:6998081-7011098 GCA_902706635.1 Striga hermonthica
AACTCTAGGTTTTCCTCCTCGTCAGAGACGACCTCACGACCCACCTCGTCGGAGATCGTCCGGCTACTACTTTCTGTCGCTCGTTCCGCCATTCTTCCCGGCGATCGATAAGTTTAAAGCGAAAATAAAGAGAAAAACGTGCTAACTAATTGGAGGATGGAAGGGAAAGAAGGTGAAAAGACTTACCAAAAGTGTACGGCGAGGTCAGGGACGCCGGGAACGATAACCGTGAGAATAGAAGAAAAGGCGAGATCGAAAGCGAAGGGACAGGCAAGGAGAAGTTTGTGTGATTCAAGGAAAGGCTGAAAGAGAAGTATTTATACTCAGAAGATATAACCGTTACAAAGATAACCGGCGATTCGCGAACCGCCACCTTAAAGGATAGGGACGCTCTGTCTTGTCTCAACGGGAACACGCGGACCAATACGGGACTGCCACGTGTGAAAACTGTCAGAGATCGTGGGAACGTGCAAAGAAGGGTCGAAACCGCTTAAGTCAGAAGAAAGTAGGCGCGTCGAGTCGTGACATCACGCGCCATGATTGGAAAACCTATGAACCGCCAGACTGGAAGAGTCGCGTTTTTTGGCTAAGTGTAACAGGTCGGTTGAGATTTGGACAGAGGGGGAGCAGATATATACCAGGAATGACATTAAGGCGGGCTTAAGTATTAGCCCCCCTCAATGTCAGGGGCCTTAATGTTGACCTAAAAATCTGCTTTAGCGTTGGATGACTGACACGTGGACGGCGAGAAAAGTGAAGGGGGTACGCCCAAAAGTGCCAAGAAAACGTAGCCCGACCTGTGGTGGCCGACCTCACTTAGGAAGCCGACCTTGCCTGGAAGCCGACCTCCTACACGGGGCAACCTCGGGTGCCGGCCGACGTCGAAACGGACAAACAGCATTTAATGCGGGTACCATCGACTGTTCAGAGCCCATGTGGAGACATCATTGCGCAAGGGGGCCCCACAGACAGGAAAAGCTGCGCAGATGTCATTCCTCATTAAATGTCGCCGAACCTCCTCAAAAGACGAGCCCCCAGTTACTATAAATAGCAGCAATAAAGGCAATACGAGGATCCTTTTTTCCGACACATAAATACAGCATTAATCACCTCGGCTATCGCCAACTTTAGCATTATTGTATAAGAAAAACCGACTTCAAGTCCAAAAAATACCGACTTGATATTTTCCCAGATAATTCTCAATTATTCAATAAAATCGTCTCATTACGCCATTAATCTAATTAATATAAATATAAATAAGTTGATCAAATCCGTTTATCAACAAGCACCTAAAAAATAACAGAAAAACCCATACCTCGAATAGGAGCAAGAATAGTCCACCACCCGGAAGATTTCCAAATTCTCTTAGCCCAATCGCACTCGAAAAAAAACATGAATATTAGACTCCCACCTCGAACATCTGGGACATCTAGCCTCCCCGACAATATGTCTCCTGAACAGGTTCTCAGCTGAAGGGAATATCAAGTTACATACCTTCCAAAGGAACATTTTGATTTTAGGGAGGATTTTCAAATTCCACAAAGCTTTCCACCACCCAACATTTCGCGAACACGAAGATTCTACGAGACCAGAGAATTGTTGCTTGAGCAAATGATACCCGCTCTAAACAGAGTACTCGCCGTTCTTGAAAAAGTGCCAAATGATACGATCAGGTGTGGTGATGGCTCGACTAAGGGGCACAAAAATAATTTTAAGCGAGTCAATTGGCTGGAAAACTCGATTTATCAATTCATGATTTCAATCTCCATCACTTCCGAATAGTTCGCAGACTCGATCAATGCATGACGGGAAAGGGGAAATAGGTCGAAACCCCTGAAAATGAGGGATCCATGGGTCCGAAAAAGCCCTAATTGACTTGCTGTCACCCACTCTCCATCGCATTCCTAACTTAATGACTTCACGGCCCCAGACAAGACTTCGCCATAAGAACGATGATCCTGGCCGAACTGATGCCTTTAGAAATGAGCAAGATGAGAAATACTTTGATTTAAGGACTCTAGTCACAAGCGAATCCATATTCGAAAGGATCCTACAAGCTTGTTTCCCAAGCAAGGCTTGATTGAACTTTGAGAAGTCTCGAAAACCCAAGCCACTGAGATGTTTGGACAGTGTTAACCTATCCCACTTAACCCACGATAATTTTCTTTCTCCTTGTTTAGACCCCCACCAGAATTGAGCAACAAGCTTTTTTAACTGATCGCAAACGAGTTGTGGGATTCGAAATAAGCTCATTAAATAAGTGGGCATAGATTGCATCACAACTTTAATAAGAGTTCCCGACCCGCCGAAGAAAACTGATTCCGCCTCCATGATTGAAGTCTTTTTCAAATTTTCTCCCTAATAGTCGCAAATGTTCGACTCTTATCCCGGCCGATCATTGAAGGAAGACCCAAATAAGTGTTGTGGGGGGCAGGTGAGAGAATTCCTAAGCGAAGACAAATATTTAAACGAACCTGAGACGGTGTATTAGGGGAAAAGGAAATCGCTGATTTTGCCACATTAATCTTCTGCCCAGCTGCCGCCTCGTAACTTTCTAAAATATTGGCAATTGTTGTTGCCTCATCCGAGTTGGCTTTCGCAAAAATAAATTAAGTCATCCGCGAATAAAAGGTGTGAGATCGGCGGACTGAGTCTGTTATATTTAAAGCCCGTAAGGGATTTCTCCGATTCTGCTTTATGAAAAGCCGCCGAAAGACCTTCCGCACACAGGATAAAAAGGTATGGAGATAAAGAAAACCCTTGTCGAAGTCCACGTGAATATCTAACACTTCCCACGAGTTTCCCATTTATCCGAAATGAAAATTTGACCGTCGATATGCATTGCCGTATCAACCGATGGAATTTCAAAGAGAAGCCTTTTTTAAGGAGCATCATATCCAAAAAATCCCATTCGAGTCGATCATATGCTTTGCTCATATCTAATTTAAGAGCCATCCAATGGGAATAGCCTTTGCGTTTTTTGGACATTTAGTGAAGCATTTCAAAGGCGAGGATTGCATTATCCATAATAAGCCGGTCTAGGACGAAGGCGCTTTGATTCACTGAGATAAGAGGGTTCATGACCTTCTTTAGTCTCGTCGCCACAGCTTTTGAAATAATTTTATAGAGGACCGAACATAAGCTTATGGGCTGAAAGTCTGCGATCATATCTGGTTTTTTCTTCTTCGGAATCAAAACGATAATTGTATCATTGATACCCTCGAGAGAGCCGCCATGATTGAGTATATCGAGACAGACCGAAAGAAGATCTGGCTTAATAAGCTCCCAGTGAGTTTGGTAAAAGATGGCGTGGAACCCGTCGACTCCTGGAGCTTTATACGGGCCAATGCTTTTTAAGGCGGCCAGAACTTCATCTTCCGTATAAGGATTATCGAGCAAAGATGCCTCCTCCGAGGAGATACACCCTCCCACCTTGTCGGTCATCTCTGAAATCTGCTCAAAAGTCGGATGAGAGCTGGAAAAGAGATCTTAAAAAAACGTGGAAACAAGCTCACCAATATATTGCTCGCTTCGTGTCCATTCTCCCTGCTCGTTTTTAAGCTTATCGATTCGATTAGCACTAAATCTGGCTTTAGCCCGAGAATGAAAAAATCTTGTATTGCAATCTCCTTTATTGAGCCAGTCGATACGGGCCCTCTGTTTCCTGAAACCCTTCTCGCGGCATTGGAGTCTCTGAATCTCTGACTCTAGTTCTTTAATCATGGCCATTAAATTCAGAGAATCTGGAGATTCATAAAGTTGTTGAAGTCGCTTCTCCTTCTTCTCCAAAATTTGCTTCCACCCCGAAAAGGACTTTTTGCTCCACTTCTGCAACCTTTTCCTACAGTCGGACAGGCTCGAAGAAAACTTGAAGTTTTTCTGACGACGAAAAGGGGAAGACGGGCCTCTCGACCAACTCTCTCGAACAACATCGAAGTAACCATGTTCTTTTAACCAAAATGGTTCAAATCTGACCTGGCAATTTTTTGAAACCGGTGCGTGAGCCTGTCTCTCCTCTGAATGAATAAGAATGGGCTTGTGATCAGATGAAAAGAAAGGAAGATGTTCAGACCAAGATTCAGAGAAAAGATTCAACCAATCGTCTGAGGCCAAAAATCTGTCCAAGTGAGCTTGAATATTCACCGCTCTTTTTCTTTTATTGTTCCACGTGAAGGGAAATCCTTTAAAAGGAATATTATCCAAATTGCAATCTATGAGGATCTGTTGGAAAGCCCGAGAATAAGCTTGGTTCCGGAAGGCCCCTCCACAACGCTCCTCCAACAGTAAAGTTTCATTGAAATCCCCACCGCAAAGCCAAGGAAGATTCGACAATGGTTTGAGTCTACGAATAAGATTCCACATATGATGTCGATTCACCGCCTTCGGTTGTCCATAAAATCCCGTAAATTGCCAACGTCTGAACTCTTGATCTTCGATAACCGCATCAATGTGTCCCACCGAAAAAGATTTAATTTCTACCTTCCATCTATCTGACCACAACAACATAAGCCCGCCATTGAAACCCGAACAGTCCACTACAAAATTTCCCGAAAGAGAAAGATGATAGCGAATATTATATGCCTTAGCGCCATACAACCTAGTCTCAGACAAAAAGACTAGGTCAGGGGAAATTTTACAGACGAGATTCTGTAACGATCTCAACGTACAAGGATTCCCCAACCCTCGCACGTTCCAACAAAGACGACCCATTGCTCTCGGCGCCTCTGCTGAGCAGAGGTCGCCGCTTCAATAATCGAACAAGTGTTGTCCTCCATAACTACATCCTCAACCACCATTATCCGTTTGCCAGGACCCTCCAACGGAATATCCGAAGTATTTTGAGTTGGTTTCCTCTTCCACCGTTTACGTTGTTCGCCTTTTGAGATACTACTCAACGTAGCTTGAACCAAAGTAACTTTAGAAGGGGAGTACATCTCTCTACTATTGAATCCCCTTGAAAACCCTCTAATTTACTAGCAGTAGCATCTGCAATTTCCTGATTTCCCACTTCCTTACCAGTATTTTGAACGTCCTGACTATCATCAACTAGTTTTGGTATGACTGAGAAGCCTCGTTTGAAATGGGGCTCCGCTTCCCATCTTCTTTGCTCACACTGGGGTCACTGAACATGGAGTGCTCTCAGTATTAGAGGAAAAAAAAGACGTGCGACCCTGCCGTCTTCTGAACCATGTAGGAATAGCGCGCAACCAATCGCCATACTTGCGTGAAGTTTCACCTGAAAGGTCCCCCGACTTTGAAGGACACTCGCACATACGGTGCCCCACCAGACTGCAAATGAAACAGAATTCTGGGAGTTTTTCATACTGGACGGGAATAGAAAACTCCTCATTCATTACCTCTAGAAATACTCGAAGGCCGCGACGAAATGGTTTAGAGACGTCAACTTTCACTTTCACCCTTGGCGTTATGCCTTCACAATTCACATCAACTATCTCCCCCAACTGTTGCCTTACCAAACGCACACAATGGTCCGTGTGGCAGGCCAACGGTAAATTAATAAGATGCACCCAAATTGGAACAACGTGAAAGTCCATCGCATTAATAACTCCAGCCTCTTGTGGTTTAATCAAGGAAATAAGTTGCATATTAAACAACTATGGTCTGCCATTGAATACTAGATTTCGATCTTCTTCCGACCCAAACTGAGACCAAAAGATATTATTTGCGCCCTTTGTCTCGATCTGGAAAGAATATTTAGTCCTCCAAATGGTGTGCAGAACTGATTTGAGGTTGTCTCTACTCGAATTTCTATACTCGATAACCTTCCCCACCATGTTTGTTGCAAGTCTAGTTGCCCCAATATCAGAGTCCTATTTTGCCACTGGGACTGGAGCCTCATCCAACTCCAACCGCATCTTATTGCATAACTTGGAGATCTCCTCAGGATCCATGGCCCGCTACCAAAAGAGAGCCTAAAAAGCCGAGACCCACGAACCCAGAAGAGTAAAACCAGATAACAAACACCACCGCAGATCGCCCGCCCGATGAATATCCAACGAACCCTAGGTCCGAGCCCCAAAATGCTATCGAGATGAGAACCCACCCCAATTGCCTTCAGGAAAATGCAATAGAACCCTAGTAGCTTCCAGGCCCGAGAAGGAGTTGACGAAATTGCAACACAAAATCGGCCTTGCCGGAAAAAGCAGACTAGAAGCTGCAATCGCCCAAATCGCTCACACGGGAGAGAAAGGGAGTTATAAAAGGTTCATACTTTGGAGCTAAAAAGCTTGAGTTGTTAACGTACCCTTATTTCACTCCCCAATTTTTCTTAAAGAAAGATTAGCTTGAAGTATAAATTTATTCAACTCTACCAGGTTAAGTTCATACTTGGATTGTATCCTCAGCTTATCATTTTGCTTAGTTGTGTTTGTACATACCACAAAAAATAAAAACAGTGGAACAATGATGAAAGCGAGAGGGTGATTGGATGTATACTTTTCTCAAAGACGGCCTCTCTCCCCTCCCCCAAAAAAATCCCCTTTTTCCTAGTCGTAAACCCCTCTTTCTGCGGCATCTTCGCCCTCCCACTGGCGGTGCCCTGCACCCTCGTGGCTCCGACACCGCCAAGGGCTTGTTACAGTCCTTGTGTGATGCGTCGAATCCTCTCCCGCCCTTCGCCGGTGTCCAGGTGGTCGTGGTGGATTGTCGAGGTTTGGTGTTCCGTCGGTTTCACTGTGGTAGTCGACGTCGATTGTCGCTCTGGTAGCAGGGTCGCGACTTCCGCCCTTTCTCTCTTGTGCGATATCGGCTTGTCCTTTGGGTTGGAGTAGTGGGTGTCTCCGGTGGAAGTGGTCGGCTTCAGTCGATATACGACTGACAGGTTATGTCGAGGGGGGGAGTGATGTGGGCCGACTGGTGTCCTTTGGCTCGAGTTTTGGTTAGCCGTCACTTGAGTGAAGTTTCCAGATCTGGGCCTTGGGACGAGCTTCTGACGTGGTTGTCTTTGGTGTTGGAGTGACGGGGTCTCGGAGTGTTTGGTCGGCTGGTGGGGAGGACTCTATTCTAGTTTTACTAGTTGTGTTTTGTATGTGCTACGTGTTCTTTCTGTGTTCTCAGTGTTTTTTAGGCTATGTTTGATTCAAAGGAGGGGAGGATAGGGGAGGGAATTTAATGAAAGGGAGGGGAGGGGATGGGAGGGGAGGAAAAGTAATTTTACCTTGTTTGGAGGAATTTTGTAGGAGGTGATGTGAAGGAAAATGATTAACCTTGTTTGGTTAGAAGATGAAGGGGGAGGGAAAATAAAATTACATGGACAAAGATACCCTTATTTATTATATAATATTATATTTACAAGACATAAAACTGGAGGGGCATATTATGTAATTATAATGAATTGAGAAGGACATATTAGTACAAAAATTTGTAAGATTTAACTTCCCCTCCAAATTCCCTCAAATTTGGAGGGTGATGGGTCTCTTCTCAGATCTGGAACGGTCCGATGAGAAAACGTTCGGATCTGGGATGAACCGGTGTGAATGAGCTCAGATCTGATTTGATGGCCTTCGAACCGTTGTTGAACCGCAAGAACACCTGCAAGAACTCAACGCCGGAGGGATTTCCGGCATAGAGCCTCCGACGCTCAAGTCAGTATGTGAAAAGAGTGAAAAAAGCTGCTCTGAGGAAGCAGCAGCAATGGGGGAGAATGTGGAATGAATGGGAGTTAGGGTTTTGGAGTTACCTCAGCTCCTTTATATAGAAATGGAACATTCACCTGAAGTCCCCAAAATGCCCCGGCCGACTTACTGGAAATGTCCAAACTACCCTGGTCGGTTCGCATTTCGTCCATTTCCTAGTCAGCTTCTAGATCCTTCCTTATCCTTAGCTTCCCTTCGATATGCTGAAGTGTATTAGAGTTGTCGAGGTTTATGGGCTTCCAGACCTCTCTCAGTCGACTTGATCCAGTCGACTCGAGTCGACTGGGTCATACTCAATCGCTAGTGGATCCTGATATGCTTTTGACCGTCGCTTCGCAGGAAATCGACTTATGCTAGTCGACACGTAGGAGTCGACCGGAGGGTATTTGGACCCCTACTTGGAGATATTATAGGGAGTATGGTGAGAGAGTCGGCTTTGGCTAAGTCGACTCGGTAGTTCTGGAATCCTTGATAGTGTAAACCGTTATACGACAGTATGGCTATATCAGAGGGGACCTGATTTTCCCTTGGGTGGGAGAAAGGAGGGAAAACTTACTCCCCTTCCTTGCCAAAAGTTGAACCAAACAGGGGAAAATAAAAATATTCCATCCCCTCCCATCCCCTCCCCTCTGATTCCCCCGAACCAAACATAGGCTTAGGGTGTTATTATTTGTATTCTCCTGTTGGAATTTATGTATTATTGTGAGTGCGTTGTGGTAGTCTAGGCTCCCATCAGGAATGTTCTCCCACTAGATTCGACTACTGACAAAGTTCTACTTGTAATTATATTATATGTTCTATTTATAAAATTCTATCGTTCTGATAAAAAAATAGAGGGTGATTGAATATTGATTTGATTGAGTTTTGATTGATTTTTTGGACACCATAGTTAATTTAAAAAATAAAAATAAAAAGTGACTTAGTTAAGTTTGAGTGATATTTGGAGTTTGTAATAAAATAATATTTAAAATTAAAATGATTAAATTTAATTTAAGTTAAAAATAGGAGAAATATGATTGGAAGTGATAATGTGATCAATTCACTCCCAAATCTTTGCAAACATACCTAAAAATGGAGCCCAAATACCAAATGACACTTAAGTGGGCTTAAACATCTTACAGCCCAGACCAAGAGCACAATTGCTTTTACTCGTTCTAGGGTTTGGTTGGCTACCAGTTTTATATTTAATCGTTTTCCACTTTCACTCCCAACCCTTTGTCCCGGCGGTGTTCCTCATCAGGTCTGCTATTCTCCTTTGCGCCTCCATTGTCGTCTTCCTTCTACATTTTGTATATATATATGTATTATGTTCCATTGAATCTAAACTAATAAACTATTTTTGTTCTGTGCTGAAAATTTGCTGTCTCCATTGATGCAGAATCGAGTTCGTGAAGAATCAAGCCTTTAACCATGAGGTATGTTCTAAATCCGTTGTAATCCAAACTTGTTCTTATTATCTTCGTAGTTCTGTTTATAGTAATTCGGTTTTTGTGATTTGAATCAATCGTCGTGGGGAAATCAATGTTTACAACTTTTCATTTAAATCTACTGAGTTATTATGTTGATCTTCCTTAAAGATTCCGATTTATGTTGAATCTGCATATTACTCTTGATCTGATTGCACTGTTTCCACAGTAAGCTTCAGAGCGAGGCCCTTAGGGAAGCCATTTCGGTGATTACAGCTGAATGTAAGGAGAAGAAGAGAAATTTCACTGAGACAATAGAGCTCCAGATTGGGCTCAAGAACTATGACCCTCAGAAGGACAAGCGTTTCAGTGGTTCGGTGAAGTTGCCTCACATCCCTCGACCGAAAATGAAGATCTGCATGCTTGGGGATGCCCAGCATGTCGAAGAGGTATACCGTGTAATCCTTGCCGTGCACAGTTTGTAGAATAATGTTTGAAAGATCGGCACGTGTTTGGACGGGGTGTTTTGACTTGACAATGTGATATTGGATGTGTTATTATATGAATTAACATTTGTGTGATACTGTCCTGAAGATTAGCATGTTGAAGAGATATATCACTTGGTCCTTGCTTTTCTCTAATCTTTTACAAGAACTTTCTGTGTTTCTGATTTTTTATTTTATTTCATTAATGGTATGAAATGCTTGGTTAAATGAATACATAATATAATGATGTTGCAATAAGCCTTGGGAAAACGCGAGTTTGATTTTTTTTATAAAATGGTGTGTGTTGAAAATTTGTGCTTCTGAATGCTTGCATTTGCCATGTGTCTTTATGATATCTTTCTTCAGTTTAATTAGTCTTATAATGTGACGTGCTTCTATTTTGGCAGGCAGAAAAGATTGGGCTCGAGTCAATGGATGTTGAAGCTCTGAAGAAACTGAACAAAAACAAGAAGCTGGTGAAGAAGCTTGCTAAGAAGTATCATGCTTTCTTAGCCTCAGAAGCCGTTATCAAGCAAATTCCCCGTCTCTTGGGACCAGGTCTTAACAAGGCAGGCAAGTACTTCTGGCTAATAATCTTAAGGAGGACTTTTGTCCTTTTCTTTTATCAATGCTAATTGAAATATATAAATCCTGTCCTCACATACTAATGTAGCTGATCCTGTATTCAATCTGCTAACGAAATGAAATTGTGATAATCTGATTCATTGTAATATTGATTCAAGTTGAAAATTTACACCATATTTTATGGACATCACTTACGTAGACAAGCTAAGCTTGTTAGATTGTGATCATATGCAATGGTAATGTTGTAGAGACGACTCTTTTTTCGCCCCTTGTTACCTTTTCCCCTTAAACATTTTTCTTGGTACACATACAGGCAAGTTCCCCACTCTTGTCACTCACCAGGAGTCACTTGAGTCGAAGGTGAACGAGACAAAGGCTATGGTGAAGTTCCAGTTGAAGAAGGTGCTCTGCATGGGCGTAGCTGTAGGAAACCTCGACATGGAGGAGAAGCAGATCTTCCAAAATGTGCAAATGAGCGTCAACTTCCTTGTTTCTCTGCTGAAAAAGAATTGGCAGAATGTAAGCATGTTTTTTATTTACGGTATCAATTTGTTTGGTAACGAGTTGCATCTTACAATATCTATTGAATTAGTCAGTTTTCCTGATTTCTTTCTGATATTCTGACATGCAACATATGTTTGTCGACGTTGTAACTTTTTTTGTTGTAGTTATCCATTATATGTTGTGAGATTCCCTATCATTTAATCTTTTCTTTTTCGTCAGGTGAGGTGCTTGTACTTGAAGAGCACAATGGGAAAGCCACAGCGCATCTTCTAAGGTTTTGGCGTCCTATTTCATTTTTGTTTCAAGAATAGTTTGTAAGAGACCGTAAGCAATCAAATATTTCTGTGGACGGGGATTTTTTTTTTCATTTTTGTGCTACTGCTCAGTTGACTGTTGTCTACCTCTTTTAATATGTTTATGTTTAGTTGGTTTTTGCACTTCTTTTCAAGCAGTAACTGTGTGGATCTAAGTTATAAATGCCATTGTTTGGTTATTACTCTGATGCATTTTCTGGAAGTGGCAATTTATTATAATGCAAAATTGGTTTGAGCTTTTTCGTTCGGTAAGCATTTGTCCGTCGGGCTTATTTTTGTTGGTGTTGATTGGTCTAAGCTCCGGACATGAATGCTTGTGGTGGTAGGCCCTCTGAGGCAAAAGTATAAGCGGATGCTTGTGGTGGTAGGCCGTCTGAGGCACAAAAGTATAAGCGGTGGCGGAACTTGGGAGACCACATTCTGTGGTTTAACTTCCCATTTATATGGGTACCTACAATACATTATGTTTAATTTTACATATGTGGTATATAAATGGGTTTGAGTCCTGAATGAGGTAGACAAAGTCAAATAAAAAAAATCCAGTGACAATAAAATATTAGGTTTAGAATATTTATTAATCAATAAAAATGCTCTAATATGTTTTTTTCTAATAAAAGAAGAATTAAATTAGGAATAAATGTTGATTGTTCAAGTTTGTACTTAGGTCCAAATAGATTCAAGAATTGATTGAGTCTTATTTTTTTTTATTGTCACATAAGTTAGACTATGTGTACTTTTAATTGCATTGAGAAATATTTTTTTACTGATCAAGCCTATTTTTTACATGGCATATGATATTTTCTTAAAAGATTCAAATCATTGTGGGTGCTATATGAGAAGACGGATAAATATTTTTTTACATATCTAACCTATTTTTACATGACATGATATTTTCTTAAAAGACTCAAATCATTGTAGGTGCTATATGAGAAGACAGATAAACAGATCAAGCCTATTTTTTACATGACATGATATTTTCTTAAAAGACTCAAATCATTGTGGGTGTTATATGAGAAGACGAATAAACATCTTTTTACAGATCAAACTTATTTTTTACATGACATATGATATCTGTATATATATATTGTTGGCATATATCATTTAATAAAACCTAATTAATAAAACCTCTATTCATTTTACCGCTCATTTTTTCAATTAATGTAGAAACGTTACATTTTACATTAATAAAGTGTAATAATAATTTTAAACTAATTTATTTATAATATCACTGCTAACACTAATTGATTATAACTTTATATTAAATAGTATGTAGAAGCTACATACTTATGAAAAATTGTATTGCAATTTTTTTCTTCAAACTACATTTTCTAAAATAAAATATTTTTGTTTTTTTGAACGATTTTTATCTAATATTAGTTAATTGGCATGAGTGTCATAATTAAACACCTTAAAATCACATAAACAATTGCCATAACAATGATAAAAATAACTGTAATACCTTTCTAACTAATTAATTGTATGGTCCCTCTAAATTACTATATTGTATTATCCAATGAAATTTATGGCATCAATATAAAGATTCATACGTAAATAATTTATATTTATTACATTACACATTTGCATATAGTCAAAAATTTAAAATGTGTTACATCAATTATCTAATACTCCCTTCTATTTTTGTTATTTGTCGTTTTGAGAAGCAACACACTAATTAAATTGCCAATATTAACCATATTTAATGGATGTAATGGGAAATTATGGAGATGAAATATGAGGAGACACTGTGCATTGATTGAGGGTTAAAAATAGGAAAATATGAACAAAATAGCTAAAACGAATATTTATTTAATCAATGATCCATTAAGCCAAAGTGACAAATAATAAAAATAGGAGGGAGTATAAAATTTGATATATTATATACATACATATAATGTATAAATTTTAATTTTTCTTTGTGCATGTACACAAGATGAATACTAATTTTCTTAAAAGACTCAAATCGTTGTGGGTGCTATATGAGATTTTTTTTACAGATCAAGGTTATTTTTTACATGACATATGATATTTTTTTAAAAGACTCAAATCATTGTGAGTGCTCTATGAGAAG
>CACSLK010006441.1:7021107-7031182 GCA_902706635.1 Striga hermonthica
TCAAACATAACAATTAATATTTTTTTAAAAAAATATAAAAATTATTAAGGAAAAAAATACGTTTATTTACAGTCTTATTTTGATTATTTGATGGGCAACCTAATAATTGTTGTATGTAATTTTTGTTTTATTTGGAAAAAAATTGTGAAACATGAAATATGGAAAGGGGAGAGGAGAGAGAAATTAGAGGAAATCATTAAATTATGTTTCAAACTATAAATTATTCAAATCACTATTAAGGAAGTTGTATGATTCAAACTAAAAATATACTTTATTAGTATAGCGGGGAATGTAAAATAACTATCTACATAGAGTAGGAATGAAAGAGTTAGAGTAGGAATAAAATATAATGTATAATACAATTGGAAATTAGAAAAGTAGTCCAAGCGTGGGGGCAATTTTTTCGACGACAACAATCAACATCCGCAGCCCAGGAGATAAGCCCAACAAGGGAGCCCATTTAAGTGAGGCCCAGTTTCCACAGCCCTTTGTGCAGCTCACGTCCGGCCCGAGTCGGCCCGTGCTCCTCACAACGAGTTACCCAATAATCAAACTCATAATGTTGTGTACAGAGAGGTTTTTAATAATATAAAAGTTTTTCATGACGAACATTTTATGATGAATAATGTTCGTATGTATTGAACTCTCATATATCTAATGCAGGTCAAATTATAATATTCTCTAAATTTATATACTCGTGCATCGCACGGGATACGCACTAGTCTCAATAAAAACAGTTACCATTGTTAGATTGTGAATCTGAATGAAAGATGATGAAGATGAAGACGGCGATGAGTTTAGAGAGAGAGAGAGAGAAAAGGAAAATAAATTCTGTATTGATAAAACTAGGTCAAAACTGTACAGTGTTTGGTATTTATACCAAAAGCTAAGTTACCAAAATTGCTAAGGAGAAGGGAACAAAATATAAAGCGCACTTACATGTTTAGCAACTATATACAATATGACTAAGAATATAAAATACAAATTGGAAATTATATATAATCTAACACCCCCCCTCAAGAGGGGCATGGATGTCCAGCATGCCCATCTTGCAGATATTATCATGAAAAGGTTGAATGCCCAAAGGTTTAGTAAAGATGTCAGCAACTTGGTTCTTGGAAGGAACAAACTTCAAATCAATGATGCCCTTAGAAAGCTTTTCTCTCACAAGGTGGCAGTCTATTTCAATGTGTTTGGTCCTTTCATGTTGAACTGGGTTGTTGGCAATGGCTAATGCAGATTTGCTATCTGAAAATAAGATCACATGGCATGAATGAGAAATCTGCAAATCATTAAGTAAATAAAAGAGCCATTGAGCTTCACAAGTGGCAGAAGCCAATGCCCTATACTCAGATTCTGCAGATGATCTACTAACAGTTGTTTACTTTTTAGATTTCCAGGATATTAAAGAAGATCCAAGAAAAAAGGCATAACCTGTGATGCTTCTCCTGGTGTCTATACAACCAGCCCAGTCACTATCACTAAAACTATGTAAAAGTAATTTAGAGTTTCTGGGATAGAGAATACCTTTGCCAACTGTGTTTTTGATATACCTGAGCACCCTGTGTGCAACACTGAGATGTTGTTGTGTGGGGGCAGACATATGTTGGCTTAAAGCTTGAATGCAAAAAGATAAATCTGGTCTGGTAATTGTAAGATATAATAATCTACCAACAAGTTTCCTATAAGATGTAGCATCTACCAGCTCACTATCATTAGAACAAGCAGATGTTAATTTCAAATTGGAATCCATAGGAGAGTTTGCAGGTTTTGAACCAAGGAATCCTGTATCAGTTAAAATATCCAATGCATACTTTCTTTGACAAAGATTAATACCATGTTCAGAATGTGCAACTTCAATACCAATCATGTACTTTAACTGACCAAGATCTTTAATAGTGAAACAAGTATCAAGATGGTGTTTAATGGAGTTAATCTCAGTCATATCATTCCCAGCAAGAATAATATCATCTACATATACTAGTAAAGCAGTAAATGAACCATGAGATGATTTAATGAAGAGACTACAATCAGCAGAGGACTGACTATAACCAAAATCAAGTAAGCAGGTAGTAATTATTTTTTGAAACCACTGTCTAGAAGCCTGCTTAAGGCCATACAGACTTTTAACAAGTTTACAAACTTTAGTGGAATTTTCAGGAACATAACCAGGGGGAGAGATCATGTAAATATCTTCATCCAAGTCACCATGTAAGAAAGCATTATTAACATCTAGTTGTTGCAGAAACCAGTTATTAACAGAAGCAATAGCTAAAAGAACTCTCACAGTTGTAATCTTTGCAACAGGTGAAAAAGTATCAAAAAAATCAATACCTGCTTCTTGGGTATAACCCTTGGCTACTAACCTTGCCTTGTACCTGCCTAAAGAACCATCAGAGTTATATTTCACTTTGTAGACCCATTTACAACCAATACAATTTTTACCAGGGGGCAAATCAGTTAATATCCAGGTATTGGTTGTTTCTAAGGCATGCAGTTCTTTAGACATAGCATCCTGCCAATTGGGGTATTTGACAGCTTGCTTATATGTTTTTGGTTCAGGTATAGTAGTTATAGATGCATTGAAGCATGAATGCATGTTGCTTAATCTAGCAGTTGTCAAATGATTTTGAATAGGGTAAAGAGATGTACCAGATGTGACAGGCTGTGTATCAGTGAATGACAGGTTAGAAGAAGAAGAAGGAATAGAGTGCTTGTATATATTAAGGTATGAGGGTGGCTTTTTGATTCTTGTGGATCTCCTGACTGGTGTTGAGGAGTTTGATGTTGGTATTTGTGTATTTGGGGATGTGGGTTGTGGAGGAGGAATGGTATGTTGTTGCAGATTCTGTGAAGAAGTGGGAGATGGAGTATGAGTTTGAGGATTTGTAGTGAGTGAGATTAGGGAATGAGAGTTATGGTTGTCATGGATAAATGAGGATGGTTGTGGGAACAAAGCTTCAGAATTGCTTGGTGAGATGATGTTGGTTTCTTTGAAAGGAAACACATAAAAAGTCACATTTCTGGTAATTAATGTATGCTTGGTGTCCAGGTTGTAAAGTTTATAACCTTTACAACCCAATGGATATCCAAGTAATATGCACTTTGATGATCTAGGAGCAAATTTAGATCTATATGATGTCAATGTGGAAGCATAGCATAAACAGCCTATCACTTTTAGGTGATCATAAGTGGGTTGTTTATTATAAAGAATTTCAAATGGACTTTTATTGTTTAGTATTGAAGAAGGAATTTTGTTTATGATATGCACAACAGCTAACACACAGTCCATCCAAAAATGTAATGGCAAGTTGGCATGAAATAAGATAGCTCTAGCTACATGCAGGAGGTGTTGGTGTTTACTTTCAACTCTTCCATTTTGTTGAGGAGTCTCAACACAGCTAGTTTGATGAATAATGCCAGTGGAATGATAAAAATCATGCATGAAAAACTCAGGACCATTGTCAGTCCTTATGCATTTTATGCTTTTGTCAAATTGAGTTTTAACCATTTGATAAAAATGTATGATATGATGAGAAGTATCAGATTTTGCAAGCATGGGATAAATCCAAGTAGTTCTGCTATGATCATCCACAATGGTAAGAAAATATTTGTGACCAGCATAAGAAGAGACTGAAAATGGACCCCATATATCACAATGAATAAGATCAAAGGAAGCAGAAGCTATAGAAGTACTTACAGAGTATGGCAGCCTCCTTTGTCTAGAATAATGACAGATGTCACAAGGATTACAATCAGAAATGTTGTCTTTATTAACAGAAATAGGAAGCTGAACAAGTTTGTGAAAAGAAAGATGTCCAAGTCTATGATGCCAAACAGTGGCATTAGAAACAGTGTTTGAAGAATTAGAAAAATTAAAAAAAGTGTTACATTTTGTACTTTGAATATTGAGATGGTATAAACCATTCTTTGCTTCAGCAAAACCAATCATTCTTTTGGTGTTCAGCTCATGTAATTTGCAATAAGAGGAGAAAAAACTGACTAGGCAGTTGTTTGTGACTGTTAATTTTGAAACTGAAATTAGGTGAAAGGTGAAAGTTGGAACAAATAGTACATTGTGCAGTACAAGATTAGGTCCCAGATGTATCTGTCCCACATGACTTGCACAAGTACTTTGTCCATTTGGTAAATTAACAAGTATAGAAACATGGGAAGTGGTTGAAGTAAAGAGATTGTAGTCACAAATCATATGATCAGAGGCTCCAGTATCCAAAATCCAAGTATATTTGTTAAACAAAGATGAATTTATTAGGTTACCTTGGTTAGAGGTGGAAATAGTTGCAGAGGCAACAACAGGAGTGTGATTTTGCTCTCCAACTCCTTGTTTGTTCTCATAGGATTTCTTAAATTCCATGAACTCAGTAAAGAGACTGTCAGTAGTAAGAGAATCATGGGATACAGTAGACACAGAGTTGACAGAAATATGGTCATTGTTAATTTTAGGACCCTTGGGACCTTTCCAGTGGGGTGGATAGCCAATGACTTGATAGCAATGGTCTGTAGAATGGTTGGTAAGACCACAATGGTTACACTTATATTTATTTTTGTCTTTCTGGAACGTGTCTTTCAGGAATGGAGGTTTGTATGGTTTGAAAGTAGAGTGTGTGGTGGTTTTGGCAGCCATGGCAACAGTATCAAAGGATTTAGAGGATGAGGACAGATTTCTCTGACTTTCCTCTTGAAGTAAGAGGGAATATACTTTGGAAAGAGGAGGCAGTGGGGATGACAGTAGAAAATGGCTTCTCAAGGATGAGTAGGAATCATTTAGGCCAATCAAAAATTTCATAACAGAGTCAGATTGCTGTGCAGCAGTCATAGCATCAAAGATATTACATGAAGTAGTGAATGCACCGCAATGACAACGAAAAATAGTCCTATAAGTGATATATTCATCCCACAAACCTTTGAAACAGTTATAATATTGAGTGATAGACTGAGACCCTTGATCCATAGTACTTAAGGATTTTTCAAGCTGGAAAACCCTAGGACCACTAGATAAAGCATATCTAGACCGAAGTTCATCCCAAACCTCTTGTGCAACAGAGAAAAACAACAAGGACTGGCGGATGTCCTTACCAACAGAATTTAACAACCAAGACAATACCAAATTGTTTGCACGCACCCAAGCAAGAGATTCAGAAGGATTTCTAGTAGGATTAGGGGCAAAAATTGTACCATCGACAAAACCGAGTTTGTTTTTAACACTGAGGGCCATAGAGACAGCACGAGACCATGAAACATAATTCTCGCCGGTGAAAAGCCCAGCCACGATGAGCGCTCCTGGATTATCGCTCGCATGGACAAAGTATGGAGAAGTCGGGTCGTCGATAGGGTTAGGATTTTCCATCAGTAACTCAGAGATCGAATTTTGGACGAGAATCAAAGCAATATGTATAGATCGAGTGTTAGTCTACAACGATCTTTCACAACAAGTGCAGATCGGAGGAGAACGAGCACAGATCTAGGGTTTGAGAACAACGAAAAATCGGAAAAAAAAATCAGAAAAATCGAGAGAGATATCAATATGTAGAAAAACAACAAGTGATTGCAGCGGAATAGCACCAGAGATCAAAGAACTTGGCGAATGATACCATGTTAGATTGTGAATCTGAATGAAAGATGATGAAGATGAAGGCGGCGATGAGTTTAGAGAGAGAGAGAGAAAAGGAAAATAAATTCTGTATTGATAAAACTAGGTCAAACTGTACAGTGTTTGGTATTTATACCAAAAGCTAAGTTACCAAAATTGCTAAGGAGAAGGGAACAGAATATAAAGCGCACTTACATGTTTAGCAACTATATACAATATGACTAAGAATATAAAATACAAATTGGAAATTATATAATAATCTAACAACCATTGATTTTTTTTTTTTCATAAACGATATATTGTATTTATCAATAGAGACATTACAATAAGAGCACAAGGCTAAATTGTTAGTTCCCCAAAATTTCAACCACGGCTCATCTTAATATTCAGTTTAAGGTTTTAATTATTAATAAGAGTTTTGATTTGGTTGCTTAAACACACTACACAAACAAGAAACAAACAAACAGATAGACAAACAATCAATAACCATCTTGCTAACAGATAGAGACGAGACCACCATTGCATATTTGAATAAATACGACCGGCTCCGGGCTTAAGCTAATTATTAATATTTTTCCTTTTATTATTTCTTTGTCTATTAGGAACAATTAAATAAATGTTTTGCATCTTGTGTAGCAAGATACTAGCAGTAAGACTCTTCTTTTTATTTATCTGCAGTGCATTAGACGTGTTTCTAGAAAGTGATTGGATATGTATTCAACTAGTAAAAAACTAACTTTTGTTGAACTATAGTTAAGTTTGAAAAAAAAATAGTATGATTAGTTGTTAGTGGATATATTAAAATAATATTTAACTTAAAATAATTAAAGTTGCTTTGATATAAAAGTAGGAGAAAATGATTGGATGTGATGGTTAGTTAAAATTATTTGAGTGGATGAATAGTGAATGAAAGTTGATGTGATATGTAATAATGATTGATTGATATTATTTAATTATATTGATAATACTGGAGATAGTTGAGTTGAATTAAATTTGAGTTTTGAGTGAGATATTTACTGTAGAATTCATAAACAATCATGCCCAGTTTTTTGGGAAATTGAAAATTTATCAGATTTTGTGAATTCATCGAGAGAGTATCCCATTCTTTTCTCGTTCGTATCACGTTCTACATCACTAACGCACTACAACATAAATGACTTTAGGTAGCACCATCAAATGTAACACTTTACAAATAGGTAATACTTTTGGTAGTTTTTGGTAACACGTATATGATACTTATATGTAAAGTGTTACATTTGATGCTGCTACCTAAAGCCATTTATTTTGTAGTGACGCTAATCGATTTTTCTAGGCTCGTCTAGAGTTTTTGTATAAAAATCCTAAGGCTAAAGAAATTGCTCTTCAACCTTAAAATTATGCAATACCTTTTTAATGTTGGAACTCAAAAATTTGGGCAGTACTAAATCAATAGGACTTTAATAGTTCGATCAACATATAACGTGAGGATGTTTGATTCAATGATTTTGGTAAGCACGGTTGAGCTCTCTCTCTCTTTTTCTACCCAAAGGTATCCCCACGTTCATCCAGAATATCGGCGCCGAGTCCAAACCATCATCCGGCCCACCTAGGAAGACCGCCCAACGGTCGAGAGAATAGGTCTATATGG
This sequence comes from Striga hermonthica, assembly GCA_902706635.1. Taxonomy (NCBI): domain Eukaryota; kingdom Viridiplantae; phylum Streptophyta; class Magnoliopsida; order Lamiales; family Orobanchaceae; genus Striga; species Striga hermonthica. The sequence goes on from CACSLK010006441.1 coordinate 7,028,346, forward strand.
GTCAAGCCAACAGACCAACTTTCCACCACCAGAGGGTGGGACTAATCCTCTGGGGAAAATAGGGAGCCCCAACCCCATTTCCACGATAGTCAGGATCGAACCTCTGACCTCCAGCTTCACAAGGAGTTTCACCCTCCGCTTCGACCAGTTGTCCTCATGCCCTGGGGGCTATCTCTCTCTCTCTCTCTCTCTCTCTCTCTCTCTCTCTCTCTTTTTATAACAAAGTTTTATATCCACAAATTAAAAGAGCTCAAACTAAATTTTATTATGAATATTCCCAACTATGAATAAAGAACCTGATTTACTAATTAGCTGGGAATTCTTAAAACTTAAAAACAACAAATATGTATGTGGCAAAATGCCTTATATATAATGAAGTCTGAATGAAGGAAAAACTTGATGGGTTTGTATTCTTGTCTTTCCTTACAAGGTCATTCATTCTCATTAATTCTGCAGCAATATTCCTGGTAAAGGAACATATTCATTGTTTAGTAACTTCACCCTTCAACAATTGTTAATTGTCTAATTTTTCAAGATTATTATTAACCTGAAGTAATTTCTAACAAAAACATTCATAGAAGTTCCATAAAAGGATAGAGCAAAATTATATATATCGAGTCGTACTATGAATTATAAACATTGGATTGATATGCAAATTTGGTTCAAGAGCTCTACACCCTTAATTAACAAATAATACAAATAATGAAGATTCATATTAATGAACAATCAATTACGGAATGCTATTTTCCTATTATTTTTCAGTTCTTTTAGTTGGAACAGTGGATCATTTTTCTTACTTTTTTTTTTAACCCATTATTATGAAAATATAAATGAGCACATGAATTTATAGCCATCATATACAAATTCAGAAAATAGAATTATAGTAGGGCGAAAATAGAATTAATGAATTATAGTAAGGCGGTTGAAGCCCATGCCTGTGTTGGGCTAATTCATATATTACCCGCTTCATTCATTGGACCCCGCCAGACACAGGATGGGTCAAGGTTAATACGGATGGAGCAGTTGATAACTCTACTGGCTTGAGCAGTGCCGGAGGTTTGCTTAGAGACGAGTGTGGTAAATGGGTAGACGAATTTTTTATGAACATTGGTTACTGCACTATTACAGGTGCCGAGCTTTGGGGACTTCTTCAAGGGCTGCTTTTGGCGTGGGATTTGGGGCCGGAGAGTTATTGCGGAGGTGGAAAACCAGTGTGTGACGAAATTGGTTAGTGGCACATAGGATTAATGGTGAGCGCGGGTCGGTACGGTTCGGTGATTAATAAATCTCCAGAACCATACCAAACTTCGGAGATCCTAAAATTCGATCTCCGGAACCGTATCAAAAAGTCGGTTCGGTTCGATTCGGAGATTCTTATTTTCCGGTTCGGTATTCGGGACTATTGGGACGGTTCGATTCGGTATGATTTGATTCGGATCTTCGGAGATTTTTTATTTTTTAAATTATTTTTGAATGACTATCTAGTTATATTTTAATTTCAATATGCTTTAAAGAAAAATATTCATCAATAATTCATCATATTGAAGATTTTATTTTGAAATCAATTCTAAAATTAACTCTAAATATTAGTTATTTAATTTTTATATGCTTTATAAAACTAACATTTATCAGTATTTTTTCACATTAAAGATTTTATTTTGAAATCAACTTTATAAGTAACTCTAAATTTTAGGTATAACTAAATTTGTGCAACTAATATTGAAAATTTGAAATTCAAATAAATTATAATATTTTTTTCTTAAAAAAAATTCTTTAAACTTTCATATTATTTTAAATAATTATTTTATAATAGAATAAATTCAATTGTAGATCAAGTATTACTAAGCATGAAATTAATGAAGGTTAATATTTATTACTATATTATATAGAATCAAAATTGACATATAATATATTAATAACACATCTAATGTTATAATTCAGTTCTTAATTTCGGTTCTTCGGTTCGGTACAATACGGGACGGTTCAGTTCGGTTCTCGGTACAGATATTTGTGAAATCTCCAGAACTGTACCAATTATTTTTTCAGTTCAGTTCGGTTCGGAGAAAGTCAAACGGTCAAACGGTTATTTTTCGGTTCGGAGTGATTTCGGTTCGGTTTTCGGAACGGTTCAGAATTCTTCGAGTCCCGTGCTCAGACCTACATAGGATAGGTTTGGGACCCATGCAACACTGGTAAAGGCCATTCGTAGCCTTTTAGAACGGAAATAGAGCGTTAAGATTCAACACGTCCATAGGAAGCTAACTTCGCGGCGGACCATATGGCAAGCTTAGCGGCCTACTCGTCGGTTGGATTACATCGGATTTCTTTCCCCCACTGGATTGGGAGCATGGCTTCAGCATGACCTTATTGGGGTTTCTTACCCCCGTCGTGTTCTAGCCTAATCGGCTCTATAGGGCCTCTGACCTCCTTCTTTGTACAAAAAAAAAAATAAAAAAAAATAGAACCAATAAACGTGAAGTGCGTGGGCAGAAGGATCACTTTCATATGCTTTTTTTACTTAGATTAGATTTTAAGCACTATTAGTGAATGAGTGTGGATGGCTTCGAGCCATCCAGTAACTTCATAGCAAAATTGTATGTTTTACTTTTTTATTATATACTAGTGCGTAGCCCGTACTATGCACGAATAAACAATATTAATAATAATCATAAATTAAAGATAAAGGTAACCAATATTGTAGATTTAATATGTGATATAATTTATCGTATACAATTATAAACAATATAAAATTATCTTGTAGAGCGAATAATAGTTATACACGTGTGTTTACTGTTTCGTTTTATGTGAATATCCGTCAATTTTTAATCAGATTCTCA
>CACSLK010006441.1:7031220-7041497 GCA_902706635.1 Striga hermonthica
AAAAAAAAAAAAAAAAAACAAAGATGTAGATGCCATAGGATTATCAATAGCCACACTGAATAGATTTGTTATTTGTTATGATTCTTTTAGTATATAAGAAAAAAATAAAATCATGCTTTATAGAAAAAAAATAATTCTATAATCAGGCACAAATTATTTAAAGATCTAATAATACACGTGTCATCTAAATAAATCAATTTGGTTACCAAAAAATAAGGATTCGAATAGATTTAAATTATAGATTTTTCGGAGTAAAATAAGATAGAAATTTGAAGTTGTTGCGATTGGATTATTTGGAATAAAAAATGCAACCAATTTTTTTGAAATGAAATAAGAGACGGGATTTTAAAGTTGTATGCAATCGGATTAAACAAAAGCCACAATTTTAGGTTGCATTTAATGCTGGTTGTATAGTAAAGAAAAAAAAAATCAAAAAAATTGAATGCATTAAATGTTGGTTTACTTTTCTTGTTGATATTTTTAGTAAATATGTTGACTTTTTATATAAACTAGTACAGAGCTCGTGCGATGCACGAGGTGCACAATTTTAAGGCCATTTATCCAGCCTTATAATTATATAAATGAATAAAGAAAAATGTACGAGATATATATAGTACGTGACCTGTGCGAGGCACGAGATATATTTATTTGGGGATTATTATATTATAAGATGCAATATTCAATAAACGTTTTACAATACACGAAAATAAATATAAATAATGTAAATATCTAAATACATACACGATATGTAGAATAAATAAGTTAAAATGCAAATCTGAAAATATAATTAAAAAAATTGAAAATATATTTCACTAAACATGTACAAAAATATCTAAATACATACACGAAAAAAATTTAAAATATACGTTTTAAATTTCGAAATTAAAACAAAAATTCAAATAATTCAAATAATTTATTTTGAGATTTGTAATTTATAATGAGTAGAGTAGATATATATTGCAGTTAATATTTTTATTAGAAAATCTGAATCTGAATACAGAAATCGGTTTGAACAAAATCAGAACAGATTTCCATACAATTAGATAATAAATTAAATAATAAATGTTTTTTTTTTATTTTAGTAAAGACTTTACGTACTTTGTTTTACTTATAGGATGTTATGAAGTTTTTTTTGTTAAACCGATTTTATGGGATATAATACAAATACAATTAGATGATTGAACAAAATCATAACAGATTTTCATATAATTAGATAATAAGAAGGAGTTAGATAAGGAAAAGAAGGAATTAGATAAGGAATTTTGAATCTGCCTTTTTTTTTAGTATAGATAGACTTTACGTACAAATTTTGACTTCACCGATTTTATGGGATTTGTTTTGAAAAAATTGATGTTAATATGGAATAAGACAAATAAATAAATCTTTTTTTATTTTAGTAAAGATTTTACGTCCTTTTTTATTTTACTTATCAGATGTTATGAGATTTTTTTTTCTTAAACTGATTTTATGAGATATAAGACAAATAAATAAAATAATTAAATAAAATTCTGGATATAAATAGCAATGCATTAATTACGTTGACTTTTCAACCTACTAAATTTGGTAAATAGGATACCTTATCTATACTTATATGAAAAGCTATCCTGTTTACTAAAATTAGTAGCAAAAAAATAGGTCAGCATTTAATGCAACCTATAAATAGTACTTTTATTATTTTTCTTATTTTTTAAATACAATTTAATTTATAAATATGCTTTAATATAATCATACAATCCAATCATACAATTTAATTTATAAAAATTATACAATTTATTAATTTTCTTTTAAAAAAAAGCTTTAATATATATATATATATATATGTGGTACTTTTTGTAATAAATTTGAATAAAATGTGTTACTTAAATATCTAAACAATTTAAAAATTCAAAATTTTAAATTAATTGATAAACAATTTATAAAGCTCTATTTTATTTAATTTTATTTAAAACAGTTTTAAATATAGCAAAAATTTGTTTAGAAAATCGTATCGATCCTACCAGTTCAACCGACTGGTGTTGACGTATTAAATATCAAATATTTTATTCAAGTGAACTAGACTGATTATAAACTGGTTCTCGGTCTATGCGGTCGGACTGTGTCCAACACGATTTAATTTTAAAACGATGGGTGGGACATCTTCGGCGACTCAGATATGGGACGTCAAAGAATCTTGATTAATTTATTTGTATATTAAATTTTTAACACAATCGTAATATTTTTTCCCCTGCATCGCACGGGCCACGCACTAGTAAAAAGAAAGAAATATAAAAAAGGATAACTTCGGTTTTCCGTAATTTGACCAAACATCATACCAAATTACAATTGACAGAACGATTCCGTCAGTATTTGTTACCGTAGATTATGTAGACAACATAAACTACATGTATATCTAATGGTTAAAAATACTGACTAAACCATCCCGTAACGGGACCTTAACATTTTTCATATAATATTATATTTGTCATTACACCATAACTGTTTCAAGTAGGCTGCATAATAACCTGAACAATTTGGATTTCCATGAAACTATTGTCTTCGTGGCTGTCTCAAAATGGTTAACGTTGTTAACTTTCAGAAATACTATGTACTAGTATTAATACTCATGTACAACATTAGTGTTGAGTTAATGAATATATGTGTAAAGTTATTTATATCTAGTACCAAACCTAACTCCATAGCAAAAATAATATAAAAACATCACGAAGCATAGATTTTCGCATAGATTTTCGCCATGTCAGCATCCGAAGCGTGATAATCTGCCACATAGGCTCAATACATTTTGAATTAATATATAGGGAGGGATTACACCACTCTACAGTACAAGGCAACAAATCAAAATAAGGTTGCAAAACACTCATCACAATCTATTACACATGCTCGTGTGCTTCAACCTTTTTAGCCCATTTGGCAAATAAATTTAATCAAACAAATAAATAAATCCCATCAACAACGGCAAACAATTATGTGCTACATAGATATCGGTCGAATCTATAATATACAACAATTCAAACAACACGGGACACGACCTTTTATTTTTAACTTGAGCATATGTACAAAGAGTTTCTAAAACCAAATCCAATTTGGTGAAGGTGCTAATCTGAAACAAGGAAAGGAATGATAATGGACATAAACGTGTCGTAAGATAGAGTGGCTGAACCTGTATATCGTAGATCCTTCTCCTTGAACTTTTCAGTCAAACCCTGAATAAAGGGATTGAAGTATTGAATGAGATAAAAGATAAAGGAAACAGAGAAAAGAGAAAAATGCATTCTGTAATCCTTTTGGAAGTAGAAAACCTGAATAACCAAGAGAAGTTCAAGATAATAAACATGAGGTATGCCAATCTCACAGTATTTTCTCATAAAACACAAAAGGTGTTTTTTGGTGATTGATCCTAATGAACATGTAAAAAACTGACGAGTCAAAGATCTGCTAAATAATAATAATTGGCATCGACTTTGCATCCCGATCCCAGCTACAATAGGTAAGTAAAAGTCCTGCTTTTGGAAATCAGATTCTTTCTTTTCATGCACACTTCATTAAGAAGTATGAGTTTAATGGGAAAGCACAATTCGAGTAGAGCAACAACAGCACATAATATGGGTGAGAGTAAATATCCATAACGAAAATGCCAAATGCTACACAGAATCTAAGGTCATGAATTTTGTAAATAGGTTTTACTCACCTTTACAATCATCCCACACCTGAAACAAAAAGAAGACCATCAAATTCACAGCTGAATGAAAACCAAAATGCAATCACAACATGTCCAGTATATAAGAAATAGGCTCTTACTCGACAAAACTGTCGAAACTCAGCTCCACCTTACGTCCACTGCCATCATCATATTTGGAAATCAAAACTTGCAAAACAGAAGGTGGTAATGCATATCCAAGACTATATAAGGCATCCCTCAACTCCGTAGCATCGATTTTCCCGCTTCGGTCTCTATCAAATCTTTCAAAAATTGACTAACATAAATGGACAAGTTAATGGAACCAGATTAGTCCCAGCATCAAATATTTTTTACTTGAAAGACACAACAATTACATATTACAATGTAAGACAACACATCATGTAAACAGAGAATCCTATAAGGTACGCATTTCCTAACTATCTCTGTCTCTGATACATCAAGCCATATCATTCTAATTTTCAGTTAAATCTTCACAATCACCTCTCTCGTGCATCTTGGGACAGTACATTTTCATTTCTTTTCCAGCTCTACAGTAGCTAATGCCACCCACATGTTAAGGTGCAACTCCTTCGTGTTACAAAAAGATTCAATCATTCCAATAAAACAATGGTAAACCTGGTTTTTTTAAAAGAAAAAAACTAAAATGTAGAAGCTCAAACACGGAGATTAATAGTTCATACAAAACATTTATTCATTTGAAATCCAAATTTCTCAAGTTTGAGAAAAGACAAAAGGCAGTGAAATATATGTACAAGATACACATGTTCTATGTAAGTTGGTCAAATGATTTCCTAAATGGCAGTTGCACATAAGCCGGATATATCACGATCCTATGCATAGCGTGCACAATTTCAACATAAAGAATCACCTTCTATAAAATTCTAAAGATATCGTTTAGTTTACTGTTATGAGTAGTAAGAAAATAAACGAAGGATTACATTCTATACTCACCCGCCACTGGCCGAGACAACTCCATATATCCACAAACTCCTTTGGTCCTACATTTTGTAGAAAAATGACGAAAAGTTAACCAGATTGAATCACAGAGACAAACAAGACACTGACATAAAATTACATTCAAGTCCCACTTGCATTTTTCACACCACTCTTCATGAAATCAACTTAATCATTCAATTTGATAGTAGCCCAAAAGGAAGATCATTCAATTTATTTGAGTAACGAGTGTGAGGAACAATAACAACAACGACAACAACAACAATTAACAGAAAAGCCCATTATAGTGTAACAGTTTAATGAAGTAAAACATTTTGCAATAAACAAGGAATTCAGTAAGAAAAACAAAGGAAAAAATCAACATAGCAAAACAAACCCACCGATTCGAGAGAAAGATTCCTGGGAATTCCTGAATAGAAATATGAGAAAACGCAAAGTCCTGCGGCTGAATTTTTGGTAATTCCAAGCCAAAGCCTCTTGCAGCTCATTTTCTTCGATATATCCGTTTTGGTTCCTGTCCACCATCTGGAAGCTCCGGACCACGTCCGGGTGAGTACCCGGCGGAAACGAGCTGTAAACATGATGCTGCGGCGGTGGAGGGTAGGGGTAATACCCGTATCCTTGAGGCGGTCGGGTCGGATCCGGGCCGAACGAGCCTCCGGCGCCGCTGCTGTGAGTGTGAGCGACTGGGGCATATGGAGAAGAGAGCCCAGACGGAGGAGGTTGGTAGGGATAGCCAACACGAGGCTGTTCCGTGTCGGGTGCCGGCGGGGCCGAAGGTTGGGTGCCGCCGGTGCGGTGCGAAGCCATCTTTTTTTTTTTTTGTGTAAAGTGGGCAGCTTTTCCGTAAAAGAATCGACGAACATATAATACGTGTCGTTTTTTTTTTATTTTTATTTTTACAACTAGTGTATCCCGTACTATGCACGGGTAAATAATATTAAATAATAATTATAAATAAGTTTTGAGTTCGAGTCATCCAATGAAAAATAGGAAACCATCATTTCTTAAAAAACAAGAAAAATATTATAAATTAAATATGATGGTAAACAATTAAAAATGTGGAGTTAACATGCGATATAATTTACCATATCAATTTATTATAAACAATTTAAAATTAGCTTGTACAAGAAAACGTAAAATTTGTACGTTTAAAATATTACAAACACCTAAAATATTATATTAACACATGTAAAAATATCTAAAATTTTCTATATTAGTATTAAAAAGTTGTGAAGTCACTTACCATTTTTTTAAACTATTTTGGAAAGAAAACATGTCTAAAGATATTAACTTTCACTTTTGTGTATAAAAGATTTCTAAACAATTTTTTTTTTTTTTTTTTTAAAGAAAACATTCTTAAAAATATTTAAATTTAATATGTATATGTATATGTATAGATGTTATGTATATATAGATAGAATATGACATGATAAATATTTGTATAAAAGTATCTATATATTATAGGTTTAAATAAAGACATTTAAAGTTTATGAGAGAAAACTTACGTAGTATATATAAAATAAATATTGACATGATTATGACAGTACTTGAAAGTTGAGTACAGAAGATTTAAAAAATATTATTATTATTTTTTAAGTAATTTGAGTACAAAAGATTCACCGTAAAAAAGAAATTCTGTACTATGCAGATTTATAAATTTTACAAATAAAATGATATTTATCTTATATCTAATTGAGATTAAGACAAATTGTTACCTCAAAAGTAATTTTGTACGCATAACAAATACACACATAATGTACATTTGTATCCACTTTCAATTTTACAGATGCAAATTGAGATTAATACAAGCCATAACAAATAAAATTGGATTTTATATAATTGAGATTAAGACTAAAATTGAAGACGATTTTATATAATTGAGATTAAGACTAAAATTGAAGACAATCGAATTTTAGATTTAATTGAAATTAAGACTAAAACATGAGAAAGCGCAAAGTTCAGCTCAATTTTATTTTATTTTATTTTATTTATTTATTTATTTTTTTTAAAAAAAAAACTTGTGTAAAGTGGGCAGCTTTCTTCCTATTTACAATTCGAATTAAACTTGTACGCACGGGATTTCTTTCGGGAAGAGGCTTATGATATCCAATTCGCTTGAATAAAATGTTTCTTAGTGAATCGGTCATCTCCCCTTAGCCTTCTACCAGGCCTCAGCCCCCGTTTCCGGCTTGGTCGATGAGGATGCCTTTTTGCCTCAATTAAAGTTGTGCGTGGGTCGATTTTGTAGCGGCTCCCAGAGTTGCTGCGGCGTGGCTCTCGTGTCGGCTCGTGTTGGGGCCGTCGTGCCGATTTTCCTCCTCCGGCTTCGTGCTCGGCCGGAAGTCTTCCCTTTGGCCATCTTATCGTGTTTCTGGTTGGAGGCTCTCGAAGACTCCCGGAGGCTGAGCTTCCTTGCTCGGCCTCGGCGACACTAGTGTGTCTCGTCGTTGCCGTTCTTCGCGTGGGTCTTTTCTCTCCGGTGCTGATGTTCTATGAAGGCCAGATCTTAACTGAGAATTTGCTCTTTGTCAGATCTGTCTAGGCGACTCGATTTTCATCGCAGTTTTTGGGTCTGGAGTTTTGGTCTGCTCTTCTCTTGGGCTTCGGTGCGGTAAACTTTAGCTTGTGCGCTAGTTCGGGCGGTTGTGTGTTTTGCGTGATAGGTGTAGGGGAGGAGGTCTTATTATAAGTGTATTTTTTAGATGTGTGTGGTTTTTCTTATTTTTCTGTTTTTGTTGTTTTGTTAGTCCAACTTCGTATGGTTTTCAGTATTCTATACGGAGTTATTGAGTTTCCTTTATGGAGTTTTTGGTTAGCGGGTGCTTGTACCTTCTTGGTCATATGTGTAATTCCAAGGGGGGGTGGTCCAGATTTTTTGCTGACTAGAGGTATCGACATCCAATTCGCTTGAATAAAATGTTTCCTACCCAACTAACCACGGTTCCCACCTAACACAACTCACCCTACCCAATTCCAACATACAAACTCACCAGTGGCCCCCAAGGCATGTAGTCCACTCGCTTAGTGGGAGGGTGAAACTCCCTATGGAAGCGAATGTTAGGAGATCGAACCTGACTATCGTGGGAAGTGGGGATGGGATGCTTCACTTCTCCTTGAGTATTAGTCCCACACCTCTGGGTGTGGATCCCTTAGGTCGTTAGGCCCGTACCCCGTGGGGGGCTGGCAGTTCGTGGTGAAGTCTCGGAGTGAACGTGGGGATACCTCAAGTCGCAAAAAAAAAAAAAACAAAAACTCACAAGTGGGGCCCACCACTCACTCTCTGTCGCACACAACACACACAATCACACACACACACACACAATAGCGCCCTCCCAGCCCAACCATCCAGCAATTCCACCCTCAGCGTCGTCAACCGCTTTTGTCTTCTCTAGTGGCCGTCACTCCACCTCTGTGGGACTGTCAAACTTCCATCGCGGAGGCCGGCAGCTCAGTTAAGTTTCCAGTGTCGTCGTCATTGTTGCAACTGGCGGACGACATGAGCCACACCGGGGTCGGAGAGCTTCTCATGACCGACGTCGCGTCGCGGCCGATCGGAGACCAGAACTTGTCGACGAGCCTGACGCGAGCAGCTGCACGGTGCCCCTTCACTTGGCGGTCGTCAGTGGCCACATCGGCGTCGCCGGAGAGCCCTTTTCGCAGTCGCAGTCGAGTCGAGTCGGAGATGTCATTGTCGGTGTGGTGACTGCAAAATATGAACCCAACCTACAAATTGTGGTGTGTTTTGTTTGGAAATTTGATGATTTGCAAGGATCTATATGCAATTTTAATAATTTTAGGTATATTTCAATTTAGTACATGGACTAAATCTCTAATTTACAAAAATCTATAAAAGAAATATTATTCTTTATATATTTGTTTATACATATATATTATTATAATCAATAAAAATATTAAATTAAATCACTAATAAAATATTAAATATTATAAAATAATATAGAATAAAAATTATAAATATTCAATTATTAAATAAATTTTTATGATAATAATTATTTCGATTGTTTAAGTTAATTCGGTTAACCAATCGAATAAAATAATTATTTCAGTTCACTTTTAGCATGGATTTTCACACGCGCGCGCACACACACACACACACACAAATTCACTGGCATAATGCCCAATATTGTTAAACAAGTTGCACATTAATGATTATCAGTTTGCACAATAATGTTACATCTAGTGATATTTTCAATATTAGACTGCATAATAATGATACAAAAATACTAATTAATAATGATATACGAAACGCACATTAATGTCTGTGGGAAGGCACATTATTGATTTTATTATTTTATTATTATGTATTTTCAAATAAAAAATTATATAAAATACTAATTATAAATATTAAAATACTGAATATATTATATAGTTTAAATAATAAACCAATATATAGTATATTTCGGTTAACTGATCAAATATAAGATTATTTTCGGTTAAGCTCTAATTTAGTTTGGGATAAATCATTAAAAATTTATAGTTGTGAGTAATGTTATATGAATTGCACATTAACAAATATCAAATTGCACAATAAGGATTGAAACCAACCGAGCTAAAATTTCTCAAATATATTAATTAAAACTGGTTCGACCACTGAAAAATCTTGATTTCCTCAAATATCTCACCAATTTCTCAAATTCTTCTAATCTCGAGAGTGAAGAGTACACACTTTATTGGCATAAGGTTTACACCTACACTAAAAAAAGCTGAAATTAAAAATCAACTCCCATTGAAAATCTTTTTTTTTTTTTTCGAAACAAAAGGAAACTCACATTAATCCAAATAAAAATACAATGTTCAAATATAATACATCTCATAGAAATTCGAAAAAAGCCTGAAAATATGGGAGATCGCTTGAAAGCAATCTAGATAAACGCAATAATCTATAGGCAGCTTGGATATGCCGAACACCTATAGATTAATACCCTAACCACAATAATATTGCCAGACAAAACAAAAATCAGGACTAAGATGGTGCACTGTCACAAGACCTACAACATCTTTCCTGGTTCGCAAATAAACAATTACATCGCCTTGAATTCTCTCCATTCCCGGACGGCTTGCTGCACTATGCAAAGCTCCAGGAGCCACTGCTTTTGAAAAACCCATAGATTACGCGCCTTCCAAAGCCATCATAATAAATATGTCGACAACTAAATTCTATCCTCATCAATGGCCTTGTGAGAAAGCGAGCAAATTTGCCACCACCAGTTAGAAAAGGTAAGTTCTTTTGTCATCATACCTTCCCATCTCACCGGAGCTATTTCCCGGACTCTCTTCGATCTATGACATTCCCAGAAAAAATGATCAATCGTCTCATATGCTTCTCCACAAACCTCGTATATTGGATCCACCATTATACCCTTTTTGATTAAATTAACCTGTACTGGAAGGATTCCTGAAAAACACTTCCAAATAAAATGTTTAATTTTTCCTTTAATTTTGAGGTGTCGGGTTCTATTTCTCGTGATCATGTTTATCCTTCTGAAGTTGCTCCCTTCCGGTATGTCAAGTTTAAAGAGTTTGCTCAAAGTTAAAGAATCATAAGCAGATGAGACAGAAAAGTTACCCTTTTTATCCGGTTTCCACACCCATTGAAAATTAACAC
>CACSLK010006441.1:7041597-7053725 GCA_902706635.1 Striga hermonthica
CAAAATCTGGTCATCTTCTCCATTTTCATGCCGATTTTCGGCGAACCACCGCAGAGCGAGTGCACCATCGGAATCGCCTTGTCAAGGCGCTCAAAATAACGGTCGTTTTCACCGGAACCGGTAAGGTTTCGCCGGTAAAGAATTTTCCGGCGTGTTCCAGCCGCCGCCCGCGCAGGTTTCAGCCATGTTCAGCCCAGGTTTTGGGCTCGTGCAATCTCGCGCCAGGCAGCCTAAGGAAAGGCTTAGCGTGTGGCCTAGCTCCGTTCAGCCCGCGAGGAAGCCTAGGAGGAAGCGCGGCCCACTTTGCGAGAAGCCCGCGAGGAAGCTTAGGAGGAAGTGCGGCCCAGCAGAAGAGCGGGACCCACTTCACGAGAAGCCCAGCAGAGAGGGGGAGGAAGAATGCGCAGGCCGCGTTCAGCCTGCGTGGCCCGCGTCCAGCTCGAGGATCTCACAGTGTTCGGCCCGCGAGGCCCGCACTGGGCCCGCTATTCAGCCCGCGTTGCGCCCACTTTCCCAGCCCTAATTCCGGCCCGCGAGCGGCCTGCGAATTCCAGCATCCCCAGGCCCAACAGTGCGGCCCTTCAACACCAATATTGAGCCCAAGGAGCGCCCAGCGCGGCCCAACCACCTAGAAATGGCCAAAAGTGGTACCAATTTGGTTTAAAAGCTCCATTTTGTGCTCAAAGCTAATTTTAGAATGACACGACGCGGAGGGTAAGGTAATTCGAGATAGAATTCTCATGATGAAGGTATGACGTTCATTTGAATTATGAACCGGAGAATTTTTAAATTGGCGAGTATTACTTATTTTCTGTGGAGATACGTGATTTGGTCGATGAGACATTCTTGGATTTATTCGACTTGAGGGTGTAAATTGGCAAAAATGAGACAAATTATTTGTTTCAAATTAGAAAATTTGGAGACTTGAGGATTTAAATGAGTAAAAATTGATAGATAATTGGATTTGATAATGGAGACATCTAATTCATTCGTGGAGACATTATTTGATTTGATCGAGGATATATTATTCAATTAATTCATGAGGATTATGCGAATTTTCCTGGAAAATTATTTGACTTATTTGAAGGATTATTTGATTTGATTGTGAAAATATTTAATATATTCATGGAGGATTATTTAATCTGCTCGTGGAAATATTGGTTTGCTCGTGAAGATATTATTTGTGGAGCAATATTTGACTTATTCGTGGAATTATTTGGATTATTTGTGGAGAGTTGCATGATTTATTCGTGGAGATATCATGTGATTTATTCGTGGATATTGTTTGATTTGTTCGAGAAGGTATTAGTTGATATATTTGAGGAGAATTATTTGATTCGTTTGAGGAATTATGTGATTTATTCGAGGAGACTATTTGACATATTCGTGAGGATTATTTGACTAATTTGCGAAGCATTATTGGATTTGAATGAGGGGAATTATTTGACTCGTTCAAGGAAATATTTGATTTATTTATGAAAGATTATTTGATTTATCATGGAGCTTATTGGAGTTATTTGTGGAGTATTATTTGATTAATTCGTGAAGATTATGCGATTTTTCCGTGGAAATTATTTGACTTATTTGAGGCAATTATTTGATTTATTCGAGAAGATATTATTTGATTGTTCGAGATATTATTTGATTTGTGCGTGGATACATTTGATTTTATCGAGGAATTATTGGATTTATTTGTGGATGATTATCTGATTAGCTCGAGGGACTATTTGATTTGCTCGTTGATATATTTGATTGAAAATAAATGATGGGCGTGATTTTGAATTGAGGATACTTTAGGATTGTGTTTATCGTATTTTTGGTGCACTTATCGATGAACTCGAGGAGATGGATTAAATTTATATGATTCGATATCTTGATATATCCAGAGCCTCTGATTTGGATTTTCATGTGAAAGTGTGAAATTTGTATGTCATTGCTCGAACATGTTTTAAATCGAGGAGATGGTGATTTTTGTATTTGATCTATTGTTTGTCTTGCATGGAGCATTGCAAAATTGATGACATGAATATAATGTGGATAATGATATCTCTGTGAATTCTTGCCGAGGAAACAACGAAACAACATGAGTCAGGACAAGCTATGGTGGACGAGCTGGAGAGTTTCAAGGACAAAATAAACGATAATGCCAATCGCCGATGGTAATTTCAAAGGCAGAATCGTTCTCTTTTGGAGAGGTATGATAGTGGCATTATCGAACTTCAGGTATAAACTCTTGTGAGCGGTCAAGTTCGACCGACGCAATTTATTGAAACATTGAGTCTCTTAGCATACTTTTTTGGAGAAATGTTCATTTTCTTTGGATGTTCTGGGCGAAATTTTGCTAGATTGTGGTGTATATGGATATGTTTAGAATTATTATCCAGGTGACTAACAAAATGCCGAAAATGAGGTGTTTGTGGAGGCTCGAACAAAAATGTGGCATGACTAAGGCCTTCAGGTTGGCCAGTTTCGAGTCGTCATGACTACGAAGCTCGATATTGGGATGAGGAGTGGACAGCGGGAAGTGAACGACAACACAGGTCGTCATGCACAAACATGAAAGGGAGGTCAAAAAATATACTTGATTTATTTTATTTTGTTCGATATAACTATGCATTTGATGAGGCTAATAAGAATGATCGATTACTATTATATCTCGTGGTGATTGGTGTGTTTTCTTGTCGACTTCAGCGGCAAGTCGAAGTGTTCGATCAGTTCGAAAGGGAAAAATCCACCATGACTAAGGCCTCCGGGCTGGGTGGTCGCATGTATCGACCACTCCTTCAAGGGTGGGCATGTGCTCGAAGACAAAGAATCCACCATGACTAAGGCCTCCGGGCTGGGTGGTCGCATGTATCGAACACTCCTTCGAGAGTGGGCATGTGTTCGAAGACAAAAAATCCACCATGACTAAGGCCTCCGGGCTGGGTGGTCGCATGTATCGACCACTCCTTTGAGGGTGGGCATGTGTTCGAAGAAAAAAAAATCCACCATGACTAAGGCCTCTGGGCTGGGTGGTCGCATGTAGCGATCACTCCTTCGAGGGTGGGTATGTGTTCGAAGACAAAAAAATCCACCATGACTAAGGCCTCCGGGCTGAGTGGTCGATTCTAATGTTGGGTCGTTGAAGATATGGAGCTTATTAGAGACCTCAGAAGCAGGTCGAGGATCTTTACATGGTTTTGATTTTGTCGAATTCATTTTTCAACTTCAAGGGAAGAAAAATTGGATTCATTACGGATATAGCTCGAGCAGACCTCGGTGTCAGGTCGACGATCTTTATTTGATTCAGGTTTTGTTGGATTTGGTTTCTCTGACCTCAGTGACAGGTCGATAGTATTCATGATGGCTCGAGCAGGTTGATGATTCCTTATTTCATTCTGATTTTGTCGAATTTATTTTTAGACCTCAGTGGCAGGTCGAGATGGTACTCGTTATTGTTCGAGCAGGTTTATGGATTTATTGGATTTGGTTTTGTTGTATTTGTGCTTTTAATCCCATTGGCGAGAGTTTATTGTAGATAGTTTGAGCAGATGGAGGGTTTTATGTGGTTTGGTTATGCTATATTTGTGATTTCGATCTCAGTGGCAGGTCGATCAAATGCGTTACCGGATATGTTGAGTAGTGGAAGGTCAATCAAACTCGTTATGGATAGTTCGAGCAGTGCGGCAGATAGAGGAGGCTCATTTCGAGCAAACTCAGGGATTCATTACAGATAGATCGAGCAAACCTCGGTGGTAGGTCGATGGTATTCATTACTGCACGAGCAGGTTGATTGTGTTTTATCATAGTTTTATCGAATTGATTTTTCGACTTCAAAGGCAGGGAGATGGGATTCATTCCGTCACGAGCAGGTTGATGGCGTTTATCTTGGCTTTGTCGAATTGATTTTTCGACTTTAAAGGCAGAGAGATGGGATTCATTCCAACTCGAGCAGGAATATACAACAAGCTTGAATTTTAACTTTTGAACTGAGGGGCGATAGGACGAGGTGGTATAAGAGAGCTCGAACATGGTGATCGAAACACAACAGACGTAAATTCAAATTTTCAAATTCAAGACTTCAGGGAGTGGTCATTCAGTTCTTGTTTTTCGACCTCAATCGATGGTCTCTCAATTCTCGGCTTTCGACTTCAGAGGCAAGTCTCGATTCTCAGTTCTCTGCTTTCGACCTCAACGGTCTCTCGATGCTCGATTTTCGGTTTTCAACCTCAGAGACAGGTCTCTCGATTCTGGGTTTTCGGCTTTTGACCTCAACGGTCTCTCGATTCTCGGCTTTCAACCTCAACGGTCTCTCGATGCTCGATTTTTGGTTTTCAACCTCAACGGTCTCTCGATTCTCGGCGTTCGACCTCAGAGGCAGGTCTCTCGATTCTCGGATTTCGACCTAAATGGTCTCTCGATTCTTGGTGTTCGACCCCAGTGGTGGGTCACTCGATTTTTGATATTAGTGGTCATTCGGTATTCATTTGAGGCCCCAATGCTCATTTGGAGGATTGATAACTATTTGGTGGTCGAGGATTTATTTAAATGGTAACCTCAGTGGCAGGTTGACAGAAACAATCCGAAGAGGAATTTTCACTCTTGCATCGAGTCATGCTTACTCGACCAGGGTGGGGGGGACTAGATGATATAAGATATTATCTCGGACCGGATTAATGGATAAAGCGAATACATATGGAAGGATAAGCCCACTAAGACATCTAAGCATAACGATATGGGTCAAGCCCAACTTGGGCCCAAAAGGTACACTCCCCCTATAAAAGGGGGCCAAGGTATCTCATTCTCTCCATTCTCTACTCATTTGATGACTACACTTTCTCTCTCTCTTGATCTGAGCCCTGACTTAAGCATCGGAGGCCCGAAGCCGGGGCCACCCCCGACGTTGGGTTCTGCAGGTGCGGAGGCTGTTCGAGTTGAAGGAGCTCAGGTGAATTCACTTCATAGTATATGTCGGTTAACTGATCAAATATAAGATTATTTTCGGTTAAGATTTAATTTAGTTTGGGACAAATCATTAAAAATTTATAGTTGTGAGTAATGTTATATGAATTGCACATTAACAACTATCAGATTGCACAATAAGGATTGAAACCAACCGAGCTAAAATTTCTCAAATATATTAATTAAACCTGGTTCGACCACTGAAAAATCTTAATTTCCTCAAATATCTCACCAATTTCTCAAATTCTTCTAATCTCGAGAGTCGAGAGTACACACTTTATTGGCATAAGGTTTACACCTACACTAAAAAAAGCTGAAATTAAAAATCAATTCCCATTGAAAATTAACACCCACAAAATTAAAAAAAAATAAAGCCGAAATCAAGTTCCTCCAATCATTCCTAAATTTCTCCCTATTTCTTTTATTTATTTTTCTCCCCTTTCTCTTCGTCCCCTTTCTCTGCCGGAGCCACACGAACCCGGTGGCCTCGTTGTAGCCGACCTGGAGGATGTCGTCGAGCGGGAGCATGCCGTGCAGGGAGGTGCATCCGCTCCAGGAGCTCCAATGGCTTCTGCTCGCAAACGGCGTCGCCGATGTGGATCTCAGTGTTCTCGCAGTGGAGGCGACCTGTTGGGAAACCGTTCACAACAATAATTTTTTTTTTTTTGATTTTGCCATTCACATACCAAAGTTGAAAACCGTTGGGCCGGACCGAGCGTTCTCAGTTTTTTGGTTTTCTGGATGTTTGACCGGTTCAGATGGTTTGCAACCGGTTTTCATTCCCAGCGGGTCTATACATCAAACCGGACCAGTCAACCGGTCGAACCGGGCGGTCCGGTCCGATTTTGTAAATAATGGCTGAAACAACAACTCATTCGGGACATTCTCCACAAGGCTTTACGCCGGTGGTTGCCTCGCTTTCATCCGCACCCGCGTCGCTGTCAGTCGCCTCGTCGGCTTGCCTACGTCCGTCATCGCGTCGCCTCACCTCCGTTCGTCGTTGCGTCGCCTCTCCTTCGTCCACATCGCTTCGCCTCGCCGCCGTCCGTCGTTGTGTTTCCTTGCCCCCATCTGCAGTTTTATCGAAAAAGTGAAACGAAAACTGACTGTGGCGGTGTTTAGGTGGTCCGGCCAGTGCGTGAAGGGTGTGTGTGTGTGTGTAGAGTGTGATTTTTATGTGTGTGTATGCGGGGGAGGAGGGGAGCGGGGACGGGGGTTGAGAGAGAGGAAACAAGGGGTAGGTGGCACAAGATTAGGGTTAATGTGGGAGGTGGTAGGTCCCACATATTGGTGGGTTTGTAGTAAATGTCTAAATTATCATTAATTAGTGGTCAAATGTATATATATGACCACGATATGTTCATTTATTTACGAAAATGTTACATCATGTTTGACTGTCATATTTAAATTTTGACTTATCATGACCATTGATATATCGGATCCAATGGTATAGATTAATTCTTATTTCTTTCACTACCTATTATTCTCATTGGATCTCTCTCTCTCTCCCTCATTAGACCTCAACTCTTGATTTTTTCTTTACCTTTTAAGATTGCAATCTATATCTATTAATCACGTGTCATGCACGAGACAAAAATTAAATGGGTCAAGCGTCATAGAACCTGAGCAAGTTACGTTTAGTCCAAAAATATTATAATTGGATAATTTATTTTCTATATATTTTAATCAGTATTATTATAATTTTTTGTCGGACGATTAAACTTGAGCAAGTTAGAGCTAAAATTTAAGTTAATCAATATATTAATCTCATTTATATTAATATAAATAAGATTATGATGCATATATTTATTTCTTGATGTAAGAAAAAAAAAAAAATAATTTTACTTATTTTTCTCCACCTTATAAATTATAATAGTCAACTATTATTTTATTCTAAAAGTCGTTGTCATATAACTTCATTATTATTCTTTATAAAAATTATGGAAGTAGTATTTGTTTCATGTAATGATAATTACTTAATCTTTGTTAGTATTATTTATTAATGTAATTAATTCAAATTATGCATAAAAATTTAAAATAAAGTATTTTGTATTTACCATGTAAAAAAATGTGATTCTATTTATTTGTTTTGTATTTATAGTATCTCATAATAATTATAAAATAATATATATATGATATCTGTAAGAAAAAAGGAACAAATTTACACTGAGAAATGTAAGGGTTTAGTAAAAAAATGTGATTCTATTTAATTTTTTTGTATTTATAGTATCTCATAATAATTATAAAATAATATATATATATATATGATATCTGTAAGAAAAAATGAACAAATTTACATTGAGAAATGTAAGGGTTTATTTATGTCAATTAACAAAATAAACAAATCAATCATCCTAAAGTTTTTTGGTCATTATGTAATGGAAATCAAATTTCTATAATAATTAAATACATTTGATTGAGCAATTGTAAGAATATCTTCTATAATAATGAGATGTTATTAATTTGCATCTTGCAGTATTATAGTTCTTTTACAAATTGGCATGCAAATAAAGGATGTATTGAAACTGAGCTATTCGCACATACAACTCGGTTCCACTTATGAAATCTCTGTTGTGGTATCATACCAAGATCATAAGCGTAATTTGAGAGAAAAACAAGTTTCTATTACTCACAAGAATAAAAACAAGAGATTTACAAACTCTCAAACACTCCACAACTCTTTTTTGGTTGTGTTTCAACACTCTCAAGGTTGATTGGTCACACTCTTGGATGATTTGAATGAATGAAATGAGAAGCCTATTTATAGGCAAGGTTAGCACACCCCCATTGACAAGCTTTAGCACATCATTGTTGAATGTGTGTGTGAAAGAAGGTTGGTGGAGTCATTGGTGGATAGTCTTCTTCTTCATTGGTGTGTTTTATGGAAGACTATTCCTTGGTGTGCTAGTGGTAGTTGCATGGAACTTTCAATTCTCTCTTTTTCATGCAAGTTCTGAACAAGCATTCCTACTATGTCTCTGCATAGTTTAAGCTTATCCAGTGTAACCACTTTTGTCAACATATCTGATGGATTCTCCTTCGTATTGATCTTCACTAGTTTCAACAGTTGTTGATCAATTTTCTCGCGTATCCAGTGATATCGAACATCAATATGCTTTGTGCGGGCATGGTACATAGAGTTCTTGCTTAAGTCAATAGCTCTTTGACTACCACAATATACCATGTACTCTTTCTGCTTAATCCCAAGTTCTTGGGATAGCGCTTTAGCCACAACATTTCTTTACCAGCTTCAGCGGCATCAATATATTCAACTTCTGTTGTGGATAAAGCAACACACTTCTGCAATCTTGATTGCCAAGAAATGGCTCCCCCTGCAAAAGTGTAGACATAACCTGAAGTCGACTTTCGACAATCAATATTTCTGACCATATCAACATCAGTATATCCTTCCAATATTGGATCAACTTCCCCGTAATAAAGACATAAATTAGAAGTACCCTTCAAATATCTGATAATCTATTTGACAGCCTCCCAATGCTCCTTCCCGGGGTTAAAAAGAAAAAGACTCACTACACCCACTGCATGAGCAATATCTGGCCTTGTACACACAATTGCATACATCAGACTTCCAACTGCTGAAGAGTATGACACTGCAGACATCTTCCCCATCTTTTCCTTGGATTTTGGACATGATCTTTTGCTCAACTTGAAATGATTCGCAAGTGGAATACTCACTGGTTTAGCATCACTCATATTGAATCTTTCAAGTACTCGTTCAATATACTTCTCTTGAGATAGCCATAACTTGCTGTTCTCTCGGTCTCGAGTAATCTGCATCCCAAGAATCTGTTGATCCTTTCCTAAATCTTTCATATCAAAAGACTTGGAAAGTTCTTTCTTCAGCTGACTTACCTTCTCTGATCATTCCCAACGATCAACATGTCGTCAACGTACAGTAGAAGAACTATAAAATCCTCGTTTGAGTATCTCTTGATGTAAACACACTCATCGGCAGTAGTCTTCTTGTAACCTTGACTCTTCATGCATGAGTCAAACTTCTTATTCCACTGCCTTGGTGCTTGCTTCAGACCATACAAGCTTTTAGATAGCTTGCACACGAGGTTCTCACTTGAAACCTCAAAACCTTCTGGCTGTTGCATATAGATTTCTACATTCAAATCACCGTGAAGAAAAATTGTCTTCACATACTGTTCAAGCTCCAAATCCATACTTGCTGCCAAGCCAAGTATGACTCGAATTGAGGTCATCTTGACAACTGTTGCAAAGATTTCGTCAAAATCAATCCCTTTCTTCTGCTGAAAGCCTTTGACAACTAATCGAGCTTTGTGTTTCACCACTTGTCCATTTGCATCTTTCTTAAGCTTGAACACCCATTTGTTTTTCAAAGCCTCCTTCCCTTCTGGAAGTTCAACTATTTCATAAGTTTGATTTTTCTGCAGAGAATCTAACTCTTTCTGCATCGCAGCAATCTATTTTCTTTATCCTTATGAGATATGGCTTCTTGGAAACTCTCTGGTTCTCCGTCTTCTGTCAATAGAAGATATTTATATGATGAGTACTTTTTTTATGGTATATGACCTCGTTCAGATCTACAAGTGGGTAGAACCATCTGAGAAGAATTTCCAACATGGGTGTCTGGCAAAATGGGTTGTGGTTCCCCTTGCTCTGGCAAGGTGGGTTGTTGCTCCTCTTGCTCTGCACTCTCTTCTGTCTCCTTATCTTCTTCTGGTACATCATATTCATTGTTCCTCCGGAACAATTCTGGTGCTTCATCTAAAACTTGAGCACCCACATTTGACTTCTGAGACATCTTGGGCTTTTCGATATCTTCTATTGTCAAATTTTCTTGGAACACAACGTCCCTACTTCTGATCACCTTTTTCTCCTTTGGATCCTAAAATCTGTATTTAAACTCTTCATCTCTATAACCAATGAAAATGCATGGGATTGACCTCGCATCGAGCTTCTTCCTGAGCTCTTTGGATACATGTGCATATGCTACACAACCAAATACTCTGAGATGTGAGTATGTCGAATCCTTACCAGTCCATATTCTCTCTAGAACTTCAAAATTTAATGGAACTGAAGGTGACCGGTTGATTAAATAACATGCGGTCTTGACAGCTTCTCCCCAAAATGGCTTTGGTAATTTAGCCATATTCATCATGCTTCGGACACGCTCCATGATAGTCTGATTCATTCTTTCAGCAACACCGTTGTGCTGAGGGGTACGTGGTACTGACTTCTCATGTCGAATGCCATATGTCCTGCAATATGCATCGAACTCCTTGGAAGTATACTCGTCTCTATTATCAGATCGGAGACATTTCAGCTTCTTTCCTATTTCACGTTCTACCATGTCGTGAAATGATTTGAAGTACTCAAACACCTGATCCTTCGTATTCAGGAAATATACCCACACCTTTCGAGAAGCATCATCAATGAAAGTCAGAAAATATTTGCTTCCACCCAATGATTCAACCTCCATGGGACCGCAAACATCAGAGTGTACCAAGCTCAAAAATTCTGATCTTCTTGTTGAATTGGCATTGAATGAGACTCTATGTTGCTTGTCGAACATGAAATGACTGCAAGAACCCAACGCAGCACTCTTATCAACCTTGATAAGATCCTTCTTCATTAGGGTAGTCAACCCTTTCTCACTCATATGGCCAAGTCTCTGGTGCCAAAGATCCTGTGAAACCTCTTCTGCAACATTGAGACTTTCTGTACTAATCTTCAAATGTGTTTTGTACAGCGTCCCACAAACATGTCCTCGGGCAATTTTCAGAACACCCTTTGACAACTTCCATGTGCCTGCACCAAAGTGATTTTCATATCCTTCTTTGTCAAGAGCCACCACTGACAAGAGATTCAGCCTAAGATCCGGCACATGTCTGACATCATTCAACAGGATTGTACTCCCGGTTCCTGTTGTTACCTGGATATCACCAATTCCAGCAATTTCAGAGGAACTGGAATTTCCCATCTTCACCGATCCAAAGTCTTCGGCTTGGTATTTTGTGAAGTATTTCCTATTTGGAGTAACGTGATAGGATGTTGCAGTATCTACCATCCATTCCATGTCTTCTCTTGAGACATGAAGGCATGTCTCACCATGGTTAGAGCAATATGCTACATCACCTGAGATAGTGATAAGAGTTTCACCACTCTTGCCCTTGTTCTTCTGCTGAGAACTATTCTTCGACTGAGAATTGCTCTTGCCCTGCTCCTCGAGCCATTTATAGCAATTCTTCTTCATACGACCTTCTAGACCACAATGATAGCACACATGTGATCTCCGATCATCTGATTGTCTCCTTTTGCTTCTACCCCTGCTCTTCCTGCTACCGCTTCTTTGTTGCTTGCCTTGTGGTCTTCCTCGATTCTCCATCACAAGGGCATGGGTCTGATCTGTGCCCATGTCTTTCCTTCTTGCCTCTTCATTGAATAAGGCATCCTTCACAACGAACATGGAAAGTTTGCAGTTTGAGACTGAATTGCTGAGAGTAACAACGAGTGTTTCCCAGCTATCAAGAAGGGAATTAAGAAGTAGCAGAGATTGTATTTTGTTGTAAATATTTTTCCAGAGTAGAATCGAAAGATTCGAACACCGGGTCGTGTCTCTCGAGGAAGGCGGTTCGGAATTTAGCAATGGTGTTGATAACACAAGAAGAGAAAATAACCCTAAACACTCTAAATCAGATGATTGAGATAATAATTAACTGAGGGAAAGCATGAAAATAAATCTACCTAAAATGCAAATTGAAAAGCAATAAAGAAACTAGGGGATTGATGTTCTGAATTCAATTGTGATTGTTGAGCTTGTTGATTATTCAAATTTGCATTTTCACTTCTTGCATAGGCATAAGTCTGGTCCTCATTCTTATATGGCGGTTAAATTAGACATGGAAAAGGCTTATGACAGGGTAGAATGGGAGTGTATTCAGAAAATCATGTTCAAAATGGGCTTTCATGGGAAATTTATTAAATGGATTCTCAGCTGTATCTCCCACCCTACTTTCTCTTTCAACCTTAATGGGGGTAACTGTGGTTTTGTCAAGGCTACTAGAGGAATTAGGCAAGGTGACCCCTTGTCTCCATACTTATTCATACTTGTGTCTGAGGTGCTATCTTCTTATATGAAATATAAAGTGAACTCTGGAAATTTCAAGGGCATCAGAATAGCAAAGAGGGCCCCT
>CACSLK010006441.1:7062908-7077736 GCA_902706635.1 Striga hermonthica
TGAAAACTTCCCTCCACTCAACCTTCAAATAACCGTAGAACACTAATTCTGTAAGTTACTACAGAAATTATTAGTTTCATATAGTGACTGCTTGTAATAGGAAATGATATATCTTCCTTAAATCCTTTTAAACAGAAAGGTTGCGCAGATGGCCAGGTAGTAGATGGGATTCAGACACGTCTTTTTAAGGAATGCAACAAAGAAAGACAGTTACCACAGGTTGAGAGATCCAGAATTTCATATCAGCAGAGTTGGCGAGTTCTACTAGTGCAACTTCGGCCGCTGACTGCTCGGCTGCTTTGCGGTTGAAAAATCCGGGAAGAGAATCGTACCTCGCATTGTTTACAATCACAGTTGATCTGAAAAATGGCTCATGGGAAGGGCCTTCCTTGATGGTATCGTAAACAGGAGTTGTAAACCCAGCTTTCTGGCAAAACTCTTGAAGCCGACTCTTGAAAATATAACAGTTTGTGACACCTAAAATGCATCAACACGTAATTATAAATTAAAGCTTTCAGAAAACACATTACCGATTCACAGAACTTTATTTTTTCTCCCACCAACTACCAAACATTACTAAATAAAAACACTACATCATTACACACGAATTACTCAGCTTTTTCCCACAAACTCTAACCATTCAGCCACTCGTATTTCCTTTCTGAAAATCATATCCAAGCACTATTTTAATATCTCTGTGAAAAAAACATCTCTTATCCCTGCATTTTCATTTCATACTTGACCATGCTATCGAAATAAAAATACACGCACCAGCAAACATAGATTCCCAAACATTTTGTCTGCACTCAGCTTGAAGCCCAAATAATACATACAGGTTCTCAGTTACATTACAAATTGCGACCTTGACAACAGTCATTTCAGTATAAAAAAAACTTTCAATATGAGCATTGAGAATTATGAACTACCAAGAAGAACAAGGTGTACTGTACTACCTGGAGTTTCATCTTTCTCTAGTGCATTCTGATTGCTGGTCTCGATCTTCCTCTTCTTTGCAGGCGATCCTTGGACACCTTCAAATTCAGGGCCATCAAAAGGCTCGTTTTTCGACAGGTGGGTGGCAAGATTAGGGAGAGTATAAGATGTCCCAACTAAAAGTTCGCCATTACTATCAAAAGCAATTTCACCAGCCTCCATTTGAAACGGATTTCAGTTTCGCCTGTTGATTTTCATTTCCCTTGTATTTCTTTTATCTGAAATAAAATCGAATATATACTGAAACTCATAGACACGATCACAAAAGAAGCAACTAATAACAGATTGTACAAGCATCTAAGTAAATGCAAATCATCAAAGATTTTCATTCACTGTTAGGTTCTTATGTTCTGAGAAAGGCAAGAAATTTTATAGAGCTTGACCTCTGTCATCTAGAAAATCCCAAAAAATTAAATAAATAAACAATGCCCTAAATTTCCATTTTTTTTTTCTTGTCTTTTTAAATTAACCTAATTCTTAAGTGCCATTTTTAACAACCACCACCTTAAACATTCAAGTTTTTCCAGTTATCCAAAAATAAAATTTAAAAAAAAAAAGGTGAAAAAGAAAGAACAAAGACTACATGAGAAGATGAAAAATTTTGCTTCCAAACCAGCACAATTTTGTTTACTCTTTCTGCAGCACAGAGTTTTCAAATTACCGTATGAGCTAAATAAGTATTTACTCAGTCATTTTTTGGGAACAAAAAAAAAATGAAAAAGGAAAACGAAGACGAATAGAAGATGAAACAACACATTAGGAAATTACAGTAGTGCATATAACGAAGTAAAACGAGAAAACGTAGAAAAGAGAAAGAAAAGGTTACCCGATAGATGTGAAGGGCAAACCAAATGATGACGATGGTCGGAATTGAAATGAGAATTAAGCGGCTTTTGATTCTAGACGAGCCCACATCCATCCTTTTCTTGAGCCCATTTGCATACCCATTCTTGTTGGGCTCTATTCAAGTTACATTCCACGCCCTTCTCTCTCTCTCTATATATATATATGCTTTTTTTTCTTTCTTTCAATCGATAGAAGATACTCATAACCATAAACAGGAGACTTACAATACGAAGGCAAACTAGTCTTAAACTAAGTCAAGGAGAGCCACACCGATGGTGGTCTAGAGACAAAAAAAAAAAAAATACTAGCAACACTAATAGCAAATACAACATTTCGGAACCTTTAGAGCATGTTTGTTTATGAAAATTTTTGAGTTTGTTTGGATTTTTTGGTTTTGTTTAGTTAATTTTGAAAAAGTGGTATGGTTAGTTGTTGGTAGGTATATTCAAATAATATTTAAAATAAAATAATTAAAATCGGTTTGATGTAAAAGTAGGAAAGAGAAAATGTTATGTGATGGTTAGTTAAAATAATGTGAGTGAATGAATAGTGAATTAAAGTTTATGTGGTGTGTATAAATGATTGATTGATATTATTTAATTATATTGATAATATTGATGATAGTGGGATTGAGTTAAAGTTGAGTTAAAAAATGTGGTTGAGTTAAAATGTGAGATTTTTTTGAAAAATCTTATAAAGCATACAAGAAACACAAAAAAACAACTGTCAAACAACAAAAAGGAAGAGAGTAAGAATGACCACTGAACCTAAGGAACTAGATACCTCGACGAGCCCAAGCTAACTACTAACATTCTAAAATTCCAATCAGTCCGTCAGAGCCGCTTTCACAATAGCTTGCTCCAGCATCCAAGCATGTTGAAATACCCAAAGAGTTCAAGATTTCCAGAGCCACCAAAAGATATACAACGGTAGTTGTATTCTTGCCTCTGAAACTGCAGATCGATCCATAGCCAAAATCTACCATCACCAATCTCTAAAGTCATAGATAGCCGCCTCAGAATAGTTCTAGTGGATTGGTATCAGTTTTCACACATTCTTAGCTATGCCACAATAGAATAGAAGGTGTTATATATTGTCAGTCTGCTCACCATAGCAATTGCAGACCCAATCAACAGTCGGACACCTTCTC
This sequence comes from Striga hermonthica, assembly GCA_902706635.1. Taxonomy (NCBI): domain Eukaryota; kingdom Viridiplantae; phylum Streptophyta; class Magnoliopsida; order Lamiales; family Orobanchaceae; genus Striga; species Striga hermonthica. Next base: position 7,065,898 of record CACSLK010006441.1, read on the forward strand.
TTTAAATTTACATTCAGTGGCATGGAACCAGAAAAGCATTTCCAAATTTCACATTGAGTTGTCAATACTTTTGCCTAGTTTTTTTTATCACAAATAGCAACATTGATGTTTTCATATCTCCCTAAGTAATGTACTTTCTTCAGAATAGAGACAGAATAAGATGAAACAATAGAGAACTTATCATGCTTATCCATAACCCAAATCCACATGTCCTTTGCCTCAGGGTTGAGGGTTTGATGTTTGCAATAGAAGTACAAGTCTCTGAGGTGACCATACTAACCCAATATTCAACCTTTGACCCTCTTCGTGCATCAGATCACCCACCCACATCCTTTGTTGCAGGTTGTTGTTGGTGTGTATATTGAAAGCTCCGTTTTTTGTTGACATTATTCCCGTTTGAATGAGAATCATGTTTAATTAAACAATCTACACGTTGTGTTGTTTTGCACTTAAATAATGATTCATCGTGGATAGACAAAACATCATTGTATCAGTAACTTGCAAAACATAAAGAGTTGGTTCACAACCTAGATGGAAATTGAATCAGCCATTTGAACGGTTGTAGTGGCAACGATACAATTGATCTTGACTGATTAGTTGCACTAGTACATTTGTGTATTGAACGGATCTCAGGGAAGAGTAATTGGTTTTATACTGATCGTTGTAAATGAACTACGTCTCGATTAATTATTGCGTTCTCTTAGCCCGAAAGATATAAACACACAAGCGTATGTAGTATATACTATTTTGATTCATCACCGTGAGGTTCATTCTGTCTGGATCAATAACTAGTTGAGTTGGGTAGTAATGCTTCATGCATGGTGTGCTATTAAAATATTTGCAGTCACCACGTACCTTAGTTTGATGATGTCCCTGAAGTGAGATCATTAAAGTTATTATGCTAAATCCTGCAGGTGGATTAAATTTTGATTTAATTATAATGATTTGAGTGGTACTAGCTTTGACGCAAGATATCAATTAATTGGATTGTCAGTAATTAAATTAATTAATGGACATTATGGTATCATAAAGACCTCCGACTGACTGAAAATAGTTGGAAACGACTGAATTTAAAGCTCGATCGTCGGTTGAACGTCCTTGAACCGCAGAACTCTCACATCGGAGAAGTTTTCAGGTGAAGTGTGTTTGTCCTATTTATATTGCATTTTTCATTATTGTTGTGTCTTTCTTTTTCCCTGTTTAAGATCTTTTCGTTGGTTTTTAGTCTGTTTTGTTGTTTGTTGCGTAGTTTCTTTTATTTTGGGTTTTTTTTTGTGTTTTTGTTTGTGTTTCCCAGTTTTCTTCGTGTTTTTGTCGTTTTTGGTGTGAAGGTTGGGAGCTTCAAGCGAATATTATTTGAAAGAGAAATTGGTCATTGATTGGTCAGAAAAAGTGTGTATATTATATATTTATTAGCGTATTTTTATATGCTTAATTTTATCGCACTTATTTATTTTTCGACTTAATTATTTATTAGATGGATTTAAGTGCTTTGACATTTTTACGATTTATCTTTAGGATATTGGAGTATTTTATGGATGACGAGACGTTGAATGAAGATTGAAGCAAATCGAATCAAATCGGCACCCCGTACTTACCATGTTTCGGATCATTAATGAAAGTTGGGCCCAAAAATTGTGAGGTTTGAAGACTTAATGCATAAGCAGTGGGCTAGATACTAATGACCCAATCAAGAGACTTGAGAAGGGAATTAATTGGGGTCTAACACTTGAATAATTGAGGAAGACTACGTACAGGCCTGGAGAGTTTTGGAATTACACACCCATTATTTATATAACACGTAGCCACAAAGCCTGGGACAGACATTATACACGCAAAAAGAAGTCGCCACGCAAAGACGCATAGGAGGAGAATTCACGCAGAACAGAGGCACGAAGAGAGGAAAAAGACAGAGACCGGATCAATCGCGGAGAGAGACCGCACCCGCACACGAAAGAGGATAATTCTATTCTCTTTCTCTTATTATTTATTATGTTAGGCTAGTTTTTATTTCTAGTTCTAGGGAAGTTGAACCCTACGACTTGATGATGTTTGATTAATTTACGTGGTTGATTATTGAGTTATCTTTTTGAAATTGTTTGTGTTATTTTGAATAATTAACCATGATGTGTTGAGTCTTGTTTAGATTGATCACCTAGATTAGGCTTTTCATATCTACAGCTGAATTAGTCATTTAATCCATAATTGTTGAAGTGTTTAATTCATAAGAGGCTACCGGAAGACAGTTGCTACCGGGGATAACACGGCCTATTTAAGTGAACGAACGCGTCACTACTTAGTCCAGCCTGTTTTTCTAATTCGTAAAGTGGCTAATTGTATTAAATCTTGAAAACGTTTTTCTGGACTGTACAAGAAGTCAGGTTTAATGGTAGAGCGTCTCGCGGTTAAATTATAAATAAGAAAAAATTCGAGTAACAGACTGTGTCGTTGCCTAGGGCTAGTAATTCCATAAGATAGCGAGATTTGATACCAAAGTTGATTAGACGAGTCAGTCGAGGGTGTAGACGGAACTGTGAACTAGAAATTTCTCTTATTTATTTTATTTTATTTTTGTTTTCTTGTTTAGATTTTATTTATTTCATTAGAATTTTAGGTAGTATAGTTATTAAATCCAATCCCCCCTATTTTATTGCTTTCTTATTTCAATTAATACGAGAAAATTCACAATTTGATTCACACTTCTTGTGGGTTCGACCCTTACTCACTACTACTACTAGTTGGTTGAAGTCAGTTAAGAAAAATATAAATTATAATTTTGCCGCGTTACGACGCGCGGTCAGTCATGCGAGCATAATTAACTATAAAGGTTTGTTGGGGACAAGTAGAAAAAAGAAGAACTCAATTTCAAATTCGGACGAGCTCAAACGAGCCCAAAGCACATAAGTCGCGCATAGCAGTCCAGGCCTCGCCTAGGTTACCCGTGCACTCCCCAAGGTCAGTCATGCGAAAGATTTTTCTTATTAATTCTTGAATGACAATGAGTAGTATTTATAGATATTAACTAAGACTAATTCTACAATAACTAGAATTCTAAACTATAGAAATAAGATAAGTTCCTAAGGCAATTAAATATCTAGAATCTAAGACTTACCAAATAACTAATTAGGCACATGCCTTTATTCCAAATCCTAACTAAACTATAATCCTAATAAACTAAGTAAGTCGGTCCTCAATCTTCTGGAGAGATCTCGGCATTGCTTGAGTCGCACGCCTTCCAGAAGCCTTGCTCTCGATTATGCGTTATTCCTTCTACAACAGGGCTTCTCAAATTTCCGCGCGTATTCTCGCACCTTGCACCCTATATGTCGCATGTCGCACCTCGTACGTGCTCGACCCAACGAGCTTCGACCTGCTCGTGATTGATCAGGCAAGCGTTGAGCCCTTGTTCGACCCACTCGGCACCGTAAATCTAGCCTCGACCCGTCCTCGCCTGCTTGCTTGTTGATCGCATCTACCATCGTGGTCGATTCTTGCATGATCGGCGTTCTAGCTGCAAGTGATCAACCCACGTGTGTCCAACCCTCTCACGTTAATCATCCTTCACGTGGTGTTCATCCTTCTAGCCGTTCTCGACCATCCCTGCTCGACCCCCGCATACTCGTAGTCAGTTCTAGTGTTGCAGATCAAACCTCTTGTTGTGGTCGACCCTCATGTAGCGCTCGACCTTTTTGAGCTCGACGTTGCGTGCTCTTCGTCAACCCGTGGAGCTTTGGGTTGACGATCTTGCTTGTGCCCCTTCGCTCGGTCCTTCTTCGATCGAACTTCTTGAGTGCGTCCTGATTTAGCATGCCTCGACGCCATTCTCAAGCATATCGCACGCCTATGTCTCGTGTGATATCTTCGCGCACGCCCTTTTGCGCCAGCGCGAGCTCCTCGCCCACGATCTAATAGGCCATCCCTTCCACCCTCGAGTCTCATATCTCGGCTAGAGGCTATTGCCTGCTCGGGTCCAGAAGGGTCGATGAACACATCTTCATCAGGGTCTCGCGCCTCTAAGCCCTGCATGCCTAGGCGACCCGTCGCGACGCTGAGGGTCTCGTGTCTCTAAGGCTTATGCGGCCAGAACTTTATAAAAGCCCGTTTCTCGTGTTTTTTTTAGATACTTTTTAGGGAGACTCGTTCCTAACCTTAGAAAAACCCCTCCAGAACCCTTTTTTCCATTTTCTACTGAACAAAATCATTGAATCTTCTCTTGGATTTTCTGTTGATCTTTTCCTTTTTGCAGGCGAAGCCTGTAATTCGGATTAAATATTCGATTTCGCTATTAATTGTAAGTCTTTATTTTCATTCAATTGATGGAAATAATTGCTTCTGTTGAGATGTTAAATTGTGTTGAATTTAATTTACATAGCTAAATCTGATTGATAAGGATAGGGGATACTTGTTCTTGTTCGTCGTATTTATCGGGCTTTGAATTGTTCATTCTCGTGCAAGTTGATTTGAAAAGAATTAATAATTTCTTGCTTGAAAGTTATATATAATTGAAGAGTGACACTTCAATCTTGTAATTGGTTCCAATTAAATATTGTTCTTTCGGGTTAAGGTTTTCGATTATAAGCGATTAGTCTATTAACCATCTTCTGATTTAATTAATCGGCTATTAGAACAAATGAAAATCAAAACGAACTGGCCCTGGATTTTCGATTAAAAACTGAACTGAACCGTAAATTTTGGTTCAGTTTTCGTTTATGATAATTGAGAAATCAAATTTTCAATTAACTGAAAGTTTGGTCTGTTCGGTTCAGTTTTGACCAAATGAGCAGCCCTACTGGTAACAAGGGAACGGGCATAGACGAGCATGTATTTCAATCCAAAAACCAATAGACAATTCTTTTACGAAATCGTCTATCTCATGTGAGCCTAGGTCTATGACTTCTCAATACAAGGACTTCCGGTTGATGAGTACGCAGAAGTTCCTTACGGTTGCGTGCGTCTAAAAGGAGCATTGCTAGCCCCTCTGCAATTCCATAGAATTAATTGTGAATTTTTAACCGAACACAAAATTTGATGTTTTACCCAAGCCAAAAAATTGATTTTTTATCATCTTGTTTAATCTTCTCAATAAATTTTAAATTCTCCGCAAAGGAAGATCTCAGAATCAAACCGTGACTTAGACTATGAAGAAATCAATCTTGAATGCAAATTAATGCTTGATCCATTTTAGAAGTCATTTAAACTTGAAAACCATCAACCATTGAAGCAAATTAATATTTTTATGACTTATATGCATAAATAAAAAAACATGTATATATTTATAACAAATTAATGTTTTTATGACTTATATGTATAAATAAAAAACATGTATATATATATATACATATATATATATATCTATATATATATATATGTGTGTGTGTGTGTGTATAAATCGGTTTTCAGGTCGGGTCAGTTAACCGATCACAATACCCAAACCGAAATTTTAAGAAAATGTAAACCGGAAAATCGAACCAAATATTCAGTATCGGTTTCGGTCCAAACCGAATTTTTGGTTCCGATCGGTTTGGCCCGTTTAACCAAACTTTGTGCACCCCTAGTTACCAGAGTTATTGGGATCGGACTCTAGGCCAATATGTAGGCCTGAACTTAGTCATCTATGGTCAATCCCTTGTTACGAAAAGTTATTGAGAGCGAATCGCTAGGTGATTAAGTGGGTGTCAATCTTGAACAGAATAATTATTTGCTCAGTTTTGCATTTACAGAATAAACTATCCCAACTCCCTAGTTTCTTTATCGATGTTTGGTTCATGTTTTTTAGTTGATCTCTATTTTTATTTTATTTTATTATTATTATTTTTTTTTTATTTTTTTTTTTGAATTTTCTGTTATTTCTTAGTTGATAGTTCAAACCTCAATCGTGATTAGAGTGTTTAGAATTTATTTTACTTTTGTGTGCGATCAATATTGAATATAGATTCTGAACCGTCTTTCCTTGAGAGATCGACATGAGGTCGACCTGAGGTCGGGAGCCGTCATATACTCAGTAAAAATATAATAATTTTTACAACAAATTTGGTGTTGTTGCCGGGTAAGGCAAATAAAATATTTAGTTTTGGTGTTAATTTAATTTTTTTGTATTTCTCTTTATTTTGTGATTTTCGTGTTTGTGTTTTTTATTTGTGTCTTTTTTTCTCTTTGTTTTTGTGTTTGTCTTGGTTTTCGTTGCTTCATGTGGTTTGTTTGGTTCTTGTGGGAAGAGCATTTGGTCAAAGAGTTCAATGAACTCAAGCTACCCAGGCCTTGTAACCAGCCCGTCGCAGCGTTTTCTATCTATAAGGATTGAAAAAGGAAGTGAACCGCATCGTGAGCACTTGGGATTCACTCCACTCAGGCCTTGTGCCACTCAACATCTTTGTGCGCAAGCTGGGCTCTAAAATAGCCCAGTCAGGCTTTATGCCACTCAAGCCTTGTGCCACTCAGCGCCTTTGTGTGCAAGTTGAGCTCTAAAATAGCTCGTTCATGCTTTATGCCACTCAAGCTTTGTGCCACTCAGCGTCTCTGTGCAAAAGTCGGAATCTCGGTCAGGCTTTGTGGCACTCATGTTTTGTGCCACTCAGTGTTTTGTGCGTAAGCCGTGCTCTAAAACAGCTCGGTCAGGCTTTATTCCACTCATGCCTTGTGCCACTCAACGTCTTTGTGCGCAAGTTGGGATCTAAAACAGTTCGGTCAGGCTTTACGCCACTCAGGCTTTACGCAACTCAGGACTTATGCTACTCAGCGCCTTTGTGCGCAAGCCGGGCACTAAAACAACTCTGTCAGGCTTTATGCAACTCAGGCCTTGTGCCACTCAGCATCTTTGTGCGCAAGCGGGGCTCTAAAACAGCTCGGTCAGACTTTATGCCCCTTAGCATTTATGCATTCAGGTCTTGTGCCAGTCAGCGTCTTTCTGCACAAGTCGGGCTCTAAAACAGCTCGGTAGATTTTATGCCACAGGTCTTGCGCCACTCAGCATCTTTACGCACAAGCCATGGAACAGTTTGGTCAGGCTTTATGTCATTTTGCCCATCGGGAGCATTGTGTTTGCACCGTGTCTTTCCCAGACCCACAGCATCAGCCTCATCGAGGCATATTCATTTTAGACTTTTGATATTTGATATTATAATTCGGGAAAGCTTGGCACAGTTAAGAAAATCATCCTTCGTGAAACCTTCTTTTAGTATAAGATCTAACAAATGTTAATATATATTGTTTTTCTTGGGACCCTTGTGCCAGTGACTCTCAGACCGTGATAGCTTATGATATTCAGATCCCGATTGCTGCTCACGCGTTTTCCTATCTTTATTTTTATTTTTTATTTTTTATTTAGATCACCCCTCAAAATTGTACCACAAATTCAAGTGATGATTTGGGCTGCAAACTTGAACAAAGATATAAAAACATAATTTTTTTATTTCTGACAACTCCATGTGGGGTTGTCCCACAATACTTTAATGTGGGACAGTCGCACATGGAGTTGTCCAATTGGTTGTTGGCTCCATAATGGAGCCAACTGTTGGCCCCTTAGCATTACTGATATAGAGTACACTGTTAGACATGGTCATAATACATTAAGTTGTCCCATGAAAAAAAATGAACTCAAATACAAATTCCATAACAAAGTGGATAACAAACATGCCTGAAAATTAGGATAATCCGATTTTACAGTAACAGTAAACACATATAACTGCAGAACTAGAGTTTCATACATTTCAACATACAATAAAACCTTAAATTTATCAATAGTTACATCATAACAATACAAAATTTTAGATACAATCTCGTCATCTCTCATCATCTATCTCTTGTAAAGCTTAGATTTATCATCTATTGATCTCTGCTTAAAATAAAATCTCTGAATCTCTCATCATCTATGTCACCATCTCTTGTAAACGAACTTAAAAGAAACAAGTTGATTTTTATAAAATATTAACAAGTTATAATGGTATTTAATATTTTATATACACTTAACTATTTAACATGTTTGTATCTGACTTGACTACTTAAACATCTTTTCATATTTGTAATTGGGTTAGTGGATTACAATTTCGTGATTGAAATTAAGATGCAATATATCCCACGGTCTTATCCATCGACCAAAAATATACTAGTCATTTATAATAAAAATTCTACACTATTTCGCATTTTTTATCTTTTTTAAATTAAAAAAGTTATTACTATGTGTTTATTTATAAAATTTACTATTTATCATCAATTACTATTTTATTATTTTCTTATCATATTATAGCGGATCATATCGGTTGTTTAACTAGAAAATTATATAATTTATTTTGACTGAAAAATTACATTGGTGAATTGTGGTAAAACGTTTACTAAAATTAGTTGATTGATGTTAATAAGTTGAATAAAATAACTAATGTGAGTAAATAAATTAATCTAATAATAATAACAATAATGCATACTCACATTAATTATTTTATTCAACTTATTAACACTAGTTATTTTATTCACTTTTTATTCACATTAGTTATTTAATTCAACCTTGTCATCCACAATTGGCATGGACCCTTCAAAAGAAAAAACAATGTCATTTCCCAAATCAGGATCATATGTACAGTGTCATCTCTTTGGAATAGATGCTCTTGTAGTTTATGGCCTCGTTCAATTTTAGTTTTTAAACTTAACCCCTGGAATAAAGAAATCACAAATAAACTCTGATTTCAAAAACAAATAAATAAATTAAACAACTGATACTAACATCTATTAATATATAATAAGAATTAATATAATTCATTTTAGAAACTCTTTCCCACCAAACTCATTAATTACATGATAAATTTAAAATTTTAGGAACAATTTTGGATAAGAAATTAATGTGCATCCAGGATTTTAGAAAAGAAATGATACAATCTGATTTTTATTCACTTTTCAATTTTGGTTAGAAATTAATCTATGGAATAAAATGGTACATCCAGAATTTTAGGAATAAACTGATATAATCTCAATTTGCTAATATGTAGGCAGAATCTATGGAATAATATAATTCCGGCATGGACATGGCCGTGCATCTCCACTGCTCCCCGTTTGACCTCTTACACCTCAAATGTATTTATTCTTCCACAAATTAATATATATATATATATATATATATATTATTTATTTATTTTATGTTTTAGAATTTTTAATACAATGATTAATTAGAATCAAACATTCTACAAATTTATTAAAAAAAAATCATTTTAGTCATTTGTATTTTTATAACTACAAATGGTTATTTTACTCTTTTCCTGACATATTAACTTAAATAATATTTTCATATTAATATTATTTTACATTATCTATATCTATATATATAAAATAACAATGTAAATTTATACTTATATAAAAAGGGATTCTATTACTAGAATTAGTAGTAAAAAAATCAAAGGTAATTAATGCATTCTATTTCTATCAAGTATTTTGTTTAATTATTTTAGTCAATTGTTTTATCTCATAACACCTTTTCAATACAACTTACCATGATTTTACTATTGTGATTAAAAACCAAATTTTACGTTTAAAATCTTGTGAAATTATTAGTATTATTTTTATAAAGCACATATTATTTGTTAAAAAATGTATATATATAATACACATCACAATACCATGGTAGATGATTTAAATTTCAACCGACCAAAATACCAATAATTTAAATTTGAACATACCTATGCGTTTGACCAAATGTCTGGATAATTAAAAATTGAGCCCATAAAAAAATTTTAAATTTGAACACACCCGAAATTTTATGTACTTTTTATTTATAAATATATTAAAAGTGGTATTTAGTGGCTGTTATATAAACTATTTTAATATATTTGTAATGAATAAAAGTTTGAATGAATAATTTGTAATGTTATTCATAATGTTGTTACTTATGAGACACGAACACATAACTTCATACATATTTGTCAGAGGACGGCTTAATAATTTTTTAGACTTAACGTTGATTAAAAGAGGTAGAAAATAGATAATAACATTATAACTTTTTAGACTTAAACGGACAAGACTGTGAAAATAACTCATTTAATATCTATGTCCCGTGCATCGCACGAGGTACGTACTAGCTAAAAAAAATATAAATAGAACAACTTATACTTACCATACTTACTTAATGCAATGTATTCCTTAATACAAGTCGAGCTGAGCACGAGCTTACGGTGCTCGAGCTCGAGCCGGCTCGGCTCACTAATTAAACGAGCCAAAAATCGAGCTCAAGCTCGACTTATTTACTAACGATTCGAGTTCGAGCTTCAACGAGCCGAAGTATATAAAATTATTGAGTCTTAACGAGTCAAACTCGAGCCAATCCAAGCTCGTTTAATTTAGGCTTGGCTCGTTAAATAAATGAGCCAAAAAAAGAGATGAGCTCGAGCCAAGTCAATCTCGTTTAGGTACACTGTACTTTCTTGAATGATTAGATTATAACGTAGGCCTTTTGGTGGTACAATTTTTCATGATCACAGATTTCTAACATGGTCCGTGGTGTTAAATACCAATAGCTTAACGCATCACGAAAAACAAAATATGTGAGACGCTACACACATACACATATATATAAACCTCCTAATTTAGAGAAGCAAGAACATACACTGTCAAAGCCCCAAAACAAGAGTTAATTGGACATCGCAGAAAAAATAACAGTTTTTTTCCCCTTTAAGCTGACATAAAACAGGCAGAATTAACTAGAACATACGCTGCTTGGCTCGTCAACCTGCTTTATTCTCGTCTCCATTGTTGTCATCTTCACGGCGTTTTTTCTTGGCTTCACTTTTTGCAGGGGACTCTTTTCTCTTAGCATTCTTGTTTGAATCTTTTGCCTTTGACGACGCAGCCTTCTTTTCAGCATTCTTTTGCCTAAATTCTGCAATGAGATACCCAAGGAATAGAAAATAAATAGAATACTTAAAAAGAACTCATGACATGAAATAATTACTCAGTGATGCCAATCGCTGATGCAGTACACAAAGACTAGTTCAAAGTTATATCCCAATCACTAAAATAGAGATACATTTATCATAAACCGAGAAGGTTAAAATATGCAGTTCGAGAACCATGTCTAAAATGCCACGGGCACAACAATGTCATCACTTATCTGCATCCTAATCTTTTAAGGCATATGAATAGTTAGCTGCTCTTCATCAAACACTGTTGGGGCTGATGAAAGTATTCTTTACGAAAAAGTTGAGATGAATAAGTTGATTGAATAATTACAGGACCACGTCAATACGTTGGTCATTGATATCAAATTATTTTACTGACCTACTGGCCATAAATAACAAAAACGATCACATAAGTGAACTTTTTTCTCAATTTCCAATTAAGATTCATGTCCTGTTAGCACAAAATGTAAATGAACATTTCTTGAAAAATTAGTTAATGCGCAATTGGCTTACAAAAAGGCGAGCTAATCTGGCAAGCCACATAGTTTTGTCCTTTTCCTTCTTTACTGTTATGGAGATGCACGTCTATGAGCTAGTTAACTAAGTCATACTTATGAGACTGCATAGAAATCCCAACATTTCATATTTATATACATGAAATGTAAGCAGATCGACACGAATACTTGGTTGACGAAATTCAGAAATTGTCACCTTACAAAGGACTCAACAATTAAAACATGAAATTGATTCAGTTAATTGAAACGGATCAAGAAACACAATCCCGTCCACTATGCTGTTGTCCATCATATTCATGGTTTCCTAAATAATCACCAGTAACTGAACCAATTGAATAGAGGAAATAGTTTGCAAAACTCTACCCGATTAGGTTCTCATTTTATTGATGTAACCATGTATTTTTACTCATCTGCCTCGGCACCTTACATTCATCACACCTTTTTTTTTTT
>CACSLK010006441.1:7123468-7135262 GCA_902706635.1 Striga hermonthica
ACCAATCCTCTTTGGACGCGTGTCCTCCTGCACATGGGGTAGGCTGTCAGAGGTGGTTATCGCTATCCACCATTGCCTTCTCGACACGTGTCCCCCTGCACATGGGGTAAATATTCCCCTAAAATTCCGTTAGAGGCTCTCTCACGCGCCTGTGACTAGGTCGATCAACGTGGTGTTAAGTCCTCGACGTAGTCGACCTGTTGAGGTCGAATAAGTTGCTCGATCGTGTATCTGGTCGAAGGATAGTTTGGTCGACAGCTTTACTTGGCCGACTGGTTAACTGCTCGATTTCCTTGACTTCCCCATAATACGAGCTCCTCGACCGGTCAATAGACCGGTTCAACCTAATGGGTATGATATCCCATATCAGTATCAATGACACTACAATCTTTTTTTTGGTGACTAATACGTTTTGAGAATGTCTAGAAGTTACTTATCGGTGGTTGGGATTTGAATCCAGTTAGTTGCACCGGGTACACCCCGACATAACAGTGTAGCAGAATGAAGAAAAATGTATCTTATGGAAATGGTCAGGTCAATTATGAGTTACTAAGTATTTCAGTTTTCGTTTTAGGGTTGGGCAAACAACGACGTACATTCGCAATGTGGTTCAGAGGTTCGTCTATTTGTGGGATACTTTATAGTAATTAAATGTGGTTTATTTTATAGTACTAAAAATTAAAAGATGAACGGTATGAAGAATGCCTGTTTTTAGAGAAATTCTAAGTGATAACCAAAAACTTGTTACTAGACTTTTCTTATAGTAAGATAAAGGTTAAAGTTCAGCTTCAGTACCATGTGTATAAGACGTGATACCACAAAGAAGATGCAACACGCGCCATGAGTAATACATCTTCGTCGGTGATACCACGTCGTAGTGGAAGGTGTTGATATTCGAGTTGGCCAGTATCAAACCAAAAGAAGTCAACTTCAAAACCCAGACTGGTATCCTGAACAAATTGCGAGGTGCCGTGCTAGAGAAGAGATTAAGATAATCGAGGCCATCAAATGGCGTCGTTCTCAAGACCAGCACCCCGACCTTTCAACGGTTGAGGGCCTACCTCGTGGATTGCCGATCTCAGGAGAGGATCCCCGAAGATCTGGGATGAGAAAATACTCGAGAGACGACCTGAGAGTCTTGCATGACCGGCTCCGATACAAACGTAGGACTCAAAAATAATATAATAATGCCACTTGGCAGCTGGCGATTGCCGATTGGACAGGCCTCCCTAGTCTGCCACCCTATGGCATCTAGCCCGACAAAAGCCTGTCAGCATTAAATGCCCTCCATGTGTGCATTAAATGTCTGTCAGGTAATGTCTAGGAAAACCTCAAATCACATTAAATAACTGTCAGAGTGGTGCCGATCTGCCCTGCACAAATATTGTGCGACAAGATCGGTGAACAGTGCCTGAACAGTGTAAGATCTGGAAATACTATAAATAAAAGATCCAACTCATTTATTAGGGTTGTTGAATTCCTCAACTACTACTTTCTCGCTCTAGAATTCTATAATTAATTGCCAACTGTAAGCAAAGTGTCGACCTCGTCATCAGAGGGGATTATATAATAAAACATAATTTTTCTTTTATCTTTCTCATTCCCACTTCTTTACCTTTATTAATCTTTATTTTAACCGTTGATGGGATTCGTCCATCAACAGAAGGGTTGCGTGGCATTCAACAAAATTATGTTTTGAGAGAGTTTGGATTCAGTCTTTGGTAAACATGAAACTATGGATTCATGTTCTTGAGAAAAGTCTATGGACTTAGTCTCTAGTGAACTTTAAACTGATCATTAGTTGTACAATGAGATGCTCCAAGATATAGATGTGGGGTCTTGGAAAAATGCGGTGATTTTTTTGAGTTGGAGTCATGGACTTTAACCAGGTCTGAAGTCTTATAGAAACACAAAGTGGCATAAAAGACATTGGACGAATGGATCTATAAGGAAAATAATTAGATCTGGCGGGAAGGCATAAAACTTCAAAGAGAGGCTTTTGGTGAAATTGTAAACTCATAAAGAAATGGCTCGACTATACGTTAACTTTTTGCATGTAGCTATGCTTAAGTCGATCTGGATATTTTGGCTATGGCCTTCTATATGGACTATGAGAAATGACAAGTTGGATGTCAAGACAGTTAATGAAAGTTTTGGGATAACATCTATATGCAGCTCTCAGAGGAATAAATTGAAAAGAGCTAATAGCACTATGGATATTGAAACATTCAATTTGACGAGTTAATCAACTTTGAGTTTACTTAGTAATCAAATGGAAAATTTGTATGCATATAATGATTAATTATTTTTCTTTCACCTTTTTAGTAGCCAAATTTACAATTAAAGAAGTTGGAATATTTATTTTTTAAATTGTATTTATCTTATTGGATGTAATATTATTTTGGTACATCTTTTTTTGTGAATTATTTATTATATTTAGCAATTTCAAATATGTTTTTTTTTTAACTTAATTTAAATGTAACCACAACAATAACATCTAATCACATTATATGGTCAACACATTATATGATCAACTGTCAGTAATCAAAAGTTTAAAAATGATTTGTAATTTTGAAGTGATTAGTGTTGATTATTTAATAATTAAATGAAAGATTAAATACATTAAAAGTAACGATTTTTGGAGGAAAAATGGTCAAATTGCCACATAGGTAAAATTAAATAAGTTTTATTAAATGCTATTAACTGGTAATTATATATATATATATAATATAAAAATATTTAGATGCTATGATAGCTATACAGAAAATCTATCCAACCTTGGGCGAAACTTTTTCTATACCAGACGGTTTACCATTAAATGGTTAATTTAATTAAAATTACATTTATATTATAAAATATCATATTTCATTTACATTGTTTTACATTGTTATAGTATGACATTTAAATTTAAATTTAAATAAAAATGTCCATATATTGAAAATTTATTGCTGCCAGCCTGTAAGTCGAGGAATAAATAAAAAAGGATAAAGATCCAATAAATTTTCATAAAATTATGACCACTTTATTGCAGAAAATAATAACAAAACAGAAAAAAGGAAAGAAAAATCCTCTAAATATATATAATAATAATATAACAGCAAAGAAATTCAAAGGCAACCCGAAAAATACTATTCCTAATAAACAGTTCAAATTATATTGACTTTATCATCATCATCATCATCATCCACAACACTAATATAAAAGCTCATACACTTCCCGTGCATCTCTCCCCTACCAAAAACTACACGCTTTTTCTAATCTCCATCCACCATTAGAATCAATCTCTCTCTCTCTCTCTATATATATATATATAACTTACCTTTATCCTATTCTTCAATCAAAAATTCCAAACAAATTTGATAAACAATATTCATGGCAGCCGTTAGCGGGCTAGATCACATATTCGGAAAACCAGTGACCGAAAACCAGGCCTTCCTCGAGTCCCTCTCACCATGGAAGCGCAACGGAACCTCCGCCATCGACGACTCCTTCACCGAGCTCTTCGGCGAATTGCACTTCAGGGAAACGGAAACCCGATCCTCGTCCTTCGTGTCATCGGGCCGGGCCGACACCGGCGCCACGAACATCAGCCCTGGACCTGGCCCGTCGCCGGGCCGGAGGAAGCAGGGCGCCTACAGCGACAGCTTCTCGTCGATGAGCTCGGAGAGCCTCTCCCTGTGCACCGAGGGGTTAGGGTTCGAGAGCTCCGACGAAGTGGAAACCGGGGATGAATTGGGCGGAGCGCATTTACGGGAGGGCGGCGGGAAGTGCCCGGCGGGGAACAGCAAGGGGCGCCATTGTGTGGGGAAGGAATTGCGGGGGGATCTGCCGCCGCCGATACCGGGCATAGGGAAGAACGGGAAGCCATGGGTGTGCTTCCAATCGGTGAGGGAGGGTGGGAGGTTCATCCTCAAGGAGATTAGGATGCCCACCAAGGAGCTTATGCAGGCGAGAAGGGAGGACGGGCGGCTCAGATTGCAGTACGTCCATTCGGATGACGATGATGGCGACAGTGAGTGAAAGGGATTTTGTTTCTGGATATATGAGATTTTGAGTGAGAGGATTTGATCAGAAATTGCAGATATAGTGAGATGAGAAAAATGCATAAAGGAGAGGAGGATGAAAAGTCTGCCGGGAGTATGTAACGCAAAATATGTTTACACACTAAATTGTGGAAGCAACAAATAACTAAATCTGTCTTTGTGGGTGTCCCGGTACTCCTTAGACCTTAGAGTTCTTTCATTAACAAATTCGTCGACTCTTTCATTAGCAAATTGGTTGCGTGCACGATATATAGTTTGTGATTAAAGTATAAGACTCTCTTGTAAACCTACCAACACTACCTAAAACAATTAACTATTTCTTTGGCCACAACGTGGACTTCAAAACGTCTATTCAGATCTCTTCTAACTGACGAAATACCTAATCCCTAAGTACGCAAAAGTTGTGATAAAACATGAAAAACTCTTCAATAATGTAAAAACATAAAAACAAAACCAATTTGCTGAAAATCTAAACTGTAAATATGTAAAACAGAACTCACGATCTCTGTGACTCTCTTGAACAATAAACTTAATGCTAAACGTGATTGCAGCAACACTTCTACGAGTCTTCGTGGTAGCATACATACAAACTCCAAGATGGCAAAGGGCTCCAACATTCCCATGTCATTACCGTCCTTCCATATGAAGTAGATTTTCTTCTAAAATAGTTTGGCTTCTTCAATTTGGAGGTCTTCAGAATCTTTGACCAGTATTTGTGCAGGAACAATGTTTCCTAGTTTTCTTGATTCTCCAAATCTCGCCTCAAGTGTTAGTGTGTATATTAAAAGCTGATCTTGTTTGAATGAGAATCATGTTTAATTAAACAATCTACGTTCTGATGTTTTACATGGAGATATTGTGGTTTATCACAGATGGACAAAAAGTCATATATTAGTTACTTGTGTAACATAAATAATCAAGTCCATACCCTAGATAGAAATGAACAACCCATCGTGAACGGTTACAGTGTTAATCGTACAGTCTGTCTTGATTGATTGGTTGTACTAGTACACTATTTGTATTACAAATCCCAAAGAGGATAAGTTTGTTTTATACTGATCGAGTAAACAAACTA
Source organism: Striga hermonthica (assembly GCA_902706635.1). NCBI lineage: Eukaryota > Viridiplantae > Streptophyta > Magnoliopsida > Lamiales > Orobanchaceae > Striga > Striga hermonthica. The sequence goes on from CACSLK010006441.1 coordinate 7,128,587, forward strand.
GACCTTAGTTAATTGATGTGTACCCTTAACCCGCAAGATATAAATAGACACGTGCACACAATAACTGCTACTTTGATTCACCGAAAAGTAAGATCCATTCAATTGGGTCAATAATCAGACGTGTTTTGGATAGTAGTTATGTGTTTATTGTGTGTTGTTCAAATATTAATGGTCACCATGTACATTAGTCTGATGATGTCCTCGAGATGAGCTCAAGAAGGACTTTGGAAATGGCTATGGATCCCTCCCAGCTACAAAAGTACTTAATCGTTAAGCACTCAAAGTGGTTGTAAAATGAAACAAACTCAGTTCTTCAGCGGTGTAAAAATACTGAAAAACTGAACTGAATAAAAGAACACAAAACGCTCGCAAATACTCAATGAAGTCTTAAATAATAATTTGATAAGTGCATCTCACCTTCAATGAGTCTTTGATCACATATATATAAACTTCTCAAGGTAAGGAGTCTTTTCATTCCAATGCATTGACTCCTTTCCATGTGAGGTTGATTTCCTTCCCAATGACTTCCTTCATAATTTGGACGTGATCTCCCTTCATTTAAAATAATTTTTCTTCAAGTAGAATCCGTGTATGTGATTTGGAGAACTTCAGAATTTCGATTCTGAAATCGTGTTGGAACATGATTTTTTAAAATAGCCGATATTTCAAATCTAAGATAATCTTGCAGTGAATCTTCCCAAATCGTCTTTAGATTTCTCCAAAATGTCCAGGATCCTTCATGTATGGATAGATCATCCTTCATAGTCCTTGCCACTTATTTCTTGTTCTACAAGAGAAAGAAAACTAATTATGGCATAGAGTCAAACTCATTAATGCATGTGGCATATGTGGTAAGCAAATATATATATATTGTGTAATCCTTCTCCTAAAGGTTTAAGACTCCATACATATTATAGTAAATATATACCATATATTATTAATGTAAAATATGAACTTAATTAATTCACAAGTAAATAAATTGAAAATTTTCCTTTAATTTATTTTGCTTGCCTAACAAGAATATATTCTAGAAAACACATAGCTTGTCAGGCAATTCCAAAACATTTAAAGTTTGTCTATTTTTTATGTTTTCTTTCCTAAATCCCTTCTTATTCCATCCATCACATGATTGGTGCAAGAGACATACTAAGGGGATGCTTGGATATAAGATGGTTTGATTTTATTTAGATTCTTTGGTTCGATATGGTTAATTTTGAAAAAAAAAAGTAATATGGTTAGTTATTAGTGAGATTTTGAATTTATGTTAAAATAATATTTAAAATAAAACAATTAAATTTGATTTGATGTAAAAGTAAGAGAGATATCATTTGAAGTAGTGAATAGTTAAAATTATGTAAGTGGATGAATAGTGAATTAAAGTTGGTGTGATGTGTAAGAATGATTGAATGATATTGTTTAATTATATTGATAATATTGAGGATAATTGAGTTGAGTTAGATTTGAGTTAAAAAAAAATGCTTGGTTAAATATGATTGGATTTTTTTTATTTTATTTTTAATGTGCATCCAAATATGCACTTAATTCTATAATTTATGCAAACTGATGATATGACAAACAGAGTCCATCCTCTAATGAAAATGTACTCTTTTTTTTTTTCAAACGATAGGGAATTTTATATCACGCAATGTACAAACTTACAAGCCGAGAACCAACTGGATCTAATACAGAAGAGCTACCTATAACAAGGCACTCTAAACAACCAAATAAAAGCAACTAAATAAACTGAGAAGACTCAATTTTGAGCAAGCACACACTAAGGCCAGTGCAAAAGTCTGTCACCCTTCGTGTTGCCCAACACTCACAATCTGCAGATGGACTCAGAACACAACAACAAAAGCATGACCACACAATCTATAACTAAAGACATAACAACTACACACAGAAAAACTATAAATAGATCAATAGAGCAAAATGAGTGCCCACTGAACCAACCGAACCTAGACCTTGCATTTGCCCATCATATGATTATCTACAGCCTTTCTTTACAAATTCATGCCAGTCACTACAGAGCTGGCAACCACTCCTTTTTAAAGATCCACAAATTACGAGCCTTCCATAACCAACATAAGAGATAAGTGGTTATCAATTCGAGCTTCTGCTACTTCAAGTCTGTTTACAGAGCACACAACACCACACCATGTTCTGAATTTGGTTGTGGAACCATGAACCATTTCCCACTGGACTGGGGTTGCTTTCCATACCTCTTTAGCACTTCAACAATGGAAAAAAATGTGGTCAATTGTCACCTCATCTTCACCACAAGACTGGAAAATGCCATCCACCCGAAGCCCTCTCATCCTAAGCACTGATTTCACAGAAAGAGCATCTGAAAAGAACTTTCAGAGAAAATGTTTCAGCTTCCCTTTGATCTTAATCTTCCAGGTTCTTGTCCTGATTTTCCTAAGAACTCTTGTTGACTTGCTACCTTATGCAACATCCAATCTTCTAAACTTATCTTTTACATGCTTTGAGTAGGCTTTGGCAACTGAAAAGTCTCCTTTATCATCATTGTCCCACATTCATCTGTCTTTTCTGCAAGGGTCAAGAAAGTCTTAATTTGAAGAATGCAGCACTGTGCTCCTCATTATATAATTGTTTAATCAAAGCCACATTCCATCTATGAGGAATGCCAAAGTTGGTTGATCTGATCCAAGGGTCCTGCCAAATATTAGTTGATAGCCCATCTCCAATCTGAATTTTGAAACAGTGCTTGTACCTGTCTCTCGCACCATCCATGTTCTCCGCAACCATAAAGCACTTTGTGAAACTCTAGCCTTGAAAATGTGACCAGTAGAGAAGTACTTGCTCTTCAGTAGTCATCTTACAAAGAGATTTGACATTGAAGCTATCTTATATAATTATTTTAAAATTCAATGCATCATTGAAGAGCTGTTGATCATGAAAACCTAGCCCTCCAAAAATCTTAGGAACATGGCAGAATGCCAGGTTTTCCATTGAATTCCGGATGTTTAATCACCACTACTGCTCCACCAAAACTTTGCACACAGGCTAGCAATATCTTGACAAACTGATTTAGGCAGCGCAAAGCAAGACATAGTGAATACAGACAATGCGTTTAGTATTCATTAAAACCTCTTTGCTAGCCACAGTCAGGAAATTGTTATTCCAGTTAGAAATTCTTCTTCTCACAGCATCAACAACAAATTCAAAGGTTTGTTTCGTAGATCTGCCAATCCCCAAGGGCAAGCCAAGATACTTGGATGACTTGTGGACTTGGCCTCCTTGAAGAAGATTGCAAATCTCATATTGAAGATTCACAGAAACATTCTTACTGAAGAAAACAGATGATTTCAGCATGTTGACCTTTTGCCCTGTGTACTTATGATAACAGTCAAGAATTTTAAGAACAAAAGAGACAAAACTAATATCGACACCATAGAATAAGAGGGAGTCATCAGCAAATAATATATATTAGTATAGTAAACTATGTCAAACTTATCTTTCTAGCTTCGTCAATGATGTTTAACTTATATTAACTTTTTCAGCTATCGGTGAATTTTCAAGATGAATTTAAAAAGTGAGAAGCACAGGTTAGCAAAGATCATTTGCGTCAGATAGATGGTTTTCAAGACTTGAATTCTACTTTCGTTTCAGTACATGTTTATAGCTAAAGTAAATGTATAAACTTAGACAAATGGTGTTCACTCATGAATGTTATGACAATAAGGTATTTGTTGATTTATATTAGCTTTTGATTACATCATCTACTTGTGAATTTTTTCTCTCTTTTACTTAACCTCAAGAAGAAGTCCATCATGAATGAATATCTTCCCGATTTCTCAGATTCTTCAGAATTTGAGACTCGAGGCGCTGACATACTGAAAATGATAGATAAGTCTTGTCTGATTTAGACAGACTATCCTTAATCTTGACATGATTGACCTGAATATTCTCCTGACTGAATAACCATGACTTGACTCTTACATGACTGAATCTTCTTTGTCTGAACTCTGAAAACTATCCCGAGACAACTAAATAGTCGCTTCGGGACTGAAAACGTGATGTTTACTGACTTACTTGACTTGATAAGGTGCGACTTCAAGTTTCCAGGTAAATTTGGACTAATGGTCTGTATCTCAGACCGCCACATTTAACCCGGCTGAACAACTATTATACGTCGACCTTAAATCATGAACATTAACTGTAAATCGTGAACATGAATTTATAACTTTGTACTGTATAGGGCTGCTCCAGTATCAACTGGTCCCGCAAGTACAAAGTAAATAGCTGATCTTGATCTCTGAAAATTATAACTTCAAATATCATGACTGATAAAATACATGACATGACTGACTTGAAAGGTTGTTATTACATGAAATCATACTGCTCCGGTTTCAGCTTCAAGCCTCCATGGTATACCCGGCTGAATGGCTATTATTTCAAGCCTCCACGGTAACTCGGACTATTGACTCTTATACACTGGAAACCGTTACCTTAACAATGACTTGAAAATTATAACAACCTTTAACATGAACATTCTTGCCTTGAACCTGATTTACTGATCTGACTTAGAAAATTTGAGTCTATTCCTCGAATTAAATCAAGGAATTTCTCCCTGAAGTCTGCCAATTGATTGACAAAATGGCAGTTCTCGATAAAAAATATCTGAGAAACATGATTATTAAGATTTGTTTAGCACAAGTGCTTACAAATCTCCTAACAAGTTGCTAACTTGACTTGAATAAATCTAGAATTGAATCTAGAATTTTCAACTCAGTCCCTTTCTAAGGTTCTGAATCCACCCGTCCATGACACGAGGATCTCCCTACCCGGAGAATTTCTCAACATGATAGTCGCAGAACTGTGCGACTACTGTGGCCTGAATAAAAACTGGTTGATCGGGTTTCCTATGGGGCAGCATCTAAACGTTGAGAAAGTTCAACATTATTGAATGCGTGATAAAATACCCTGACTGATTACTAACGCACTCAAATCTCTTGACGAGTCGCCAAAAGTGGCCGATAATTACTGACGTGAAACCTGAAGAACTCTAGAGTCATATAGGAAGATCCTAATGTCTAGAGTCATGTCTGAAAGTTCTGAATTCTAGAGTCATGTCCGAACTCTAAATTCTGAACCTGATTCGAGCATCTTAACTAAAGTCCTAATCCTTAATTCTGAGCATAGACAAAGTAATATGTTTATAACTGAAAAACTTAATCAGCACTTACCTGTCGTCGGCGGGGCGTGAGCATGACGGTTCAGGTTTTTCTGAAAAATTACTAACTGAAAAACTTTTCAGAGACGCAGAAACATGCTCTGATACCAATTGTAACACCCCTCCTTATCGTAAAATCAGAGTGCGAAAATTTCGCAAAGTTATTTAAAAATAAAGTCTTTTACTTTGCGAAAATTGATTCAGGGTGCTACCTTGAAATCGTGACTTAATTTGGAAAACCGTTATTTAATTTTTAAGAAAATCATCCGGTTACTGAAAGCATAAAGTTTTCCAAAAGTTCGTCAAAATATAAGTACATCAAAAGTCATCAAAAACATCGTCAGCGAAAGCGTAAGTCATCATAATAAATTTACAGTCAAAATCATAAATGTTCTGAAGCCTCCGTCAGCTCATGCCCCCGGCACGACGTCTTGACCTGAAAAACATGATAAAAGTGGGAAATGAGCACTATGGCACTGTGCTCCGTGGAAACTCATACTAATGTAAACATTGTAAATAATAACAATATCATGAACTAAGCATATATAACTGAACTGAAACTGAAACTGAAACTGATATCTGATACCGGTCTGATCTCGCGACATATGTCACGTAACTGATAACTGAAATCTGTCGGCACAAACTAATACCGCAATCTCCCGACACAAACTAATACCGGACCATGTGCACACTCTAGTGGTTAGATTAGGCCACTAGAACCCAGAATGGACCGGCGACCATTCCGAGCGGATACTGAATATACATACCTCGAACATGGTAGCGTAATTATAAACAATGTAGTACTTAGTCTGAGTCCCCACCTGAACTGCTGAACTGAACGGTAGTGCTGATGCCTGATCAAACTCTTGAATTAATCGTCGGAATCGCAACCGGACTATGCCTCGCGTGCGTGTCCTTGTGTGTGGAAGCTAGGCTTGTGCGTACGGTAAAGGTGTTGTTGCGGTGCAATAGCTTCTTGCTTTATTAAAAAAATTCGATCTCTCTCACTCTCTATAATAATAGCTCTCTGCTGCTGAATGTGTTATAAGAAAATAGGAGAATTTTCGGTCCCAACACCCCATAATATATTAAGCCGAGAGAAGGAAATTATTTGGGATGATGAGGTAAAACGTGGCCTCTTCCATGCTTTACATTTGCTCGCTACTTAGGTGATTAAAGAGATGACTAAGCCCCTCACTTTTCCTCCAATTAAGGCACGCGCACAAGCTTAGAAAATGGAATAAAAATGTTTCCTTATGCTTAAGGAAATGCTTACAAAGTTGGAACATAATAAAAAAAACATCCGTATGACCCTTTGGACAAAAATTAATAAGCTAATGAACTTTAATTAGTGATTAATATGTAATTAATCACTATTTATGCTTAATTAACTTCTAAGCATAATATTTAATTACCAAAATATTCCGAACGTAAACGGTACGTCGAAAATAAATTTCGGTAATCTCGACTGAAATA
>CACSLK010006441.1:7144888-7158062 GCA_902706635.1 Striga hermonthica
GAAAACGAAGCCTCGAACGATCGAACTCGTCCTCGACAAATTTGCTCCTTTTGATACTATTTAACGCAGAAATTCAAACTCCCGTAATAAATGCTTGGAACTCCGAAAAATACAAAATTTGTCCGTATGGAATCGTGCTTGAATTGTCTACACGCTCCAACTCGATTCTCGTTAAACCGAGGTCACACGTAACCTTATGGAACCCCGCAAAACGGCTTTTTATTCTTCTATTATGCGCACTCAACTTCGAGCTTCTCAAAATAAATGTTCGAAACTTCTAAACGTGAAATAAATTATACGAACGGCTTCTACTGTTCTCGTGCTTTCAAGAAAACACTCCCGCTAATTTTCCGCACGCCTAACGAGGGCCGACGGTTACCCGAAGTCTAGACATGAAAATGACAATAAAATCACCGCCACTGCCATTTTACTCTCAACTTAGGGCTACTCAAAATAAATGGTCGGGATCTCAAAATCATAAATCGATGCCACCAACGGACTCTCTGCTTCCCGTACTTTCATAAAAGTATTTTTCGGTAATGATCGACTCGGTTTTTGAGTTCCGTCGGTACACCGCAAGTCGGCTAATTAACCAACTCAAAATATAATAAAAATGAAAAAATTATTAAATTATGTTGCTGTTATAGTTCTCCTTGTCCCGAAACCAGGATTCCGTTTCGGGGAGGGACCAATTTGCCTTTAAAAGAAATTTCACGACAAAACCGGTGGCGCACCTCCGGTCATGTATGTACCGCATGAAACTGGGGAGGGCCCAACATGCGCGTTCAAAGGAAAATCTTCCAGTTCCAGCAAAATCATCCATCCCTAGTTATTTTTTTTTTTTGCAGGGGCCGTCGCCTCTCCGACCCTCCAAATGTTTTCGCCCCTGCTGCCGAGTCAAGATCAGGTTGGCCGGGTTTTGACCCGGTCCATTATTACCCGGTCTAAATAGCCCATCCAGACCGGTTCCAACTCCGGGTCGGTCAACTCCCAGGTCGATCCGCCGTGCTGGTCCGGGGTTGAATAACAATGGATTTTTCTACTTATATACTTCTCTAGTCGGTGTGAAAACTAACGGCAAATGAAAATGTTTGGACTGTCCAAATAAAGATCAACGAGGTTATCTCTAATGAATGGCAAAATCCTAGGTATCATGATCTCGTGTAATTTAAATAATCTCTTTGGTTTGCAGTACAAACTAGTATGCACGATGTACACATTATTAAGCAGTATTGCATGTGCATAGCATGCACTTGTGAAGAAACTAATGAAACCTAAGATATAGGGTGGCAATTCATTTCAATTAAAGGTAAATAAATTATAAATTGTGCTTGCTTTGATGTGTAGTCGTCGGAGAGGTAAATTATGTTGGATAAAGGTAAATTGAATTCAGTATTTATGTGGTAAAAAAGAGATGAAGAGGCAGTCAACTACCCCGTTTGGTTGTAGTAAATGAAATGGGGCATGCTCGTTTTCACTTTTCACCAGTATTTCTGACAAATAATTTACTACACTTTTTTTGGGGGTCGTTGGGAGCTTCACCAAACTTTTTTTTTTTTTTTTTCATAATTTCATAGAAGTTTTCTAATCCAAAATTATTTCAGGACAAATTTACTTAATTTCTCTGAATTTGAAATTAATTTTTTCGTTTCCATTTGGATTTGTGAATAATTTGTTCAAAAAGTGTTGAAAATACACTTTTTTTTACAATTTTTTTTTTTTTAAAGTATGATTATATCTTAGCATGAAGTCACATTTGCTCAACATATACCAAATTTTCAAAGTAGCCTAAACATTTTAACCGTAGTTTAAGGCTGTATTTGGTAAAACTAGCTGATAGCAGATAAGCTAGCTTATAGTTTATCAATAATTTTCGAATTTATAGCTTATAACTTATGACTTATAGCTGAAAAACTAGTTTATATGATAAAAGTGTTTGGTAAAATTTGCTTATAGCTTATCAGTAATTTTTTAGGTTATAGCTGAAAACCTAGCTTATATGATATAAGTGTTGATAAAATTAGCTGATAAGCTAACTAAAATAAATATTTCAACGAGCTTATTTGAAAAGATACTCAATGAAACTTATCAAATAAACTCGTCCTACCAAACAGAGCTTATTTGAATGTAGAGAGCTTATAAGTTAACTTATTTGTCTACCAAACATAAATTTAACCGAATTAAAAGAGAAGAACATAGGTTACGGTAGTTAAATAAGTAACATATATAAGTTGTAACAACTTATGAAAAATGTCAATGTATTCTATAATGTAGAAAAATAATTGTGTTGTACCATAAACCTTGGGATAGTTAAGCAAAACTATTAATGTTGTAGCGTGCAACCTGCGCTCTTCAAATCATTGTTTTTCAATCCGGACCGACCCGAGAGGTGGACTCGGGACCCATCCGACGCCGAGCTGGAATCGGTTCAAGTGGGCTATTTGGACAGGGTAACAATGGACCCGGCCAACCTGGACTTGATCCGATCGACCTGGGTCATTGATCCAACCGACGTTTTTTATTTTTCTTGACTATTTTTATATAAGAAAATAAAAACTATGTAAATATATTGATAAAGTAAATATTTATTGTGAGATACAATTCTTTTAACACTTTGATGTACAAATTTTAAATACAAAACATTTACTTTTGTATATTTATATGTCAAAAATACTATATATATAATTTAAAAAATTTTAAAATTAATTACTCGGTTCAACAATTGACCGGTGACCAGGCAGTTGAACCGGTGACCCGAATATAGTGGTGGCCAGTCAACGGGCCAAGGCCTGGCCACGAGCCCTCCAACACACGGCCCGCGGCCGGCCCTCTAAAAACTAAAGGCCGATTCACCGACCCGACGGTGACCCGACGGTTCACGGGCCGGGACGACCCTTAAAAAAAAAATTAACAATGTGGCCCGCCGTCCGACTCGGCCCGGCCTGTACCGCGGGACCAAAATACAAAAAAATAGAACCCGGACCGAACCGCGACCCTACGGGTCCGGTTCAATGAACCAGCCCTTAGGGTTCCCGGTTCGCGGGCCGGTTCGGCCCGTGGTCATGTCTACCCGAATTCCTGCCGGGTCGATTTCGGGGCCGGGTTTAAAAAGTATGCTTCAAACTGAAGCATAAAAAATAGTAAAAATAAAAATAGCATTCAGTACCAGACAAGATTCTGCCATGACACATGATATGCACACAAAAAATTAACATATCCAAATTTCAATGAATTCAAGAATATAAGAAAAAAAAAAGGGCAATGCTATATGTACACCCCCTTTTAATAAATTACACAAAGAAAAGTGCTATATGTACACCCCTTTTTTACACTTGAGGGGGTGTACATATAGACACTCCCAAAAAAAAAGGACAAAGAAATTACTGATTGTACGACACAAATATTATTACACACACAACAACCTACTCAGGCATTCGGGCCCTTCATTTACTACTCTTGTCATACTTTGTGGCAATATTTATACCATAGCCTTTGTTGTGATCTTTGTTCCATATTATCAGCACAACACTCAAAATTTTTAACCATATATTTAGCTCAAATGGCGATAGAACGAGTCCTCGTAGCAATTTTCTTGGCTTTGGCCCTTGCGAAAGGCGAACAAACGTATGCTGGCCAAGTCCTCAAAGGGTCGATAACCTGCCTCGACTGCCCGAAAACTTATGATCTCTCAGGTTTTGTAGCATTATATATATATGTGTGTGCGCGCGCTGTGCGTGTTTGATGAACTAATTTGTCAAGAAAAGTTGTGATTAACTAGAGTCTGACTAAGAAGTAATTATTACTAGGATATATGGTTCTTCTAGTTCTTGTGTTAAGAGATTTTATAAGGTTTATCTATGAATGTTGTTAAGTCATTTTCTTGCATGTCAAAACAACGTATAATGAAAAGTATGATACACAAAATTACCACTGAACTAATAGACTAATTAAATTAACTGCAACTATTATTGTTTGGATGTAGAGAATATAAAATATACGAACCAAATAGTTCGCGAACACAGATGGATTCACCTTGTGAAAGTTTGAGCTCGGCTCGTTAACGAGCCAAGCTCGAACAGCTAATTGAACTTGTTATTAACGAATCGAGCTGAGATTGTTCGCAAACTGCTCGTTTTATTTATGGGTTTTGAAAGAAATAATTGAGTCAAACTTCTTCACAAACAGAATTTTTATATTTTGTGAACAACACATAAGGTTTGGGTTTATTGTACGAGTCGATTCGATTCGAGCCGAAACGAACTTAAACAGGTAGAGCCAAGCCAGATCGTTTATTAGACGAACACAAACTTGAACATGAGCTACTCGGCCTGCATAAATGATTCAGATGGACTGTTTTCTACGTATTTTGTTAACGAGTGATATTGTCATTTTGTACATAGGAATTCAAGTCCTCATCAAATGTGACAGAATCAAGAAGCTGACCATGGCATACACTGAACAAGATGGGACCTTCGAAACCGACCTGCCATCGGACGGCCCGAAATCATCCAGCCCATCACACTGCATGGCCAGGATCATGGGAGGCCCACAACTAATCTACTCCTCGAAAAAGGACTCTATTGTCCCAATTTCTAAAGTAGGCCCATATTTCGCTACATCCAGGCCCTTAAGCTTCTACAAGAAGTGCCCTGTCAGGGGAAAGTGTTCGGCCCAAAACAATGGGCTTGGTTCGTCCAAGACCGTGGATTTGCCTCTGCCGAGAGAATGGGGATTGGCACCATCTAGCTATTATCTTCCGTTTTTCCCAATCATTGGGATACCTTAATTAATTGAATGACAATATATATATTTATATACTTTGTGTGCCCATAATAAAAAAAAAAAGAGAAAAAAAAAGTAAATGTGTGCCTTTTGATGTATGGTTCATTTGTTTGTTGTGTATTAGGTTGAGAAATGTGTTTGTTTCTCTTTTCATGTGTATTTACTTGGTAATAATAAATATATTATGTTTGGTGTGTGCACATTTTTTATATATGAAGATGCTATATGTATTTTTTAAAATTTATTTTTGATATGAAGAATATTGGATGATTTTTTTCATTTAATAGTGAAATGGATCTTGCTCGTCCTTGGTTTGGGCTAATACAACAAGGATCTGCTCTCCTCTACTCGGACGACCTCCAAACCTACAAGAATTCGACACTGGAAATGGGGTTTTCAAGAGAAGAGTCTCCGATGCCTAAGTCAATATATGGATCAAGGTGATGGATGGTAACCAAGTGTATGGGAGAACGCGGGAAGAAGTCTGACAAGTCTGACTAGAGTCGGGTAGCCGTTTTATAGTGCTACTCCGATCTTGAGCTTTCTCCTGATCCCCATTCTGTGACCGATCCTGCTTATTTATTGAATTTCAATAGTTCGATCGAACTTTGACTGAACTTCGCTATCGCTCTAGGAGAGCCGCCGACTCCAACTAGTGTTCATGTATGATCCATACTAGGTACTGGCTCACTAACGCTTCTGTGGACGACTCTGGGTCGTGAGTGGGAGCTTAGTTTCCGTCTAGAGAATGTAAAACCGTAACTAACCTACCACACCCCTTTATATAGGGCTGTGGTGTCTTGTTCTCCAAGTTTGCCTTGAGACTTGACCCTACTGTCCAAATTGTCTGGTCATACGACTTGCAGCGTCTCAGAATGTCAGGCTTGTCAGGTGTATAGAAGACTCAATCATATTTGCGACACGTCGTCCAATCCTCCTATGGTGTATTTCCCTAGTTAGATGCCTTTTTGTCTTGTCATGAGACCAGATCCACGTCGTCATGTAGAATAATCTTTAGGTCTAATATCTCATTCCCTCATTCCTCTATTATCCATGAGGTCGAGACGACCTCTTAGTCTACCAGGTCGAGCTCTTCGGTTCGAGCTCGTCTTGTAGATAGTTTTCTCTTTTTAGAATGTCACCGTCAGTCTGGTTATTATCCTCACGTCGACCTTTAGCTTGCAACCCTAATTATCGTGTCAATCCAGTCTAGTTGTTTGATTTCTTTTGTTTGGTTGACCCGATATGGTATCTCATATCCTCTAGTACCCTCCACTCTGGTCGAGTTGGGACAACTCGATCCCAAAGTAGACCGAGTTTGGATAGCTCAATCCTGAGTTTAAAACCCATATAGGATAAAGGACGTCCCAAATGGACAGATTGTCGGCCAACTTTATCAATTCTTCTTCGATGGATTGCTGCATATCTTGTCTGAGCTTCCTCTTTTTTGGAGCACGAGTTTGACCATTCGGTTAATCTACAACCTATGGCAGGCCACCTATGGATCTACTCCCAACATGTCTTCGTGGGCCCATGTAAATACATTGGCGTTCGCTTTAAAATATAGAATCATCTCGGATCAGATTGGTTCGACTAGGTCCTTACCATTGAGAAGTTGATTTTGGCAGTCAGATCGTCAACGTAGATAATATCAATCGCTTTTGTCGGGTCGGCATGCTCGCCTTTTTTTTCCTTGAACCGGTCACGCTGGTGGAGCTCGTCTTATTCCTTCATGGGCTCCTTGCCAGACCGTCTTCCTCGATCATGAGTCATGTCTTCTTGTTCATGCGGACTATCATCCGAGCTGGTGCTCTTGTGCCGACAAACAAAGGTTTCTTGAGCCTCTTCCACGGGGTCCATCATTAGGATACCCTGCGACGTTTGCTCTGGTATAAGTTACTCGGTTGGCGCCAACTCCTTTTTGCTCCCTTCCTCAGTTGGTTTCAAAACATCAATATTTTGAGCTCCGTGGATCTCCATAGACAGGATGACCATAATACAGTCTCGAGTCTCTCGTTGATCTCCGTAGTCCGCTCCCTTTAATGTAGGGAACTTAAGGGCGTGGTGAGAAATAGAAACCGCGACTCAGAGTTTATATAGGTCCGTCCTCTTGAGGATGGTGTTGTACTCGTTTTTATGATCCACGGTCTTAAAAGTCTCTAAAATCGTCATTTTGATCAGGTCATCTCCGCCAAACTAAGTTGGAAATGTGATTCCCTTGGGAATTGTGGTCTGATCGTTAAACCCTTGAATCCTATCATTGCATCGCTTCACTTTCTTTGGATCAATTCCCATCCTCTTGAAGGTATCTAGGTACAAGACACTCGTGTATATCTCTGTGTCAACCAAAATCCTGTGCACCGAAATGTTGAATACTGGTGTTGTGAGTAAAAGGGCATCAGAGTGGGAGTGATCAAACAATACAACATCCTTATCTGAAAAAAAAGACAGGGTTTTTTTGGACCAGAGTGGTGCGTCTGCAATCATCATTCTGAATTTTCTGCCCATTGTTCCACGTCTTTCTGACATAAGCCTTTGCATTCCTTCTCGATACAGTCGATCCTCTGTTGCTGGTATTTACGAGAAGAGTCATGGATGATCTTATTCGTTCTGGTCGGTCAGTCGCTGGGTCTGATCGACTTGGCGATGTGCGGCCACACTTTCTAACTCGGGAGTAGCTGGCCTCGTCTTAAAAGTCTTGTCTGAAAGATAAGATCTCATGTGGTGGTTCTCTTATTCTATTAGGATTCACATCAAAATATCTCTCGTCTTCATTGTCCAGGCCACCATCTAGCCGGCTCCTCTTTTTCGTTTCTGGGTTCCGGGCAAATTTCTAAACTAAGGGATCTCCAATGAGTTTTAACAAGGCTAAGATAAGATTATGACATTAGTCAACATTGTGCCTGTACGACTTGTGGTAGGCCCCTCAACTCCTCGTATACCACAACAGCCCTGTCGAGTACAACCATGATAATTCGCCCTCATTTATTCATTTTGTTGCTTCCTGAAGGATCAAACTTGGGCATTACGGGCACCCTTCAATATATCCCAACCCAATTTCGCCTCTTTCCCTTTCATGCCTGCGCTGCTCAACAAATCAAAGGACGGAACCGACATGGATTCCTCGACAATAACGTGTTGTTGTGCTCAGGACATAAATTCTTGGTCAAATTTGACACAACGACCACTGAACATCGAATTTGGTTGCAAACCAAAATATGTTGAAACCAACAACATCTTCAAGTGCAAGAATCGATGTTTTGCACGTGTTAATTAAAACGAGTAATATAGTCCTTCAGACTCTCCTCGACTCCTTGCAAGATATTCGTGACTGATTTTTTTGGTATTATGCACACCTGGGACTCGATGAAGTGCGATCAAAAAACCGACCTAAGATGTTACCAGTTCTGGATTGAGTGGGGGAATAATGAGTGATACCACGTATGCGCCTTGGGCTCTAAAGTTTGTGAAAATATACGACACCTGAGGGCATCTCAAGCCCCATGTAGGTCCATCGTGTATAGGTTGAGGTGGGCATCAAGGTATGAGATGTCATCATATAGCCCAATTTAGGGGACATTGATATTTTCTAGAAGGGAATCGATCAGGATGTCTGATGATAAGGGCGACGTAGAGCTTATAGGATGATTTATAGCGTGTAAGGGCATATGTGATGAGGTCCTGTCAACTAGCTTTTGTCGAGCCTCAAGCTCGACAATATTCATCCCAAGGCAACAACTTCATTGTTGTCGTGTCGGGTGGATCGACTTTTGAGGATTTTATACCCGAGGTCAGGTTCAACCTTATTTTCTCTAGGCGATCAAAAACTGAGGGGGTGTAGACCTAGTTCAGAGACTTGTGTTTGGCCTACTTTCCCCAGTGTCTTTTCTTTCAGTTTGGCCAACTATCTTGTCTTTTAAGTTTTTTTAACATTGTTATCACACGATTGTGGAGCTTTTTTTATTGGCCAGGTTCATTTTCTTTGTTCAATATGGTATTATATTCTCTTTTAACTATGTTTCAATCATTGATGGTTCGAGAGAACTCCGAAGCGCGCACACAGAGAGGGAGTC
Source organism: Striga hermonthica (assembly GCA_902706635.1). NCBI lineage: Eukaryota > Viridiplantae > Streptophyta > Magnoliopsida > Lamiales > Orobanchaceae > Striga > Striga hermonthica. The sequence goes on from CACSLK010006441.1 coordinate 7,153,744, forward strand.
ATAGAAAGAAAAAACTTTCGCCCAGTCGAATCAAACTATTCGACCATATTTTAAACCTTTTATAAAACCTTTTATAAAGTTTGTGTTTGTCCCATTTTTGTTGTGTTTTTCGTTATCTTTTTGCCGTTCTTTTTCCCCCGTATTGAGTCATTTAGGTGGTTTTAGGATCTTTTTGTCATTTATTATGTGTTTTGCGTTCATTTGAGTGTTGCGGTGTTTTCCATTTGTTTTCCGGTCCTTTTCTATTCTCTGTTCATTTTTGGTGTGTATTTTGGAGACCTCGGGAAAATAGGTTTTCGAGAATCTTTTGGGGAAGCTGACACCATTAGAAAGAGGGGCTCGTTAGCGATGCGTAGAAAAAAAGGGAATTGAATTTCGATACCAGACGAGCCCGAACGAGCCCAAACCGTGAAGTCATGCAAAGCTGCCGGGGGCCTTAGCGGCGCTAAGGCCTTAGCGCCGCTAAGGCCTGTGTGGATAGCGGCGTTTTGGAAGCTTAGCGGGACAGAGGCTAACAGCTAAGAAGGCTGTTAGCGGCGCTAAGGTTTATTTTGTAACAGGCGCGATTTTTATGGATTTTTGAATTGGAAGCTTAATAGATCGAACCCAAGACCCCTAAACTCAGTTTTTCTTTATTTTCTTCACCATAGACGAGAGAAGAGGAGGGTTCTCAATGGGGGAGGAACCCTAGCTCCGAAAATCGACTCTTCTCTCCATTGTTCTTCCTCCTTCTTCTTCTCTTCTTCTCTTCTCCTCTTTCTTCACCCTTCTTTTCCATTTTTATTCTTCTTCTTAGTTAGGGATTAAGCTTGTAACTCGAATTCAACTCTTGGATGGGATTACTTGTAAGTTTTTCTCTTTTTATTCAATTCATGAAAATGGTTGATTTGGAGAGAATGATTGATTGTGTTGAATCGATTCTACATAGCTAATTCTAATTGCTAGGGATAGGGGATGATTGTTCTTGTTTGAATTGCATTTTGTCGGGCTTGAATTCTTCGTTCTTATGTGAGTTGATTTAATTCAGAATTGATGAAATTGAGCTTGATAGTTTGATATAATCGAAGGGTGACACTTCGATCTTGTAATTGGTAACAATTGGATATTGAGTTGTCGAGTTTGGTTTTGTTGATTTTCTATGATTAGTTGATTGAACACCTTCTATTCTAATTAGCGACTTTTAGAACCGAAAGGGGAGAACTCGTAGACTTAGGCTCACATGAGGTAGACGATTTCGTAACTGAATAGTCTATAGGTTTTGGGTTGAAATACGCGCTTGTCAATGACTCATCCCTTGTTACGAAAAGTTATTGGGATGAGATAATTGGCCTGTGGCGTATGCTCGAGTTTATTCGTCTATGTTTAATCCCTTGTTACGAAGAGTTATTGGGAGCGAACCGCTAGATGTCTAAGCGAGAGTGTCAATCTCGAACCGAATGATTTATGTCTCGGCTTTGCATATAGAAATTGAATTGATTATCCCCGACTCCCTAGCTTCTCCATCTTTACTTCGTTTATCTTTTAGGTAGATTTATGCTTTTTATTATTTCTTAGCTGATAATTAACACCTCCCTTATCTGATTAGAATGTTTAGGATTTTTTTTTTTAATTTTATGTGTTATTAACACCAAAGCTGAATTCTTAACCGCCTTCCTCGTGAGATCGACCCGGGGAACGAATCTTTCGATTCGGTACTCGGTAAAAATAACAATTTGTGCTACAACAAATTTGGCGCCGTTGCCGGGGAAGGCAAGTAGGATATTTGGATTTGGTATTGATTTTATTTTTCGTATTTCTCTTTAGTTTGTAATTATCGTATTTTTGTTCTTTCTTTTGTGTTTCTTTGTTTTTGTTTTTGTCTTTTCTATTTTTTTTTCTTTTTCGTGGCTTCATGTGGTTTTTTCTGTTTTAGTGTGCAGGTATTATGAGCTATAACAGTATGTTCCCCTATTCGCACCCCCAATCTTGGGTTAACGAGCCGAGCTACTCCACGGGGCATCACTACCAGCCATATTCATACCCTTCCGAGCAGTACTGGGATCCTTTCCCGATCGAGCAACATTATGAGTCCCACGAGTTCAACGAGAAGCTCGACCGTATCTATGAATTTGCAACATCCCGGTTAGCTCAGGAAGAAGAAATCGCAGCCCGATGTGCCCAATCACTTCTTTTCTACGATTCATGGGACTATGGCTAGACTTGGTCACATCCTTATGGGCAACAGTGGGATTTCAGGCCTGTTGAGCAGTCATGTGAGTCCCTCGAGGATTCCTCAGAGTACAATGCCAAGCTCGACCAGGTTCTCACTCTTTTGGCATCCTAGGCGGCCCGTAAGAGCAACCTTGAGTCCATAATCGAGGAACTTGTGGAGCGCGTTCAAGCTTTAGAGGATCGAGTTGACAGTGTCACTCTCGAGCCCGCCTCTCAAGGTGAGTCTATACATAGAGATGAATCTCGGGAGGCTGTTTTGTCATACGATGAAAAGCTCGACCTCATCCTTGCTCGTATATCTGCCCTGACCACTCGAGATGTGGACATTAAGCTCGGATGTGCTAGACTGAGCACGAAGACGGAGACCCTTACATCACATACCGACTCAATTGAGGCACCAGTCAAAGACCCCCACTTTAGGCTTGATACTCAAGCCCGTACGTTGAAGCAAATGTGTGAGGCTGAAGAAGAGGATGATAATCCCCAGCGAGACGTTGATGATATTTCAGAGGAGGAGATCCATGGGCTTTATTCTCAAGTCCCTCCTCCCATCTCCAAGTTTGAGCACCCGTCTCTGAGGCCGTTACACTGTGTTACGAAGTGGGTGGGAGTTAGTTCGACTTGCTCCACAGATGAGCTTATACTTCCGGAGGATGACGATAGAGCTCGGGTGGGAAAAGCTTTATGTCAAGAGTTGGGGATTGCTCGTGCCCTAGATCGCTTTATCCAGACCATATCCACCCAGATCCACCATGCCCGCCTTTTTTCCAGACTGCCAGCACTGCCACTTCTCGAAAACACGAAGGCGTGGCAAGACCGTCACTTTTTCCTTGATCCTGGATGAGTTTACTTCAGGTTTCGTCAAGCTAATGACGTAAAACGAGCGCTTCTTGGGAGGCAACCCAAGTGAAATTTATTGTTTTCTTTGTTCTTTTTCATTATGCGTTATTAGTTTTTATGTTTGAATAATGGGAGTTTTGGAGTTTCTTGTGGTTTGTATTCTCAGGGCAATTGAGGGCGGCATTGAGCATGGGCGAAGGCCTTGAACGTGAACGCTTATTCTCCTCGGGGCACTCCCGGTTTGCACACCCTTTTCTTTTTTTTTTTTTCTGTTTGGCTTGTTTCTTGTTGGTTGATCATGTAGTACAACTCTCTGGCACTTAGGACAGACAATGGGGACATTGTCTGGTTTAAGTGTGGGGGAGTTTTTGCATGCTTGTGTGGCTGTGTGGTTGACCAGGTCTAGTATTTATTTTATGTTTTTAGGAGTTTGTGTGTTTCACGAGTATGGATCATAGTGATTTTGAGATTTGTTGAGGATTGTTGATGATGTTGAGGAGATGTGATGATGATCATGACTAGTATGCCGTGGTGAATTTGATGTTGCGTTTTGTTGGACATTTATTTACTTTATGTGAGGGTTTGAGCCTTATTTTGTTTCTTGAGAGATATTGGTCGGAGTCGTTGCTGATCAGAACTTGCTTTGAATCTATTTTGAAATGAATTGGTTGAAGTAGTGATTTGTGAAAATGATTGAGGCATTTCTTTGACATTGCTCGTTTTAGCCTTTTCCATTGACCCTTAAAGTTTTATGTTCATTAGTAGCCCATTGAGCCTGAACCGTATTTCTTGTCAACCGAATTGATTGAATTTCTTGAGATTTGATAGTGGATGTATTATGATGACGGAGCTTTTAATATGTGTTTGGAGAAGGTGTATATTTGCTCGAGTTGCATTTTGGGTGCTTGACAAAATGAAAAGAAAATAAAAAAATAAAAAAATGGGAACTCGCAAGACGGACTAAAGGATTCTACTCCGCTTACTTGTGGGATTTTCAAGAGTAATGAGTATTGGGAAACCACTCTAGGAAAGTTGGATGACCTCCAAAGTTTCAACCTAGAGAATGTCGTCCTTACTTTTCAGTCTTGTTAGGAAAAATCAATTTCCATAAAAATAAAAAAAATATATATAATAAAAAAAGAAGAGTCGAGTACTTAAAGTGCAATTCAGTTTGAGCATATGCGAGTGTTGAATTGAGTCTTGATGGGAATGGTTAGTATCATGTTGATGTTGGATGAGTGGTGAGGTGTTTGAGTTAATTATATGCT
>CACSLK010006441.1:7159401-7174740 GCA_902706635.1 Striga hermonthica
TTTTATTTCTCTTTGGCTTGTTTCTTGTTAGTTGATCATGTAGTACAACTCTCTGGCACTTAGGACAGACAATGAGGACATTGTCTGGTTTAAGTGTGGGGGAGTTTTTGCATGCTTGTGTGGCTGTGTGGTTGACCAGGTCTAGTATTTATTTTAAGTTTTTAGGAGTTTGTGTGTTTCACGAGTATGGATCATAGTGATTTTAAGATTTGTTGAGGATTGTTGATGATGTTGAGGAGATGTGATGATGATCATGACTAGTATGCCTTGATGAACTTGATGTTGCGTTTTGTTGGACATTTATTTACCTTATGTGAGGGTTTGAGCCTTATTTTGTTTCTTGAGAGATATTGGTCGGAGTCGTTGCTGATCCGAACTTGCTTTGAATCTATTTTGAAATGAACTGATTGAAGTAGTGATTTGTGAAAATGATTGAGGCATTTCTTTGACATTGCTCGTTTTAGCCTTTTCCATTGACCCTTAAAGTTATATGTTCATTAGTAGCCCGTTGAGCCTGAACCGTATTTCTTGTCAACCGAATTGATTGAATTTCTTGAGATTTGATAGTGGATGTATTATGATGATAGAGCTTTTAATATGTGTTTGGAGAAGGTGTATATTTGCTCGAGTTGCATTTTGGGTGCTTGACAAAATAAAAAGAAAATAAAAAAAATAAAAAAATGGGAACTCGCAAGACGGACTAAAGGATTTTACTCCGCTTACTTGTGGGATTTTCAGGAGTAATGAGTATTGGGAAACCACTCTAGGAAAGTTGGATGACCTCCAAAGTTTAAACCTAGATAATGTCGTCCTTACTTTTCAGTCTTGTTAGGAAAAAGCAATTTCCATAAAAATAAAAAAATATATAAAATAAAAAAAGAAGAGTCGAGTACTTGAAGTGCAATTCAGTTTGAGCATATGCGAGTGTTGAATTGAGTCTTGATGGGAATGGTTAGTATCATGTTGATGTTGGATGAGTGGTGAGGTGTTTGAGTTAATTATATGCTCGAGGGTTTGATTGTTTGTTTGAGTCACTCTATCCTTATATTTTTCCTCCCTTTGATGCCTGCAGTTCAACCTTGAAAGTCCTCTTGATTTACAGTTCATGATCTTTGGTTGTTTTAGAGTATGAGTAGATGATAAGCAAGCTTATGTTGATGCATGATGATCGACCAATTTGAGCGAACCCATTTCATATTCATGTAAGGAACCGAGTGTGAGGCATATACATATTTTACTTCCGTGCTTGAGAGTTTGTCTTTTCAAGTGATGCATTTGAGTTGTAATTGAGGTATGCATGATTGGTCATTGGAAGTTTCCTCGACTAAGTTAATTAATCTGAGACATGTCTTATTTGAAACTATTATCAATGCTCGTTTGCTTGTTTTCGTGTCTTTTCTTTTCCTTTTGTTCGGGACGAACAAATGTTTTAGTGTGGGGGAGTTGTTTGTCCCATTTTTGTTGTGTTTTTCGTTATCTTTTTGCCGTTCTTTTCCACGTATTGAGTCGTTGATCTTTTTGTCATTTATTATGTGTTTTGCGTTCATTTGAGTATTGCAGTGTTTTCCGTTTGTTTTTCGGTCTTTTTCTGTTCTCTGTTCGTTTTTGGTGTGTAGTTTGGAGACCTCGGGAGAATAGGTTTTCGGGAATATTTTGGGGAAGCTGACACCATTAGAAAAAGAGGCTCGTTAGCGATGCGTAGAAAACAGCGGAATTTAATTTCGATATCAGACGAGCCCGAACGAGCCTAAACCGTGAAGTCATGCAAAGCTGCCGGGGGCCTTAGCGGCGCTAAGGCCTTAGCGCCGCTAAGGCCTGTGTGGATAGCGGCGTTTTGAAAGCTTAGCGGGACAGAGGCTAACATCTAAGAAGGCTTAGCGCCGCTAACCCCTTAGCGGCGCTAAGGTCTGTTTTGTAACAGGCGCGATTTTTATGGATTTTCGAATTGGAAGCTTAATAGATCGAACCCAAGACCCCCAAACTCAGTTTTTCTTTATTTTTCTTCACCATAGACGAGAGAAGAGGAGGGTGCTCGATGGGGGAGGAACCCTAGCTCCGAAAATCGACTCCTCTCTCCATTGTTCTTCCTCCTTCTTATTCTCTTCTTCTCTTCTTCTCTTCTCCTCTTCTCTTCACCCTTCTTTTCCATTTTTCTTCTTTTTCTTAGTTAGGGATTAAGCTTGTAACTCGAATTCATCTCTTGGATGGGATTAATTGTAAGTTTTTCTCTTTTTATTCAATTCATGAAAATGGTTGATTTGGAGAGAATGATTGATTGTGTTGAATCGATTCTACATAGCTAATTCTAATTGCTAGGGATAGGGGATGATTGTTCTTGTTTGAATTGCATTTTGTCGGGCTTGAATTGTTCGTTCTTATGTGAGTTGATTTAATTCAAAATTGATGAAATTGAGCTTGATAGTTTAATATAATCGAAGGGTGACACTTCGATCTTGTAATTGGTAACAATTGGATATTGAGTTGTCGAGTTTGGTTTTGTTGATTTTCTATGATTAGTTGATTGAACACCTTCTATTCTAATTAGCGACTTTTAGAATCTAAAGGGGAGAACTCGTAGACTTAGGCTCACATGAGGTAGACGATTTCGTAACTGAATAGTCTATAGGTTTTGGGTTGAAATACGCGCTTGTCAATGACTCGTCCCTTGTTACGGAAAGTTACTGGGATGGGATAATTGGCCTGTGACATATGCTCGAGTTTATTCGTCTATGTTCAATCCCTTGTTACGAAGAGTTATTGGGAGCGAACCGCTAGATGTCTAAGCGAGAGTGTCAATCTCGAACCGAATGATTTATGTCTCGGCTTTTCATATAGAACTTGAATTGATTATCCCCGACTCCCTAACTTCTCCATCTTTACTTCGTTTATCTTTTTAGGTAGATTTATGCTTTTTATTATTTCTTAGCTGATAATTAACACCTCTCTTATCTGATTAGAATGTTTAGGATTTTCTTTCATTTTAAGTGTTATCAACACCAAAGCTGAATTCCGAACCGCCTTCCTCGTGAGATCGACCCGGGGAACGAATCTTTCGATTCGGTACTCGATAAAAATAACAATTTGTGCTACAATAGTCTGGGTTTAGAAAAACCTTTTATAAAGCCTGGGTTTTGAAACAGGGTCATAAAGACTTTGGCGGGCACTCCACAGGTTTGTTCATCCGTTGATGAGTCGTGTTGATCTTCTTGGCAGGATGAAGACATTCTTCTTGCCGGGATGAGTGGTGTTTCTTCAAGTCAAAGATTACCTCAACTAATATGAGGTCCTTCCTCTAGCGCCAAACTATTACGACTAGGGATGGAATATGACTCGGGCCCATCTCAACCTGAAGCATTTGGCCAGGTCAGACCCAACCTGTTATTAAAACAGATCGGGTCGAGTCTGCCCCATTTTAGAAACGGGACAAGTCCAGGTATTTAAAATTGTCCTGGCCTGATCTGGCCCGACCTGCTCTGGCATGGCCCAACTCCTTCAAAGTTTATACATGTTGTTAAATCCCACGAGCTATGATCTTGAACTCATTAATTCATTCATATAAAAAAGTCCAAATACCTTATTATCTTCTACACCCCATTAAAATACCTATTAATATAGGGAAAAAAAGTCCAAAAGCCCACCTTATATCATCCCAATATCTGCTTGTCGCCAGTAGGGCTGCACAAACCGACCGAAACCGACCACAACTGAATTTTCGGTTTCGACCGAAACCGAAACTGATAAATTGGTTCGATTTTTTATTTTTATTTTATCAATATTTCAGTTTTTGGTTCGGTTTGTTACAATATGCCGGTTACCGAACCGAACCGAAAATCGATATTATGCATAAAGGCCCAATATAATGATATATTATATAATCCCAAGGCCCAAAGCTACCACGGGCCACCCACCACAAAGAAGGCCCAATTTAATGTTTTTTTTTCACTCATCTGCGACCGCTCAATTATCCAGTCTGTCACAGGCAGCACAAGCTCACAGAAATAGAATCGTCTCTCACAGGCTCACATTACCCATCTTCCATAACAAGCTGAAAACCCTACCTACCATCTTCTCCGGCCGTCCGCCGCATGGTGCATATTCACACACACATTTGAGAATGAGAAGACGAGCGTAATCGTCGAGAGCGGCTTGCCAAGTGTATGCGGAGCAGGAGCGACCGAGCGAGGGCCGTGGCGATTTGGATTTCAGAATTCAAAGCGCGACGATTTGGGATTTTCGACTTCAGAGCGCTGACGCCGAGCGATCAGAGATGGAGTGTGTGAATGAGTGCACCGTGATTCATCTCTCATTCTTCTTTTTAATTTTAACTCGTGATTCAGCTTATCAAGCTCGTGTTTTATTCTGTGGTGAATTTTTATGCCTATGATTTGAGATTTTGAAGAAGTTGCTGTTGAACGGTTGTGGTTAGTGGTTTCCAAATTATTGATATGCTGAACCACCATTTTGCTTTTGCGTGGTTAGTGGTTTCCAAAATATTGATATGCTGAACCACCATTTTACTTCTGTTAGTATGGTAGTGTGGTTAGAGCAAGTTGTTTATTGTCTTAAAAATGACCATTTTATGATTTAGTTTAACTTGAATATTTTTTATGCTTTTTAGTTTGTTTTTGTAAAATTATTAAGTAGTATATATTGTTATTTGTAAATTTTATTTTTGTCATTTTTTCATTTTATCCGATAACTCGAATTGAAAAAACCGATAAAGTTTTGGTTTGAAACCGAATCGAACCGTAGTTTTTGGTTCGGTTTTCGGTTTTGATACTGGACAAATTGAAACCTGCACCTCAAGCCCCCATCATGGCATCCAATAGTCGCCTGCTCCTCAGACCTCCATCCTAACATTTTGCAATCGACCGTCCACTTATTGGATTTTGCTTTTGATTTTTATGTAACATTTTGATTATTTAAAATTCTAGATCTGTTGGAGTACAGTAGCTAGCCTACAGTAGCTAGCTTACAGTTTTCATTTTCTGTTTTATAGTCGTTTTATTTTCTGTTTTAAGTGAACTATCGTGCGACGTCGTTTTCTGTTACTTACTGCACATTAGTGCTATACGACGTTGTGTGGTGCATGCTTAGGTATAAATATATTTGGCTCGTTCATTTGCATGTAATTTTCGAGAGTTTAACCAGTAATGAAAAATGGAGATTTCTCCCCAAATTCTCTCTTCTAATTCAACATGGTACCAAAGCGGGTACAACTGGTAAATGCGATTCTCGTGCTCTCGTAAGCTGAATCCAACAAGATCGAAGAATAGCGCAAACGATTTGAGCTTGACGACAGATTAAAAGTGAAGGATTCATCAATGGCGAAGCAAGATCTGTTTGCACTACAGAGTTTCGATCATTCTGGTATAAATCTCGTTGCGCATTCGCTGTGTGGCAACAATTTCCTTTCATGGAAGCGTTCTGTGATTATCGCCCTAGGCGCGAAGACGAAAGTTGGTTTCGTAAATGGAGAGATTGTTCAACCGCCTGAGGACGATGATGATTATTCAACCTGGAAGAAGGTAGATCTGACTGTGCTGTCATGGATTTTGAATTCCTTGTCAAAGGACATAGCTGAGTCCTTTGTGTACGTTGATACTGTAAAGGAGCTGTGGGAAGATATATGTCAACGGTTTGGAGAAAACAACGGTCCAATGAGGTACAAAATCCAGAGAAATAGCCACACTAAATCAAGGTAACAGAGTATTATAACAAACTCAAGAAGTTGTGGGATGAATTTGCTTGCATTGTGCCTGTACATGTGTGTCCTTGTGAAAAAGGGAAGCTTATAGCACAACAGGAGTCAGAAAATAAGCTAATGCAATTTCTTATGGGGCTCAGTGACATATATGATAATGTGAAGAATCAGGTTCTTCTAATAGATCCATTACCTTCAGTCAACAAAGCATATTCAGTGGTAATGACTGCTGAAAGGCAAAGAGCAGTTCAAACTGAGTATGGGCCTAGAATGGATAGTGTTGCTATGGTAGCAAGGACTGAGGGTTTTGGTAGAGGTTTTTATGCACAAGGAAGAGGGGCAAGTGGTGGAAGAGGCTGGCATAGTGATAATCAATGGCAGAGTGGAAGAGGTAGAGGAGGAAATAGGCCAACTAGAGAAGAAAAGGCAAGGATGATGTGTGATAAGTGTGGAATGAAAGGACACACAATAGCCACTTGTTTCAAAATCCATGGGGTACCTGATTGGTACAAGGAGTTGAAGGATCAACAACCAAAGAGGTATGCACGTGTGGCTGAAACATATAGTTATGGAGAGAAAACCAAAGGAGGAGGAGAATATAGGAAAATGCAAGAGGTACAAGGCCACAGGACCTCAGTTCAGTGATCCAACAGCTTCAAGAGTTAACAAGATACGTTAAAGGAAAAGGAGAATCAGAAGGAAGCTTAGATTATGCACAGTTTGTCAGTTTTGCTGGGAATGAGGATGAAAAGAAAATGCACTATGCCTTGTCAACTGCATATGATGATCATGATGATGAGTGGATCATAAACACTGGAGCCAGCAGGCACATATGTAAGGATAAAGATCATATGACAGATATTGAAAAATTGCCAAAACCAGTCATGGTGTGCCTACCTGATGGCATTGTAAAAACAGTGATGCATAAAGGAGTAGTTGAACTCAATAATGGTTTGATCTTGAAAGATGTGCTGCTGATACCTGCTTTTAAATACAATCTGATCTCAGTAATGCAAATGTGTGATCAAAGAGATTTGAAATGGGAATTTACAGGAGAAGAATGTTGCTTGATGGTGAAAAGTTCTGGGAAAATAATTGGAGAAGGAAGAGTAAAAAAAAACTTGTATGTCTATGGGACAACACAGTCAAGGAAAAGAGATATGGTGTCTTGTAATCTCACCCTGGAGACTTGGCACAACTGTCTTGGACATGCATCATTCTCCACCATGCAGCATTTGGATTTCTTGACTAAAGAGTGCAATGAAGCTGGTAAGAACAAAATACACTCCTGTGATACATGCTTTAAATCCAAGCAACATAGACTGCCTTTCCCAAATAGCAGCATACAAACAGAAAGATGCTTTGAACTTATACCTGTGGACATATGGGGACCTTATAGAGAGGAGTCCTTAACACACACACCCTTCTTCCTCACAGTTGTTGATGACTTCACTAGAGGAACCTGGGTTTTCATGATGAAGCATAAATCACAAACTGGAAAACTTATTCAGAGTTTTGTTACTATGGCCAAAACTCAGTTTGGAGTAAGAGTAAATAAAGTCAGATCAGATAATGGAAAGGAGTTTATGGATAGTGAATTACAAAGTTTTTTTTTTTTTTTTTGGCAAAAAGGGAATTCTGCATGAAACTAGTTGTGTATATTCCCCTCAACAAAATGGGGTTGGTGAGAGGAAACACATGCATTTACTAGAGGTGGCTAGAGCTATCCTATTTCAGTATGCTTTACCTCTCAAATTTTGGCCATTTGGTGTACTCACATCAGCTTACATAATTAACAGGCTACCCTCATCATTGCTGCAATGGAAATCACCTTTTGAAAGATTATATCTTAAACCACCTGAATATAACATATTAAAGCCTTTTGGGTGCTTGGCCTATGTGGCAAATACAAGTCCTTCAAAAACAAAATTTGATCATAGAAGCGGCAAGTGTGTTTTTTTGGGATATGTGACTGGAAAGAAGGGATTTCACTTATTTGACTTGTCCACACAAAGGCTGTTGGTTTCAAGAGATGTGGTTTTCTTCATTGTTAATTTTCCTTTCTTTACTCAAAGTACATGAGAGAGAGATACTTTGCCTCAGGTGGGAGATGATAATGACAGTAGTGAGATAGATCATGAAGGAGATGAGCAGGTTACCAATAATGAAGTTGCTCCTGAAGTGGTTAGGAGATCTACCAGACTCAAGAATGCACCATTGTGGCAGAATGATTATGTTTGCAGCACTTTACACAATGATAATAAAGACATTGTTGTCTTTTTGGCTAATCTGAGCATTGACAAAGAGCCTGTCCACTATGGAGAGGCCAAGAAACACCCAGCCTGGGTTGAGGCCATGGGTAAAGAGATTGCAGCACTGAAAAATAATGGCACTTGGCAACTTACAGATCTACCTACAGGCAAGAAAGCTATAGGGTCCAAATGGATTTTTAAAATTAAAAGAAATGCAGATGGCACTGTTAAAATACTTAAAGCCAGACTTGTGGCTAAAGGGTTCAACCAAGAAGAAGGGGTAGATTTTTTTGACATCTTTGCTCCATGTCAACAATGTCTTTCTACATGGCCATCTGGATGAATAGGTGTATATGCTACCCCCACAAGGTTACACCAAAGCTAAGTCTGGGCAAGTCTGCAAGCTTGTGAGAAGCTTATATGGCCTCAAACAGGCATCAAGGGAATGGAATAAGGAACTCAGCAAGAAACTTACCTTGTTTGGCATGGTGCAGTCCTCTCATGACCATTGTCTTTTCACTATGGCACAAGACAGTGCCTTTTATGCTATCTTGATCTATGTTGATGATTTCTTACTAACAGGTAACTCTCCACCATTGCTTGGTGACTTAAAAAGCTTTTTGGATAAAGAGTTTACTATTAAGGACCTTGGGGTTACAAGGTATTTTCTTGGTGTTGAAATAAAAAAGAGGCCAAACAGGTGGTGAGTTGAGCCAGAGAAAATATATTCTTGACCTCCTTGGTGATGTAAATCTGTTGGACTGCAATTCTGTGGCTACTCCATTGCCTTGTGGTTTAAAACTTGGGGTGCATGATGGCACTTTTCCGGAACAACCTGATCAATACAGAAGAGTGATAGGACGGTTACTCTACCTTAATCTTACCCGGCCTGATATAACCTATGCAGTACAACAACTAAGTCAATTTGTTACTGCTCCTCACACCTCTCATTGGGAAGCAGCCATGCATGTTCTTAAGTATCTCAAATGGACTACAGACTGCAACCTCTTTTTTCCAAAAAATGGATCCTTTGAGCTCACTGCTTTCTGTGATGCCGACTGGGCATCTTGCAAAGATTCTAGAAGGTCCCTCACTGGCTAATGTATTCTGCTGGGTGGCTGTCTTGTTTCTTGGAAGACAAAGAAGCAACCTACAGTGTCCAAATCATCAGCTGAAGCTGAATACTGTGCAATGAGCTCCACTGTTTCTGAATTACTTTGGATTACCTACATTTTGGCAGACCTTCATGTCAAGGTTGTCACACATATTCCCCTTTGGTGTGATAACAAAGCTGCTCTTCATATCTCGGCAAATTCCATCTTCCATGAACGTACGAAACACCTTGAGATTGGCTGCCATTTTGTTCGTGACAAGTTCAAGGCTGACTTTGTTTTGCCTTTGTATCTGGCTTCTCGACTTCAGCTTGTCGATGTCTCTAAAATTTTTCCACGGAAGCAGTCATGCCTCTTGTTGTCCAAGTTAGGCATGTCTTTTCCATGCCTACCTTGATGGGGAGCTGTTGGAGTACGGTAGCTAGCCTACAATAGCTAGCTTACAATTTCATTTTTTGTTTTATAGTCGTTTTATTTTCTGTTTTATGTGAACTATCGTGCGACGTTGTTTTCTGTTACTTACTGCACATTATTGCTATGCGACGTCGTGTGGTGCATGCTTAGGTATAAATATGTTTAGCTCGTTCATTTGCATGTAATTTTCGAGAGTTTAACCAGTAATGAAAAATGGAGATTTCTCCCCAAGTTCTCTCTTCTAATTCAACAAGATCGATATGGTTATTTTTTAATTTGTTTTTTCTATCAACCAAAGAATGTACAAATGAGTTCTAATTATTTTTTTGGTTAAAGTGTTTTGTTTCGAAATTCGAAATTCCATTATCTTGGAATTATTGATTAGAAAATATAGAGCGAGTTGGGTTGGGTCTGGTACAGGGCAGGTCTCCGGCCGGCCCATGTAGACATATAGTAGGCCACGGGGCAGATCGGGGCATGTGTTGTAGATATTGTTTTAAATATCTCGCTATTGTTCGCAATGTAGCTTTTTTTCCAAAAAACGCGACGTAGCTTTATATATTTAGCGTTTTTCCCAAAGCTTACGCGAAATGCTGAAATGACACGCTTTTTACGCTATTTTACGTTATTTCACGCTATTGTGCGCGACATTGCGCTATATTTTTGTAAGGACATTTAAATAATAAAATATTTCAAACTCATATTTTTTGGGATTAGAATCATAATTTCAAATGAGAACTAAAAACTAAACTTTTGATAATGATTTTAAACTAGTTATCATCCTGTGCACATGCACAGATGTACATAAAATATTATAAGTAATATGTGTGAATTTAATATTGAAATTATAGATGATAAACATATCACATTTTTAAGATACGTGAATTTAATATTAAAATTCTAGATAACAAACATATCACATTTTTAAGATACGTGAATTTAATATTAAAATTCTAGATAATGGACATACCACATTTTCAAGATTTAATCATTAGTAAAAATAAAAATAATATTTATATAAATTATTTGAGTACATATGAATCACTATATTGATTAAAAAATTGTGGGTAATGTAATTTTTATAATTTGGAGAGATCATTGTCAACTAATTTACTTGAAAACTTTATTATTATTATTATAATTATTATTATTATTACTACTCTTATTATAACGACAATTGTTTATAAGATTTTAAAGTTTTTTTTACTATATTATTAAAAATATTTACTAATTGTTTCTAAAGATAATTGTTTCATAAAATATAAAATTAAAATAATAATAATAATATCATTCATAAAACCTAATTAAGTGTAATCATGTATTTATAAAACCTAATTAATAACACCTCATTTATTTTCCCTCCAAAAGAAGTTACAAAATTTGACATTCATATTTTGCCTTTCACATTAATATTAATACACCCTATTAAGTGTAATCATGTATTTTTTTGCTATTTATTGTTATAATAGTTAATGCTATTACCAACTCATAATATTTCACACTAAATATAAATTACATAAGTATAAACAATTTTATTGTTTCAAGATATTATTATTGTTATTATTGTTGTTGTTGTTATTATTATTATTATTATTATTATTATTATTATTATTATTATTATTATTATAGTAGGTAATGCTATTTTTTTTTGCTATTATATTATATAATAATTAATTCTATTAATTTTCTTACATGATTACACTTAAAAGGGTGTATTAATGTGAAAGGAAAAATATGAATGACAACTTTTGTAACTTCTTTTGGAGGGAAAATAAATGAGGTTTTATTAATTAGGTTTTATTTATGAGGTTTTATTTAATGATTAGCTAACAATTAAACATATATAGATATATATAATAATAATAGTAGTAGTAGTAGTAGTAGTAGTAGTAGTAGTAGTAGTAGTAGTAGTAGTAATAATAATAATAATAATAATAATAATAATAATAATAATAATAATAATAATAATAATAATAATAATAATAGAAGATTGTAACATAAAAAGATGGTAAACATAATCAAT
Source organism: Striga hermonthica (assembly GCA_902706635.1). Lineage (NCBI taxonomy): Eukaryota > Viridiplantae > Streptophyta > Magnoliopsida > Lamiales > Orobanchaceae > Striga > Striga hermonthica. The sequence goes on from CACSLK010006441.1 coordinate 7,170,907, forward strand.
ATTATTAAATTTATTATCTGTAATTAAATATAAAGAGAGAGATATAAATGATAAAGTTTGTAACGGTTTTTGGAGGGAAATCGAAATGATGTTTTATTAAATATTTTATTAAATTCTATTAACCAACAATTATATTTATAGATATAGAGATAGATTACTATTATTATTATTATTATTATTATTATTATTATTATTATTATTATTGTTATTATTATTATTATTATTATTATTATTATTGAAAAATAATTGTTTATGAGACTCAAAAGTTGTTTGACTGTGCCATTAAAACAATTTACTAATTGTTTTTTTTTTAAAAAATCATGATATACTAAAGAAAAAGATAATAATGATGTTAAAATAAATAATATAATTATGTAACTTTAAACAATTGTTTATAATTATATAATTTATATTTATTGTGAATTATTATTAGTTGGTATTAGCAATAATTATTATATAATAAATAGAAACATACATGATTATAATCAATAGGGTGTATTAAATGAGAAGTAAAAAAATATTAATGATAAATTTTGTAACCGAAAATGGAGGAAAAATTTTAGAGGTTTTATTAAATAGGTTTTATTAAATGCTACATGCCAACAATTATATATATATAGATTAAAAGCTTGAAAATACAAAATTCTAAGTTGAATAATACAATATTTATTGGTCAATTTCTATTATATTATTTTAATTTTCGATATCTAACATTTTTTTTGGTACAGAGAAAGAGGCGAAAACCACTAGGCTAACACTCTACAGGGGGTATGACACCCCTATATTATCGTGATCAATCCACTGTGCGGTTTTTTTTCATTTTTTTCACCCAAAAGTCGCGGAAATTACTTTTTTACCCCTAAATTATTTATAAGAATGATATTTGAAACTTTCAAAGCATGAAATCAAAGAAGGAAAGTAATATAATTAAAATAAAATAAAAATCAAATTAAATAAAATTAAATGTGAAATTCGAAAATAATAAATAAATATATTACTATTTAATAAAAAATAAAACGATAATTTCATTTAAATAAATTAAAATATAAATATAAATTTAAAATAAATGTGAATATATAATTTAAATATATGTTTTTTAATTGAAATAATGTAACATATATAAATAATATTTACTTAATTATTATATTATTTATATTTATAATATATTTATTCAATTATTATTATTTATAATATATAACATATTTACTCCATTATTATAAAATATATATACTGCATTATTATATTACTTATAATTTATATTTATCAATATATTATTTATAACATATAATATATTTATTCAATCATTATATTATTAAAAATATAGAATATATTTACTTAATTATTATATTACTTATAAGTTAGAATATATTTACTTAATTATTATATATTTATATTTTATAATCAATTTATTCATTTATAATAAAATATACATACTTAATTATTATATTATTTATAATTTATTATCATTATAGTTTAGAATATAATTTATTCAATTATTATATTATTTATAATATAAAATCTATTTATTCAATCATTTATTATTTATAATTTAGAATATATTCTTATAATTTAGAATGTATATATATATTTATAATTTAAAATATATATGTATATTTTATTATTAATTTCTCTATACGTTATATATATATATAATATAATATGATATAGCCATACTGTCGTATAACGGTGCAATACCATCGCGGTTCAGACTACCGAGTCGACTTACGCGAAGTCGACTTTGTCCGCAGATTCTTTATGGTATCTCCGGTCAAGGGTCCAGGCATTTCTCCCAGTCGACTTCCACATGTCGACTAGCATAAGTGGATTTCCTCTTGGACGGTCAAACGCGTGAGGATCTACTAACAATTGAATATGGCCCAGTCGACTCGAGTTGATATCCCGAGTCGACTGAGGAAGTCTTGAAGCTCATAAGATCTCGACGACTCCAGTGCACTTCAACATATCGAAGGACAGTTGTTAAGGATAAGAAGGAAGCTACCAAAGATAAGGAAGAATCTAGATGCTGACTAGGAAGTGGACGAAATGCGAACCGACCAGGGTATTTTGGACATTTCCAGTAAGTCGGCCAGGGCATTTTGGGGACTTCAGGTAAATGTTTTAATTCTATATAAAAGAGCTGAGGTAACTCCAAAACCCTAACTCCCATTCATTCCACATTCTTCTCCATTGCTGCTGCTTCCTCAGAGCAGCTCTTTTCACTCTTTTCACATACTGACTTGAGCGTCGGAGGCTCTACGCCGGAAATCCCTCCGGCGTTGAGTTCTTGCAGGTGTTCTCGCGGTTCGATAGCAATTTGGAGACCATCAAGACAAATCTGAGCTCGTTCTCATCGGTTCATTCCAGATCCGGGCGATTTTCCACCGGTTCACCCCAGATCCGAGAATAGACCCATCATAATAATATATATATAACGATTATTATATATTATATAATATTATATAATATTATATAACCGTTATATAATATTATATAATATTATATAATATATAATAACCGTTATATATATATATATATATTATATTATTTTCTTTATACGTTATATATATATATATGTATATACATATACATACATATATTATATATAATCACATTTTCATATAAATAAGTTATAAGTATATTATTATTTCTTTATATATAATTTAGAGAATATATATTATTTGACAGTAATGGCATAATGGTAAATTCAGTGATAAAGTAATGGTATAATGGTAAATTCATGATAAAGTAAGGGTATAATGGCATAATGGTAAATTCAGTTATAAAGTAAGGGTAAAATGGTAAATTCGACGAAAAAGTAACGTCAGTATTAAAGTAACGGTGTTAACAGCAAATGGCGAGTATGCACACATATATTAATTACAAGGGGGTTTGACGCAATTTTTGAAATATAGGGGATAACGCGCAGATTTCATATAATACATGGGATTTGGTGCAACAAACCCCAGTATACAGACCAAAACGCAACGCATTATGCTATACGCGTTTTAAAACACTGGTTGTAAGTACGGGGCAGGTCTGGGTAGCCAACTACTCGGCTCGACCTGCCGCATTGCCATCCGTAATTACGACCGAAGGCACACAACGCATACACATATAACTTATAAAATTTTATTTGTATATATTGCATGTACACTTAATTATCTATTAGTTTATCGTTAAAAATATATAGCTTATCTATTAATGTCCTTAATTACCAACAAAGGGTTGACAAAGTGGTCAGTAACTTGATGTCGCTTAAACAAGGTCTCGACCTCGAGTCCTTTTGTATGCAGACTGACCCACCACTGTCAGGTGTACGATCCGGATCAACAAACGAATTAGTCAGAGCAAAGCTCTGGATCAGTTTTGCTATGGAGCAATCAGATGACTCGACTTATGAAGTCATCCACATTTATTTATAAATAATGTGTTGGCTATCAAAAAAAGAAAAAATTAATGTCCATATTTAAAGGAAAAACAATAAAATTATATCATGCAAAAGGAGTTGACGATTACGACCGTGGGCACACCCACCACTCACACACATATATTAACCCAAATTTTATAAGTTTGTACCAAAGTGACCACATCACTGTTCACTCAATTGCAAACATAAAAGTGGCCAAAAGGGATCGAAATTTGACTCATTCCAATGAGTAAAAGGAATTTGATTGGACAACAAATCCATATTTTCCAAAGCTTTAGCGCGTCTCAGTTCTTTTCAAGAATCTTTTATCACCAGATTTTCTAATTTTACTCGGAAGTCACTTCCTTTTCCTTACAATATATTTAGAAGCCCTTTAGTAACCAAAATTAGAATTTAGAATCAAATAC
>CACSLK010006441.1:7195025-7208129 GCA_902706635.1 Striga hermonthica
TTTTTTTTTTTTTTTTGCATTTGATAGTATCTCTTAGTAAAATATAGCATGATTTTTTAAATTTAAATCGGTAGTATTTCTCTAACAATGAGTGTGTTGAAATGATTTGTAAAGATTGATTTGTATGTATCTAGATTATTGTTCAAAGCGTGTGCTATATTTACATTTAACAATGTTAGAACTGAAATTCTATTAAGATATAAAATTGTGGTAGAACATCAATCAGTAGTTTAAATAAATAAAAGATCTGATATAACGATAAAAAAAAATAAAAGATTTGATATGATTTATTTTGAAAGAAACATCATTTAACCGATAGTATAAAAAATTGTTAAGTTATAAAAAATGTGCGTCCTTTTTTTTTTCAATTTGATATTGTATCTTTTAATATATAAAAGATTTTTTTGAATTTGAATCGATAGTATATATACAAAAAATGGGTTGAGATGATTTTTAAATATTGATTTATATTTGGGATTAATGTTCAAAGAATATGCTACATTTAAATTTAACAATTATTGATGTTTCTGGGAAACCAATGACTTGTAAATAAAAAAAATGACACTGGAAAAAAATATCACACTTACGACCCAAAACCACTATGAAATAATAATAATAATAATAATAATAATAATAATAATAATAATAATAATAATAATAATAGTATCACATTTTATGTTCGTATGTATGTAAAAAATAGTGTTTTGAATTGATTTTACTGTGTACAAAATCTTTTATATGAAAATGCATATTTTTTTTACCCAATTTACTCTTTATAATTTTTTTATGCAAATACAAATTAAAATAAAGATTTGTTTTTTTACCCAATTTACTCTTTATAATTTTTTTATGCAAATACAAATTAATTAAAAAAAACAAATCTTTATTTGTCAAAAAAATATTTTCATATAATATCAACAATGACTAGATAAGTGTTATTGCATGATTTTTAAAAAATTCACACATGCTACGTGAATCAACATTAATTGAACAATTGCTGAGATATATTATGAATTTAAATTAATTGAAATCGCATGAAAAAAAATGTCAAATGACGTGAAAAATTGTATTTATCATAATTAAAAAATTAAAAAAAATAATTTAAATTTTACTATTATAATTAATATAAAAAGTGCCCAATATTTCAACTCATCTTTTTTTTTTCATCAATAGGATGCTACAAGACAAATCAATGTAACAAAATTTAGGAGTTAGGGACAAATATAGGGGAGATGCTACGGTCTCGTTAGAAAACAATTATGTCGGGGTTTATAACCGTAGATCTATTATCTCCAACGATTACATGATGATTTAACGGTTATAAACTTCGACGGAGTGATTTCGTAACGGGGCATCATTTTCCCAAATATAGACCCAATTCGAACATCTTATAATTTTTTTTTTTGCCAAGCGATAGAAACTCTCCATAAAAACAAACAAATACATAGTTCATACACCACGGACAAGCAAAGTCCNNNAAAAAAAAAAAACGAACAAAGAACCAGAGAGAGCCACTCAAAGAGTGGTCTAAAGCCAAACCCAACCTCGACCCTTAGCAGGGACAAACCCCTGAGCCTAAAGGTCGATAAACCACTAGAAAACATACAACACTCCATCCAACAAACACAAACTAGCAAAACAACTAAAACAGAAAACAAAGACTAAGAAAAGAGCTGACAAACACAAAACAGAAACTGCACCTAGCACGACAACTTCTCAATCCCTTCAAACTCTAGCCACTCCTTCCAAGCATTCATCAGAATCACTTCTTCAGGCATCCAAATATTCTCAAAAACCCACAAGTTTCGAGACCTCCACAACCACCACAATATATATGTGGTCAGTTGTATTCGGTCTTCTGAAATAAAGGAAGAATCAGTAGAGAGTACCTGCCAATACCACAGCCTAATGGATATCTCACTGTGAAGAACACCATCCCACTGTACAGGGGCTAGCTTCCACAACCTTTTTGCTTTCCTGCATGAAAAAAACATGTGCTCAATAGTCTCCTTCTGTTCTCCACATTGTTTGCAAATGAAATCCACTTGAATGCCTTTCTTAGCAAGATTCACACAGACAGGAAGAATGCCATTGAAGCACTTTCAGATGAAGTGCTTCACTTTTCCTTTCACTCTCATTTTCCAGCTCCTCTCCCTGATTTGCTTGTCCTTACCCCTTGAATAGCTACTTTCTGCAATATCCAAACTCACAACTTTGTTTGCCATTAACAACTTGTAAGATCCTGCTACAGAAAATCTTCCTTTCTTGTCAAGACTCCATTTCCATCTATCAGGCAGCTCAGCATTCAGAGTATCTATTCTCATTATGGCCCTTCTGTCACTTTCTTGAAAGAATTCTTCAAGAATGTGAGTATTCAATTTACTTCCATCTTCAGTGATTAAGTCATGGACCCAATGTAAGGAATTTTGCTCATTTTCCAGCGGTCTTGGGCTCATATGGTTGAGAGTTGGAACCCACTTGTGGTCTGTGATCTTTGTCTCCCTGCTATTTCTAACTTCTCTGCACAGTCCCTTAGCTAATAAGGGGATAATGTCAACCTAGTTGTTCCAGAGCCAAGATGCTGAACTCATCCTTTTTGCTTCAAAAATGGAAGTTGCAGGATAGTATCTGGCTTTGATCAATTTGCTCACAAGAAGTTCAGGATGAGTAGTAATTCTCCATAGCTGTTTCAAAATCAAAGCTTCATTAAAAAAGCTTGTAATCAAGGAATCCCAACCCTCCATTTGGCTTTGGCACAGTATTCTTATTCCACTGTTTCCAGTGAATCCTTTTTTCTAACTTTGTACCTTTACTCCACTAGAAAGAGGCAGTTCAGTACAAATGTATACATGCAGCTTAAAACAACTCATAGCAAAGACTGGCAAGGCATTAATGACAGCTTTGACCAAAACTTCCTTCCCAGCAGAAGAGAGGTAAGAATTTTGCCAACCAACCAGTCTTTTTCTCACAGCCTGCAGAATAAAATCAAAAGCTTCCTTCTTTAACTTTCCAATCCCCAATGGCAATCCCAGATATCTTGTTGAATTATGATCTTGGACACCTTCTAGCAGTAAACACAGTTGCTCCTTGACTGATTGGGGTGTATTCCTGCTAAAGAAAACAGTTGATTTTGACAAGTTGACCCTTTGGCCAGAGAAGTTGTGATAAGTCTGCAGAATATGGAGCAATCTTAGAACTTGATCATGGTCAGCCTTGCAAAAAACCAGAGAATCATCCGCAAACAATAGATGGGTGATGGTTGGGGAACCCTTAGCAATTCTCAAACCTCTGAAAAGCCCTCTCTCAGCTGCCAATTGAATAAGAGATGATAAGACCTCTGAGACCAAAAGGAAAAGGTAGGGTGATATTGGATCACCCTACCTCAACCCCCTAGTTGGAGAATGTGACCCACAGCCTTGCCATTTACCAGAAAAGAGAAAGAAGAAGTGGTTATACAGGCCATAATCCATTTGATAAAACCAGCAGCAAAGCCCATCTTCTCCATTGTTTTTTTTCACACACCTCCATTCCACTCTGTCATAAGTTTTTAGCATGTCTAATTTCGGAGCCATAAAATGATGAGGTCCAGTTCTGTTTCTGTTTAGATAATGAAAGCTTTCCTGGGCTATTATAATATTATCCATTAGTCTGCTATGGATAAAAGCAGCTTGAGCAGGGTGGACACAAACATCAAGGCAACATTTCAGTCTGGTAGCTAAAATTTTAGACACTATCTTGTATACTACTCCACATAAGCTTATTGGCCTGAACTGACTCAAAGAGATAGGAGTAGGACACTTAGGAATTAAAGCAACCAAGGTTTGGTTCCAGTACCTTAAGATTTGGCCTGATTCAAAGAAAGTAGTCACTGCAGTACACACCTCATTCTCAGTCTCTGGCCAGAAATGCTGGTAAAAAAGGGCAGTCATCCCATCTTCACCAGGAGCCTTGAGGGGGTTCATCAGAAACAAGGCACATTTGATCTCATCCTTCTCCACTGCTTTAGTAAGATCATCATTCATAGCCTGAGTGATTACTGGTTTTATGTTGCATAAGGCTTCTTCCTCATCACTGGAGCCTTCAGAGGTGAACAAGTGTTCATAGAATTCAATCACATGTTCCTCAATGGCTTAAGTAGTTTCAAAGTTTCTGCTGCCCTCAACCAGCCTAGATATGGCATTTTTCTTTCTTCTGTGGATAGTCATCGCATGAAAGAATTTAGTATTGCGGTCTCTCTCTCCCAGCCACAGGATTCTAGACTTTTGTTGCCAAAATTTTTCTTCAGATAATAAAGTTGCATCAAGCTCTGCCTGGATAGATTCCCACCCTTCCCAATTCCTCCCCCCTCCTAGCTTTCTCATCTCTTCCAAAGACAGAGTCAATCTCTCAATTTTACCCTTTTGCTCAGCCCTGAAGCCTCTGTTCCACTTGCTCAAAGCCAACCTTGTTTTCTTTATTTTCTCCTTCAGAATAAAAAAAGGAGTGCCAAACTCTTCTCTCCATGCTGAACTCACCACTTCTTTGATATCTCCCCTCTGAATCCACCTCTTATAAAAAACAACTATGGCCTTGTGGTGCTTAACCTCAAACTCACTGTGAAGTAACAACATGCCATGATCAGAAGAGCTTATAAAGATATTAGAAATTTTTGCCTGAGGATGGCCATTCACCTAGCTTAAAGAACCAAACCCCTTATCAAGGACTTTCTCCACATATCCCTCATCTTCTCTGTCGTTTCCCGATGTGTAGTTGTATCCCTCCATTGATATGAGAGACATACCCATCTGAGCAATAAAGTTTTTGAACTTTTCAAAACTTTTCTCACTTCTTAGAATGCCTCCCTTCTTCTCCTCCTTGCAACATATATCATTCCAGTCTCTGATTATCACCCAATCTTCTCCCCATTGATCTTTGTCCTTTTGTAAGCACAACCATTGTTGTTCTATCTCTTGTTTCAATGTGCTCAGGTACACACAGTTGATCCACTATCCATTGGATGTTTCTTGTATTGAGTTTGGATACAAAATTTCTGCCCTTTAATCTGCAAAACCTCAACTTCTTTTTCCCAGCAAAGGAGAAGACCTCCTTTATTCCATCCGGCTCCCAGTAAAACCATCTATCTTCAAAACCTAGGGATTTACAGACCCTAGCCACAAAATCTTTTTGTTTTTTTTACCTCTGATAAGAACACAAAATCTGGATGGTGAGTCTTCAAAGACTCTCGCAATTGGGGAACTGTGGAGGGCCCACCCAGCCCTCTGCAGTTCCACACCATGGCTTTCATTGGGGAGGGTGGAGCCATTTCTGGTTGGCTTTCTCCACCATTTTGGACTGAGTTTTTGCTTTCTTCCTCTCCTCTGGATTCTCCTTGTTCTCTTCAATTTCATGTTGGAATATGGTCAAGTCAGTGGAAGGTCTCTTTCTCTCCCCAATAATATCAGACTTTTCCCCAGAGGTTTGCTTTCTTTGTAATCTACCTGTTTTGTCTGCCTTCCTCTTCCATGTTCTAGGCCTTGTGATCAGTGTTTCAGTCATCTCTGTTTCTTTTTGGCCCTCACAGATTAACACTGATGTAGCTATCTCCTTGGTTCTCTCAGATGGAATTATGGCAGATATTTGGTTGATTTGTTCATCATGAGTAGGCTGAGTAATTGCCTCAACATCAACAATTTCTTCGGGAGCTTCAACTGCTGCTTGCTTCATCTGAATTTCATTGGAGCTTTGAAGTTGAAGCTGCAATTCCTCTATTCTATTGGATGATCCCCTCTCTTCTACCTCATTTCTAGATGAGCTGCCATGAACATTGTCCCCTCCATCATTCTGATCCTTTGGTTGAGTTTGATTGCTGGGGTTTGGAGAATCTGACCAATGAACTCCTTCTGCAGCTTTAACCCACTCACCATATTGCCCCCCTTCATTTCATTCTTCTCTATATCCCTGATCTTCTTGTTGCAGTTTTTGTCTAAATGGCCAATTCTCCCACAGTAATAGCACAGATTGATCAACTTTTCATATTTAAACTGAACCAAGACAGCATTGTCCCCCAGCCTTATATGTGCCCATCTAGGAATTGGCTCTTTAAGGTTGAGAGTAGCCCAAATCCTCAAAACTCGTCCTCCCTGATTCTCTATTTTGGCTATATGAACATTCTTTATCCCTTTGAACATTCTTCTTAACTTCAGCCCCACCTCAGTGCATATCCAATTGAGAGGTACGTTATGCACTTGGATCCAGAGATTTAAGGTGTCAAAACACTCATCACTGCTTTTCAAACCTTCTTTTCATTCTTGTAAAACAAGGTATTGATTGTCAAATACCCAATTTCTATTCAAGTCCACCCTTTCTTTGTCATTTTTGATTGAAAAATGAACTGAAAATAGTTATCTTCAAGTTCCCGCACCTCCAAAGCATTGCCTACCTTCCAAGCTTGGGCCATTGCTCTTCTTATTCCAATCCAATTGGCTCTTTTCTCCCCGGCTATTTTGCCGAAAAGACTCCTGCCGCATTCCTCAGCACTGGTACGAACGTCTCGATCTTCAATGTCGATAAAAGAGATTTCATTTTCCGACAACGAGAAATTTTCCAACAGAGACTCAATAACATCACTCTCTTTCGCCATGGGAACTCCTACTGTAAATCCCTAAATGTCGGGATTCCACACAGAAATTTGAGACCACCTCAAACCCACCCTAAAACTCAAAGCAAGCAGTCAATCCTCTCACCAAGAACCCACACTCTCCCCCCGAAGATGAGGAACACTCTCGGAAAGACGATAACTATCTCGAAAGCGAGAATTGAACCACTCTCAAGAGAGAGAAAAAGGCGCTTATTAATTAGAAAATTTAGAAAGTGAACATCTTATAATTAGTTATGGTTAAGATTGAAAATTCAAATGACTTTTTACGTCAGATTTACTACTGCTGCTTATTTTCTGCCAATAGATATCGACATCATCACTTCGGTTTTTTGACGACTGTTACAAATTTTTGAAAATCGATTTAATCGCTGTAATTATTCACTTGAAAAACGAGGGCGATGGCGATTCTGTACGGGCTGGTGGCGCGTGGGACGACGGTTCTCGCGGAGTTCAGTGCCGTCACGGGAAATACCGGCGCTGTGGTCCGCCGGATACTGGAGAAGCTCTTCGATACTGAACCAGCCGAGTCGAGGCTGTGCTTCTCGCAGGATCGGTACATCTTTCACATCCTCCGGTCAGATGGACTTACTTTCCTCTGTATGGCCAACGATACCTTCGGACGTAAGGCTCTATTCCGACAAAGAATGCTCTTTATTTTTTCCGCTTAGAATTTCGTTGTAGGTTTTTGGTTTTTGTGGATTAGGGTTTACTATGTTGTCTTGTGTGTTAGGCCACTCTATTGATGCTCTCGCTTGATTTGTTTATTTTGTGATAGTGTGTATAAGTTCTGGCTTCACTTGTGTGGCAAATTGATTTGATTTCTTGGAGTACCCAAATGGGGCTTTTTTGTTTTATTTTGGGTTGTGCGTGTGTATGATTAAAACTATATCTTGTTTGTTATATTTTAAGGTATACAGAAGTCCGAAAGTTTGCACTAATACAATCATGAATTGGCTTCTTCTCAATCGAATCTTGATCTTTTATGTGTAGTGACTGTACATTGAGCTTGCTGAATGTCACATTCTGAATAATATGGACCTACAATATTGTAACTTTTTCACTAGTGTTCCTCACTGTATTAGATATGCATGAATGATGTGGTTCACTAATGTTGAAGCCTGGTCCCCATTGGCGAGGTTAAATGTTATTTTCGATGGGCTATTTCATTTTCTGTGTGTTTATCTGTATTTTGTGTGCTCTCTGCATATATATCATGTAGAATGGTATGACATGGTTCCTATTTTGATGCTCCCTTCAGGAAGAATCCCATTCTCGTACTTGGAGGATATTCGAATGAGATTTATGAAGAATTATGGGAGAGTTGCTCATGCTGCACCTGCTTATGCTATGAATGATGAATTCTCGAGAGTGTTGCATCAACAAATGGAGTTTTTTTCTAGTAATCCCAGTGCTGATACACTCAGCCGTGTCCGAGGAGAAGTTAATGAGGTAAGTTTTTGCATGCCACCATCTCCTGTTTGTCATCTTTAGATTTGGAAATAAACTGTTAATAGAGATTCTGATATGTGTTTTAGTATTCAAGTGCCGTGGCCCATGTGGTGAGATTATTTCTGGAGATCATCTTACTCACGGGACTTACTATGATACCATTTCTGATTAGTAGATATCAATTGCATTACAGTTGTGAGTTATGATGAATTTCTCGGGGCTGGATTTCCTGGGAATTTGATTTATTTTATATTTGCTGTTCTCTTTTATTGTGTAAAAATGAGTCTTGTTTTCTGAATTCTACTATAAATGTGCATGGAAAGCATTCTCTGTTTCTTATTAGATTTGTTTAGAAGTTTTTACTCAGATAAGGTGGAAAACTCTTTTGGCTCAAAAAAACTTGCAAGAATCTCTTCAGTTTATACCTGGAGTGTACTTGTCTTCTGCATTGATTTTTTCAGAAGCTGGATTTTATTGGACATCTAAGAGATAAAGAGGAAATAAATTGGATAATAGGTTGAGTACCATGCCATGTAACATAATCTAGAATTATATGATCAATATTGATTATTGTATTAAATAACTAGGATCATAAGCAAGAGAGGAGAGAGAGAGAGAGAGAGAGAGAGAGAGAGAGAGAGAGAGAGAGAGAGAGAGAGAGAGAGAGAGAGAGAGAGAGAGAGAGAGAGAGAGAGAGAGAGAGAGAGAGAGAGATAGAGAGAGAGAGAGAGATAGAGAGAGAGAGAGATCCAATAATTTTGATATTTTGAAGATTATTTTTTTTATATTTTGTCTGACTTGTGTATGGGTCCAGAGAGCCCTTGGCAATTATTGTCATCATTTTGCATTTTCGTGAGTAAATACCTGAAACATGATGCAGGTACGTACAATAATGGTGGATAACATTGACAAGATACTTGAGAGAGGTGACAGGATTGAGCTTCTTGTTGACAAAACAGCAACCATGCAAGATAGTGCCTTTCACTTCAGGAAGCAATCAAAGCGCCTTCGTCGAGCTCTGTGGATGAAAAATGCCAAGCTATTGTAAGTGTCATAATGTTACATATGAAGTCAGATTCACTTATGAAATTTAGGCAGAGCACCTTTTGTGGGGATTGTTAATTTTATCAAAGCAAAAAAAGCATCAATTAAGTTTGTTACTTGCGAGATGATATTAGTTTCCATAGAATTTTAATTTAAAAGTGACCAAATAAAAAAATTAATAAAAAAGGAAACATTGATGAGGCTTGTAGAAATTTTGTGCAACACTGGGAATATTTTTTGCACTTCACTTTGAAAAAGTTAGACACAGGACAATAGAATTTTGGCAAGCACACATTTTTCTCAATCTTATATCTTGGATGTGTATTTTTGAACTTTGCAATGAATAGGCTCTTTTATAATGTTAATTTTTATTCAATTTTTACTACGGCTGTTCCAAATGGTGAACCTCACAGCGAGGGGAACTTTCTTATTTTAATGGAAAAAACAAAACAAATGCTTGCTTGATGCCCTACTTTCTTGAGGTCCTTCTCTATGACAAAACTCTCTTTATAGTTCATCCGCAACAAGTAGTTTTGGAGTTACGAAACAGGCATATCCTTTACGTACTTTATATTTTTTGTACATGATCATGGTCATTAATCGATCAGGTAGCTTAGTAGCCACAAGTCTTGATTGCTCAGGGAATTTGTCGGCAGCTCACATGGAATATTCAATATTATTAGTTTGTAGACAATTCGTGAGGAGAAAAACATTTTTTATCATCACATTGAATGGATACAAATATACAATACAAATATAATATGAACATATGATGCTAGAAGATCTTCTTGATGCAATCCATGATTATAGCAACAAAATCATTCTAATTGAGTTGAAAGTGTAATCCCTAGATTCTATGAATCATAGTGCATCTAGTCAAAACCCTGTAAGTTGGCTTTATGCAATGATATCAAATGCAATTTAAATCTATATAATCTTCAATAAAAGATAACTGCATTGTCTTTTATTCTCTCTCTCTCTCTCTCTCTCTCGTTTTAGTAAAATATAGAGATCTCTTGTTCTTCGGTGTAGTTGCTTAACTGCAGAATCAGATGCCTATCAAAATTGTAGAATGGGTGTATAAACTGTCAGTTGATTGTGTTGATATCACTATTAAGCATTATAATATTTCTGGTATGATCACAGGGTCGTGCTGACGTTATTGATTGTGTTACTTCTGTATTTCATAATTGCGGCTGCATGTGGAGGCATTACTTTACCATCTTGTCGATCAAAATAGAACGATCTCTCGAAGCATCCTTGCCGATGCTTCCCTCTGGAAAGTCAATGATAGCATTTAATCATTATTCTTCTCTTTGTTTGAATCCCATTGTTGTGTGGTGTGTGTGATACTTTGTTGCTACGGCCTGCGGGGCGAATGTAATGAAGGATTCTTCTACATGTTTGTGAATATGAATTTTTCATCAAGAATTGGTTTTAAAATTTGGGTAAATGGCAAAAATAATTTAGCAATGTTGAACGGGTGACAGACACCTTTAGTTATACTCCTTCTTGAGCAATGACAAGAGAACGCAACAATTACTCTAGTAGATTATTTACTTGGTCAATTTTAAATAATCTTATCCTCTCTAGGTTTGTATACATCCAAGATGTACTAGTATAACCGTCCGTCAATGGTCAACTAATTTGATAATCACAGTACAATCTTTCAAGACAGTCAGTTCAATTTTGTCTGGGCTGTTAACAAATATTTATATTTTACAAGGAATTGATAATATGACATTTTTGTTCGACACATCAAATCATATTATCTACAATGTAAAATAAAGGAATCATGTTTGCATCAATGAATAAACTATCAACATACACTTGACTAAAAACATAAATCCCATTCAAAATAGAATTAGAAGTTACACAAAGTCGAGCTTATACAGTATATTACAACAATTGGTGCTACCAATGTCGAGCTTGTTGGAAGTTGGGGAGAGTTTTAGTCAACTAAATTTTTATTTTTGTTTTATGTTGTGTGTTTGGTTTGTATTTTTTTTTTTTTTTGTTTTATGTTGTTTTGTATTATTTGTGTTGTAGTTAGGGTTATCTAGACCCATCTTCTGCGAATTTGTTAGTTCTGTCATGGTGCAGAGATCAGAAGATAGTCTTGGTCTTGTTCCGCTTTAGGAAGACTTTGTTCCGGCTTGTACAGATTTGTTTAGTTTACTTTGTTCTTTTGTTAGGTCTTGTTCCGGCTTGTACAAGCTTGTACAAACTTTTGTATTGTAATGTTTAGCCCAAGTTGCGTTGCCTTAAGTGGATGTCAGTATTTTTTTATATTATTACTTGTGTGTTATAATATTATTTCCATCCGAAAAAAAAAACTCTATTATAGAGGCTAACCTGATGCAGTCGAGTCAATCATTTCAGTGGGATTCAAAACCAATTCCCTTTTGCATTGGACCAAGTAGATTTCTAGAGTTTCATATTTCCCAATTCCCTCTTCTCCCAAAACCCTTGTCTCAGTACCAATCTGCGTCTCTCCATCGACCGACGCTCTGCAACTCTTTGGCGATGGTTGGCGCCTGGGCCGGCTCCAGGCTGGCTACAAGCTTCCGAGAGAGCTTTTATTATTTGTCTCCTCGTGGCGTTCCTCCTCTTCCGATGACCATGGCAGGGGTGGGGTCCAATGGTTCATAAGCGATTTCTTGGTGGTGGGCTCTGATTGTTGCCTTGCGGCAATCGGAGCTAAGGTCGGTGCCTTGGTCTTCTCCTGTTCCGGCCTATCCCCCGTGTCGGGATGGTGGGTTCCTCCGGCAGTGTTGTGACTTCGGTTTATGCGTGGAGAGGTTGTGCAGGTCTTCCTGGGTTGAGCCTGTGGTAAACGGTTGGGAGGGCAACGGGTCCATTGGTCCGAATTTAGTTAACCGTATGGGAGTTTCTAGATATTGTGTGTTGGACCGTGGACCGGGTCACTTTCTTCTTGGTTGATGGTGTTGGGTGCTGGTTTGTGTGGTGGCGGTTCATGGTTATTTTCCGACAGGTGCTGAGGGCCTTAGTCTAGTATTAGGTTGTTTTTCTTTGTGTGTTTGTGTGTGTGTGTGTTTATTTATGTTTTGTGTCGGTTTCTTCTTTTGTTCTTATTCTCGTGTTAAGTGTCTCATTCTCCACTTGTGAGAGCATCTCCAATGGAATGTGAATTGCAGAAGGCGTTGAAAAAGACTTCTCCAGTGGTGTTATTTATTTTTAGTTGTGATGATGTGGCACGAGAGAGACTAAAAAATTCTATAAGTCCTTCTACATGTGAAAAGTTTTCTAGACTGAATGAGTCGTATTTTTTCTTCCTATTTACTTTTTTTATTATTAAATTTAATGGTATAAATGATATTATAAATTAAACATATATATTTTGTTAAAAGCGTGCATTAACATATATAAGACGGATACTCTTATAAAACATACCAGATACAAGAAAATACAAAATACCAAATGAATATATGAATACAAAAACAAAAATAACAGATGAATACAGAAAAAAAAAGTACAAATACCAAATGAATATTAGTTGTGTTGTGGATGGTAGCTCTTCAAAAAAAAAAAAATATACTTGATTACTCAAAAAATATATAATGGGCATTGGATATGATTGAGTAAAAGAGTAATTTATAGTATTTTGTCAAAGTTTGTTCCGTCAAGTTTTTTGCTGGTTCAAAGACATCTACCACTGGAGAGTTACTTATCAACATGCAATTCTATTCAATCCACGTGGACAGAAGACCGTATATTCAATTGTCAGTCTACTCCCACCATTGGAGATGCTATGAGAGCTTTTAGTTTTGTTTAGTTGTTGGCTTTGTTTGAATAATGGCGTTTTGACCAAAGTTAGCTTATTTGAAAATTTGACCCGTTAAAAACATTGGTAAAATAGATTATAGGTGTAGAGTTTTTATCTAAAATGCCAAACTTTGAAATGTTACTTCTTGCAGCGTTTCGCATTAGTTGTTGCTTTTTTTTTTTTTTTT
>CACSLK010006441.1:7281041-7318120 GCA_902706635.1 Striga hermonthica
CCTTTCTTGCGATACGACCCGGTGTTGAATCTTTCGATTCTACTCCGGTAAAAATACTAACAACAGAAGCTGCGGGCGTAGGGTTTTGGGAAGAAAGGAATCGCCGGAGGATAGAATTTAGATCCTTTTAATTCACATCCCCTTCTCCATCCTTGACTTCTTGACTTTGTGTGTGCGGAATTTCCGCCGAAAGAAGAAAAAAGCTGGCAAACAACTATTAAAGTAGGCTTATTTATGTAAATTTATACACGAAAATCTGTACAAACGACGTCGTTTCCTGGTACAATTTGAGAAAATTAAAAAGAAAAAAGAAAGAAGGTCGGCGAAAGTGCAAAAAACAGGGTCAATGCAATTTGGTCATCATATTGTACATTACAAATTAAATAAAAAAAAAAGGCTAAAAAAGTTGGAAAAAAATTGTCATAAATGTAATGACTATATTAACCCCAATGAGAAATACAAAACATAAGTAGATGAGGGGGCATTTTCGTCCAAAAAAGGACACGTGTCAAGCCTCAAATCCCTTACATTTTTGCTTATATGTAAGGGGGAGATATAACTATTGTTATATCTTATATTATTATATATTATATTATTATTATATACTTATTTGATGTGATGGGATAAGACATAAAAATATGTTTGTTTATGAAAGTTTTTGGGTTTGTTTGGATTTTTTGGTTTGGTTTGGTTAATTTTAAAAATGTGGTATAGTTAGTTGTTTGTGGGTATATTAAAATAATATTTAAAATAAAATAATTAAAATTAGTTTGATGTAAAAGTAGGAGAGAGAAGATGTGATGTGATGATTAGTTAAAATAATGTGAGTGGATGAATAGTGAATTAAGGTTGATGTAGTGTGTATGAATGATTGATTGATATTATTTAATTATATTGATAATATTGATGATAGTGGGGGTTGAGTTAAAATTGAGTTAAAAAAATGGTTGAGTTAAAAAGTTGGAATTTTTTTGAAAAATCTTATAAACAAACATGGTAAGTAAATGGTGTCCAAGTGGATGCGACTCTACTCCAATTTTTAAATCAACAGAAGAGAAAAGAAAAAACAAAAAATAAAATAAAAAGAAAAGATGCATCTGAGTAAGTTTGCAGCAAAATGCAAGGTTTCAGATTCCAATTTGATAACAACGAGAGAAAATAAAATGAAAGATTTTGTTTGGGCTTTCTTCAGCTGTGAGGAGCGCTTCAAATCTAGATTCTCAAAGAAATTTAGATCCAAGCTACCGGAGCTTCAAAATTCAGATTCTCAAAGAAATTTAGATCCAAACTATTGAATATTCACAGCAAAACATGAACATGAACAAAAAAGAAGTGGATTCTTGTGGTGATTTTTTCTTTTTTATTATTTAGGAATGAAAAATATATATAACATAGTGGTAGATGTTCATAAAAAATAGAAGAGATAAACGTGAAGAAAATTGGGATGAGAGACAAACTTCATGAATATATTCTCCGGTGGAGATGTAGCCGTTTTTCGGCAAAAATTGACTCCGAGTAAATTACGGGCCCTTCTGTTTGTCCCATTTTTGTCATGTTTTTCGTGATTATTTTTCCTTTCTTTTTCCCCATTTTATGTTTCTTTTATTAGTCTTGTCGTATGTTTTCATTTATTTAGAGTCTTTTATGTTTTTTCGATTATTTTTTTTGTTTTCTCCGTTTTTGTCGTCTTGAGTGATGTGCATGTTCAGCTTCTTGATTGTTTGTTATGGGGAAGTAAGATCAAATTCGTAGACGGGTTCGTGGCCTTTACACTAGAGAAAATGGGACTAAATTCCGTTTCCAAGCGAGCGAGACCGAGCCTGAGACATGAGCAGTACAAGGAAGCTTACTACATCCAACACACCTCACGACATCAATTTTCTCCTTCATGGCGCAAGACCAAAGTGACGTAGTCAACCCGAGCCTCCTCCACGGCACACTTCCATCTCCACCTCCATGGCGCAGCACCACCACGCTGCTGAGACGCTTCGATAGTCCAGCAGCTTCACGTCGGCGAACTACTCCAGATTTTCTCCTCCACGCCGTGAGAAAGGCCATCACGCAGCTCCTCCGCACCGTGCCAACCTCCTCTCCTCACCGTGAGATAACTCCGGCAGCCCAACAAGCTGTACGCCTACACCTCTCACTGCTCAGACCTGGACCACGAAGCTCACGGCTAGAGTTGCTCCTATCGCGCCGCGGTACTCTCACCCAGCACGCCGCGGAAACCTACTCCACTCCTTCTCCGTCGCGTCGTGGCAGTCAGGGTCCTCGCGCCGCGCCGTCATGTCACGCCGTGAAGATGACGTTCCTCGCGCCGCGCCACCATGTCACGCCGTGAAGAGGCCGTCCCTCGCGCCGCGGAAAGCCCGCCACGCCGCTGCGCCCTGCGTTTTTCCCTGCTCCGCCCAGAATTCAAGGCCGCGGCCGCGACTCCTCCTTCACCGCGGCAGCGGCGATCAGAAGGGTCCCCAGTTTTTTGGACTTCGGAAAATAAATTTCGCGGCCTCGGAGAGCAGCCACGGCCGCGAGACTTACATCACCGCGACCTCCAGATAAGTCGCGCTTAACAGATTTTTAGTTTCAGATTTTTGGGACTCGTTCATTATTCATGCTTCACCTAGGTTTTAAGTTCGGTGTGGTTCCTTAGTTCGAGAGACGGTTCTTTTCACTTCTCTTTTAATAATTTCCGACGAAGAACACGGATTCGACTTCGGATTTTGCTATTTCTTTGGACTCAAGCTTGTTTATCGGATTCAACGTTCGAGATTTATTAATCGTAAGACTCTCTTAATTTATCCATTAAATATAATTTCTTTGATTGAGATGATCATTACAGTTGATTCCATTATGAATAGCTAAATTCATATGCTAGGGATTAAGGGATGATGTTTTGATTCCGTTTGTGATTGTCGGGCTTGAGATTGTTCAATTTGTGCGAGCTCATATTTTAACTAGGATTTTTACGATCATTGTTCTCGAATTTTGTGAATTGTTGAAGGGTGACACTTCAATGTCCAATTATTTTAATTGAATTCGTTTAATGCGTGCAAGATTTTTGAAAACTTTAAAAAGGCTAGTTGATTAACCAACCTCTAGTCAAATTTAATCGACTCTTAGAACCGAAAGGGGAGGAGTCGGTCGAAATAGACTCGTATGAACTAGGCTTGTTCGTAGCTGTATTGCCTAGGCGTTAATTGAATTGTTAATTTGTCAGTCGAGCTTGTTCTCTTGTTACGAAAAGTTATTGAGAATGAAAACTCGAACGGTAGGTTATTCAAATCACTTAACCGAACAATCACTTGCCCATCAATTGCATTCTCGAACCAAAACAGATATCCCCGACTCCCTAGCTCGTTAAATCCTATTTGTTCTTCGTCTCTGCGTGCTATTTTTACTGCTTTATTTGAATTCCCGTGCTAGTAGATAAGTAAACCAAACCCAACCATTTGGATTAGTATGTTTAGGAATTTTATTTCTTTTTGTGTTCTTGAATAAACGCGCATTGTATTTCGGCTAACCTTCCTCGTGAGACACGATTCGGTGTTTGAATCTTTCGATTCTACTCCGGAAAATATTTACAACACCTTCCTCTAGCGCCAAATTATTGTCAACAATTTTAGTAACAAACAATGTATTATTCGAATTTGTATGAAATATTGGGAAAATATTGATGTTATATGAATGTGTATTTTGTGATTTTTGAGAGATAAAAAGACTCTCTCTCTCCTCTTTTCTTTTCCTTTCCTTATCCGAATGAGAGAGAGAGTGCTCCCTCAACAGTGGAGGGTCTCCCCTTTTATATGGCCTCACTAGTGG
The DNA here is from genome assembly GCA_902706635.1 of Striga hermonthica. Taxonomy (NCBI): domain Eukaryota; kingdom Viridiplantae; phylum Streptophyta; class Magnoliopsida; order Lamiales; family Orobanchaceae; genus Striga; species Striga hermonthica. Next base: position 7,284,861 of record CACSLK010006441.1, read on the forward strand.
CCTTTTTACAATATAATAATAAACAAATAAGATGTGATCGCGTAGGGCCCAATAATTAGGACTGACAGCTACGACTGGCGTTTTATCTTGTTGACGGCGTCCGCGGGAGTCAGTTGTCTTGCAAGACCCGGGTCGACCGATCACTTTAAACTCTGCTCGGCTCGGAAGTGGAAGATCTCGATAACTGCAGCTCGGTCAGTTCTAGATTGGTTCTGAAAACCTGCTATTTATATATTTAGTTATTACATGTTTTAACCGTCGTTCATTTTTCCACGTGTCAATTTTTTATTAATTGTGGCCAAATTGGGTATTAACAAATATCATTTCTTATTATAACCATTAAATTGTAAATATATTTTAAAAGCTAATAACTTTTGTATTTTTTATCAGTTTTACATATATAATATATCAAAATAATCATCTTTTGATGAGCTTTGATTGAACATTTGTATTGTATGTGTGAAAAAGTAAATTATATTTATCTTTATAACAATAATAAAATTGTTTTTAATATTAATTAGAAAAATAATATTATTTATTAATTAATATATTTATATTTCAAGTACTTATATGATGTAAGTTATAAAAATTACTATAATATAACACATGTAAGTCGCACAAGTAACTAGTGTCAAAATAATTTTTCTCATTAATTTAAAAATTTAAAAATAATTTGTAACAAACACTCGTGTAATACACGAGTATTGTACTAGTTAAAGTATATTACAAATAGTTTTATATGTTAACAGCTAACAAACATCTAATTTTACCAAACATATTTTTATAAATCACTAATATAATTAACCGTTAAAAAATTCAAAACTGCTAACACGATCTGCTATCAGCTACAACTAACCGTTGATTGCCAAAATAGGCCAAATTTGTGCTTTTGTACGCGACATGTGGTGTAGTCATCTAATCTAGATTGAACTATAGGGAGGTGCTACGGCGTTACGGAACCATTCCGTCAGGGTTTGCAACTAGATCAACTATCTCCAATGATTACATGATGATCTAACAGTTACAAATCTCGATGAAATGGTTCCGTAGTGAAACCGTACCCGTGAAATGCGGATGAGTGGTTGTTTTATAGTATGTAATTTTGCGTTTTTAATTAAATTTATCGTTGAACAAAATCCATTGTGCACAATTATCAAGTTGTCACATGCACTTCGTTATGCACGTCATTTTGTAGCTATTTAATCTACTTATTCTATTTTCATCATATTTAAAAGTGTTATATTACACCGGAAGATTCCTACTGCCAATTCAATTTTCAACTTTGTGCTATTTGTTTATTAATATATCACTATTAATTATGCAAAATCTGTGATTTTCCATTAAAATGGAGATCGAGCCTCGCCGACGAGATCCATAGCCCATAGCATAGCTATCATTCTCTTCACATACCTATTAAATTAAAAATCCCCTTTTGCTTACACAGTCCATAACACATACCTTCCTTCTCTCTCTTTCTATCTCTCATGGCGTCGATTTCGACCCTATCGCCACTTCCCCTGCTTTCTTCTCCGGCGACTTCTTTGTCGCCTCTAAAAAACCCATTTTTCGGACAATTTAACAAAAACCCATCAAGAAAATGTTGTCGGAGAGTTAAAAACAGCAAAGTTACCAGCTTTCTTGATTTGGAACCCAAGTCAAAACCAGAGCCCCTGAATTTCGACCTCCCCCGGTTCAACCCTGCTGCAGATCGGACCCGGTTCGACGTCATCGTCATCGGTGCAGGTCCAGCCGGTCTCCGGACCGCCGATCTGATCTCCCAACACGGTGTCAAGGTATGCTGCGTTGACCCTTCACCCCTTTCCGTGTGGCCCAACAACTACGGCGTTTGGGTGGACGAGTTCCAGAGTTTAGGACTCGAAGACTGTCTGGACAAGACGTGGCCCATGACCTGTATTCACATCAACGACCAAAAGACCAAGTATTTGGACCGCGCCTACGGCCGAGTCAACCGGAACGAGCTGAAATCCAAGTTACTCGCCGGTTGTGCCGCTAACGGCGTTCGATTCCACGAGGCCAAGGCTCGGGGAATCGAGCACGACGAGTTTGAGTCCTCGGTGGCTTGCGATGATGGGGCCCACTTGAAAGCCAGCCTCGTCGTGGACGCGAGCGGGTTCGGGAGCACCTTTGTCGAGTACGACAAGCCGAGGAATCCCGGTTACCAACTCGCGCACGGCATCCTAGCCGAGGTCGACGGGCACCCCTTTGACCTCGACAAAATGGTTCTCATGGATTGGAGAGACTCTCATTTAGGCAACGAGCCGTATTTACGCGCCAACAATTCCGAGCTCCCGACGTTTTTATACGCTATGCCGTTCGACTCCGACTTGATCTTTCTAGAAGAAACCTCGCTCGTGAGCCGTCCGGTTTTGCCCTACGACGAGGTAAAGCACCGGATGGTGGCGAGGCTTAGGCATCTCGGCGTAAGGGTTAAAACGATTGTGGAAGACGAGAAGTGCCTGATCCCGATGGGTGGCCCTCTCCCGAGGATCCCCCAGCGCGTGATGGCGATCGGGGGCAATTCTGGAATTGTGCACCCCTCGACGGGGTACACAGTGGCCCGGACGATGGAGCTGGCCCCAGGGCTTGCCAGGGCTGTGGTCGAGTGCCTCGGGTCGACCCGGATGATTCGTGGGGGCCCGATGTGTCACAGGGTGTGGGAGAGTGTGTGGCCTCGGGAGAGGAGGTGGGAGAGGGAGTTTTACGATTTCGGGATGGAGACGTTGCTGAGGCTCGATTTGGAAGGGACGAGGAGATTTTTCGATGCGTTTTTCGAGCTCGACCCGAGACTCTGGCAGGGGTTCTTGTCGTCGAGGCTATCGATTGGGGAGCTTTTCGGGCTCGGGTTGTGCCAGTTCGGGAACGGATCGGGCCTTGCCAAGTTGGATATGGTGACCAAATGCCCTGCCCCAATGGTTAGGATGGTGGGTAATTTGGCACTTGAAGCTATTTGATTTAAGGGGAAATAATGTAGGTTGTTTTATGAGTGTTTTTGTCCACTAATTTTTGTTATTCAAAATGTAGTTTTGACCATATTTTGGGATTTCATTTAGTGTAGGAACCAAACTGAAAATACACACAAGCAAAAAACTTCAACAGACAAGCTAGATATGAAGTAATACATTACTGCAAGAACCAATTGTTGTTGAGTTTTGCCACGAGGCCTTTGTTGTCCAAGCAGCAGCACATATACTTCCGGCCAGCTTGCACCGCTTTGAGCAAAGACCACCTCACAGCTTTAAGCCACATACCTTCTACACTTCCTGAAAACCACAGTAGCTCCTTGAATATGAGAGTAGATTCCCCTTCATTTTTAGCTACACACTCCACAGAAATCTGGTCAAAAGAAGAAATATGGGCACTGACAGTGAGAAACCGCCGACCTACCTGCTGCAAAAATTTTCCTCACTTTCTGATCTCCCTGAACCTTAACACTCTCAATACAACCCACCTTGGCAGTCACCTACTCAAATTCAGAACACTCTGCCTTGGCTCCCTCAATGGAGGATTGTTCGATTCTTGTTGCCTGTCGATGTGTGTTAGGATTAGTTAGTGCTTATCTTGTGTTGCGAATTTGTTTAAAGCGTAGTCGTTATTTAGAAAGCTCGACTTAATCACCTAGAATCATTTGATTATTATGATGTTTCTTGGTTCGTTGTGTTTATTCGAGTAATAGAGACTCCGGTTGACCAAAGTTCTCATCTTTATTTTCAAGTTCTCAATTGCTTTAAATTTCCAATTGCGATAGTGTTTTATTCAATTCTCAATCCATTGATTAGTATGTTTAGGTTTTCATTTTCTCGTTTTTTGTGTTTTGGGTGATTAAGCAGTAAACGAAGCTCCGAATAGCCTTCCTTTGAAAACGCCTCGAGGTCGGGTAGCTCGGTTACCATCTATCCCACAAAATGCTATTAAGCACTACTCTTCGCTGATTTGTTTCAGACTATAAGGGAATCACCGATGATCTAAATAGTAGAAGCCCTAAGATCGATTATTAACCTTCCTTTGAGAACGACTTAAGGTCGGGTAGCTCAGTTACCATCTAACCCACAAAATGCTATTAAGCAATACTCTCCGCTGACTTGTTTCAGAACCAAAAGGGAATCACCGATGATCTATATAGTAGAAGCCCTAAGATCGATTATTAAGACTTCAAGAGTAGTTTGAAATAGCGATTGTCTGCTTTATGCGCAGCGGCGAATTGAGACCGATTTAAACGGTTCAACGGTTCCAACTTTTGAACATGGAAATAGTTGATTGTGAAGTTATTTAAATAACACACAGTTTTTACTTATGTTTCCAATATGGGATATTTTCACAAATAAATGTTCTTGTTAAAACTATTGGGTCAATGTGGGTCTTACAAGCAAAATTGTACTAATTAAAAGAAAATTGTGCTATTTTTTATATTAGACTATCTATTAAGCTATATCTATTCACGATTTATTGAAGAAGAAAGAAATAATTTATTGCTATTTGATATGCACATAATTTATTTTTTATTATTTTAATCAATAATAAAAAAAACTTAAAATATTATTTAAAAATTAAAATAGAGTTGTTTCCAGGGGCGGATCTAGGTGATAAAGTGAGCGTGTGCATAATTTTTTAATAATACATAATAAAAAATATAAATACAAAATATACCTTTATAGTCATTTTTATGAATTTTCATATCTTGACATTGCTCGATATACCTTTAGAACTCACCAGAGATATATTTGGACTTAAACTAAATCATTTTGAGATATTTTCACATGTACTTTTTTGTCAAGACATTTAAAAAAAAAAAAAAAAAATTAAAAAACCATAATCTTATATGAAAAATAAATTGTAATTAATGTATTAAATACTTTATGTAATATATCAAACTTTGAAGAGTCCTACAATTTAAGTTATCAATCAATCACACACATATTAAAATGTATGATACTAATCTTTTAGATAACAAAAACTAATTAATTAACTACAAGAATGCTAAAAAAATACAAATAAGTGTTTAAGTTTTTCTTTTAAAACTTAATAAAAGGAGTGTTATATCACTTTCACCAAAATCAACACCAACAAAAATTTATTCCGCCTTTATCTCCCTATTTTATTTCCCATTATCTCCTTATTTTCCTTCTTCCTATGTAATGTTTCTTATTTTTTAATTAATGATGTATTAAGTTGTTTACTCAGTCTTAGGTAGCTAGGTAACGCTCAGAATATTAGTTACTATTTATGATGTTTGAGTATACTTCCATAAATATTAAATTTCTAATTTGATGCATTTATTATTATTGATTGCATTAAATTGAATAACTAGTATTAAGGTTTAAGCCATTGATAATTTATTCGATTTTTATTATTAAAGTCGGATTTATTTAGCTCAAGTATCGGTTATATTTTTAAAGCCGAGCCTTGGATTAATCGAGATATTTTTAGCCAATCGAAGCCGAATAATTTAATTATTCGAGCTTATCAAATTTTGAGCGAATCCAATTATTCTAGCCGGCCCATTTAAGTTAAATCGAGCCCACGTTCAATTTTATTTTAGTCAATTTAAAATCGAGCATATAGTCAATTTTAATCGGAGCCCATTATTATTATTTATTTCGACCAACTAATTTAATTAGTCCGAGTTCGATTAATTTTATAAAATCGAGCACCTAATTTCCTAAGTCTACGTCCAATAGATCCCGAGTGTAGGATTTCGTAAGTCCGGTTGTATTAGATACTAAGGCCCGATTTTGGCCCAACAAGAATAAAACCCTAGTCTTCCATGTGGCTATAAATACACAACAATTCCCCTTTTCAAACCCTAGCCCAACACTACCTCATTTCCACTATTCATCATCTTCTCCAACACCATCTTCCATCTTCAAGATTTAGCTCAAAATACACCATTTCTTAGCAAATATCAAGAACAAAAGTTCATTTTCTTAGCTCCTCCATCATTCTTATCCCGAAATCCGGCAACCTCTTTACGTTTCCGGCCACCGTGACCAAGCTCCGGCGAGACCAACCTCAGTCCGCGCCTCCGAGCTTAAGAACCGCTAGAAAATTGCGAACCAGCTCGATCCGCGACCTGTACAGCTCCGTACGAGCACAGCACCGCACCAGCCCGCATCCGCGGTCCACGAGCTCGAACCTTGCCCGCCCTTCACCTGCTCACAAGCCCCGTCGGGCCGTCGCTATCCATCTTCCTCAGCCGCAGCTCGAACGCCGGCGAGCCCCCACACGTCGGAAAACTTCTTCAAGCTCGGAACCACCCCGAGCTCCCATTTCCAGCAAAGCCGCAGCTCATCCTCCACACCAGCGACCTCGATTCTCATCATTATCATCGACTCCAATTCCGGCGACCCCCTTCACGCTGGAAAATGCTCAACCCCGCCACCACAGCTCTGCCTCGAGCCTGCTGTACCACCCGGAGTCCGTACGACGTCCCGTTGCAGCCCTTCGCGCTTCTGGAGTCGCCCCAGCATAGAACCGAGCCATTCCCAGGACTAGATTCGAGCTAGCACACCTCAGTCTGGGCAGGTTCAGCTCGAATTTGAGCACACCTCCTCACTGGCAGGGGTTCTTGTCGTCGAGGCTATCGATTGGGGAGCTTTTCGGGCTCGGGTTGTGCCAGTTCGGGAACAGATCGGGCCTTGTCAAGTTGGATATGGTGACCAAATGCCCTGCACCAATGGTTAGGATGGTGGGTAATTTGGCACTTGAAGCTATTTGATTTAAGGGGAAATAATGTAGGTTGTTTTATGAGTGTTTTTGTCCATTAATTTTTGTTATTCAAAATGCAGTTTTGACCATATTTTGGGATTTCATTTAGTGTAGGAACCAAACTGAAAATACAGACAAGCAAAAAACTTCAACAGACAAGCTAGATATGAAGTAATACATTACTGCAAGAACCAATTGTTGTTGAGTTTTTCCACGAGGCCTTTGTTGTCCAAGCAGCAGCATATAGACTTCCGGCCAGCTTGCACCGCTTTGAGCAAAGACCACCTAACAGCTTTACGCCACATACCTTCTACACTTTCTGAAAACCACAGTAGCTCCTTGAATATGAGAGTAGAATCCCCCTTCATTTTCAACTACACACTCCACAGAAATCTGGTCAAAAGAAGAAATATGGGCACTGACAGTGAGAAACCGTCGACCTACCTGCTGCAAAAATTTTCCTCACTTTCTGATCTCCCTAAACCTTGACACTCTCAATACAACCCACTTTGGCAGTCACCTCCTCAAATTCAAACCACTCTGCCTTGGCTCCCTCAATGGAGAATTGTTCGATTCTTGTTGCCTGTCGATGTGTGTTAGGATTAGTTAGTGCTTATCTTGTGTTGTGAATTTGTTTAAAGCGTAGTCGTTATTTAGAAAGCTCGACTTAATCACCTATAATCGCTTGATTCTTATGATGTTTCTTGGTTCGTTGTGTTTATTCGAGTGATAGAGACTCCGGTTGACCAAAGTTCTCATCTTTATTTTCAAGTTCTCAATTGCTTTCGATTTCCAATTGCGATAGTGTTTTATTCAATTCTCAATCCATTGATTAGTATGTTTAGGTTTTCATTTTCTCGTTTTTTTGTGTTTTGGTCGATTAAGCAGTAGACGAAGCTCCGAATAGCCTTCCTTTGAAAATACCTCGAGGTCGGGTAGCTCGGTTACCATCTACCCCACAAAATGCTATTAAGCACTACTCTTCGCTGATTTGTTTCAGACTAAAAGGGAATCACCGATGATCTAAATAGTAGAAGCCCTAAGATCGATTATTAACCTTCCTTTGAGAACGACTTGAGGTCGGGTAGCTCGGTTACCATCTAACCCACAAAATGTTATTAAGCAATACTCTCCGCTGATTTGTTTCAGAACCAAAAGGGAATCACCGATGATCTATATAGTAGAAGCCCTAAGATCGATTATTAAGACTTCAAGAGTAGTTTGAAATAGCGATTGTCTGCTTTATGCGCAGCGGCGAATTGAGACCGATTTAAACGGTTCAACGGTTCCAACTTTTGAACATTTAAATAGTTGATTGTGAAGTTATTTAAACAGCACACAGTTTTTACTTATGTTTCCAATATGGGATATTTTCACAAATAAATGTTCTTGTTAAAACTATTGGGTCAATGTGGGTCTTACAAGTAAAATTGTACTAACTAAAAGAAAATTGTGCTATTTTTTATATTAGACTATCTATTGGGCTATATCTATTCACGATTTATTGAAGAAGAAAGAAATAATTTATTGCTATTTGATATGCACATAATTTATTTTTTATTATTTTAATCAATAATAAAAAAAAACTTAAAATCATATTTAAAAATTAAAATAGAGTTGTTTCCAGGGGCGGATCTAGGTGATAAAGTGAGCGTGGGCATAATTTTTTAATAATACATAATAAAAAATATAAATACAAAATATACCTTTATAATCATTTTTATGAATTTTCATATCTTGACATTGCTCTATATACCTTTAGAACTCACCAGAAATATATTTGGACTTAAACTAAATCATTTTGAGATATTTTCACATGTACTTTTTTGTCAAGACATTTAAAAAAAAAATTAAAAAACTATAATCTAATATGAAAAATAAATTGTAATTAATGTATTAAATACTTTATGTAATATATCAAACTTTGAAGAGTCCTACAATTTAAGTTATCAATCAATCACACACATATTAAAATGTATGATACTAATCTTTTAGGTAACAAAAACTAATTAATTAACTACAAGAATGCTAAAAAAATACAAATAAGTGTTTAAGTTTTTCTTTTAAAACTTATTAAAAAGGAGTGTTATATCACTTTTACCAAAATCAACACTAACAAGAATTTATTCCGCCTTTATCTCCCTATTTTATTTCCCATTATCTCCTTATTTTCCTTCTTCCTAGGTAATGTTTCTTATTTTTTAATTAATGATGTATTAAGTTGTTTCCTCACTCTTAGGTAGCTAGGTAACGCTCAGGATATTAGTTACTATTTATGATGTTCGAGTATACTTCCATAAATATTAAATTCCTAATTTGATGCATTTATTATTATTGATTGCATTAAATTGAATAACTAGTATTAAGGTTTAAGCCATAGATAATTTATTCGATTTTAATTATTAAAGTCAGATTTATTTAGCTCAAGTATCGGTTATATTTTTAAAGCCGAGCCTTGGATTAATCGAGATATTTTTAGCCAATCGAAGTCGAATAATTTAATTATTCGAGCTTATCAAATTTTGAGCGAATCCAATTATTCTAGCCGGCCCATTTAAGTTAAATCGAGCCCACGTTCAATTTTATTTTAGTCAATTTAAAATCGAGCATATAGTCAATTTTAATCGGAGCCCATTATTATTATTTATTTCGACCAACTAATTTAATTAGTCCGAGTTCGATTAATTTTATAAAATCGAGCACTTAATTTCCTAAGTCTACGTCCAATCGATCCTGCGTGTAGGATTTCGTAAGTCCGGTTGTATTAGATACTAAGGCATGATTTTGGCCCAACAAGAATAAAACCCTAGTCTTCCATGTGGCTATAAATACACAACAATCCCCATTTTCAAACCCTAGCCCAACACCACCTCATATCCACTATTCATCATCTTCTCCAACACCATCTTCCATCTTCAAGATTTAGCTCAAAATACACAATTTCTTAGCAAATATCAAGAACAAAAGTTCATTTTCTTAGCTCCTCCATCATTCTTATCCCGAAATCCGGCAAGCTCTTTACGTTTCCGGCCACCGTGACCAAGTTCTGGGGAGACCAACCTCAGTCCGCGCCTCCCGAGCTAAAGAACCACTGGAAAATTGCGAACCAGCTCGATCTGCGACCTGTACAGCTCCGTACGCGCACAACACCGCACCAGCCCACATCCGCGGTCCACGAGCTCAAACCTTGCATGCCCCTCACCTTCTCACAAGCCCCGTCGGGCCGTCGCTGTCAATCTTCCTCAGCCGCAGCTCGAACGCCGGCGAGCCCCCACACGTCGGAAAACTCCTCCAAGCTCGCAACCACCCTGAGCTCCCATTTCCAGCAAAGCTGCAGCTCACCCTCCACACCGGCGACCTCGGTTCTCATCATTATCGTCGACTCCAGTTCCGACGACCCCCTTCACGCCGGAAAACGCTCAACCCCGCCACCACAGCTCTGCCTCGAGCCTGCTGCACCACCCGGAGTCCGTACGACGTCCCGTTGCAGCCCTTCGCGCTTCTGGAGTCGCCCCAGCATAGAACCGAGCCATTCCCAGGACTAGATTCGAGCTAGCACATCTCAGTCCGGGCAGGTTCAGCTCGAATTCGAGCACACCTCATCACTGGCAGGGGTTCTTGTCGTCGAGGCTATCGATTGGGGAGCTTTTCGGGCTCGGGTTGTGCCAGTTCGGGAACGGATCGTGCCTTGCCAAGTTGGATATGGTGACCAAATGCCCTGCCCCAATGGTTAGGATGTTGGGTAATTTGGCACTTGAAGCTATTTGATTTAAGGGGAAATAATGTAGGTTGTTTTATGAGTGTTTTTGTCCACTAAATTTTGTTATTCAAAATGTAGTTTTGACCATATTTTGGGATTTCATTAAGTGTAGGAACCAAACTGAAAATACACACAAGCAAAAAACTTTAACAGACAAGCTAGATATGAAGTAATACATTACTTCAAGAACCAATTGTTGTTGAGTTCTGCCACGAGGCCTTTGTTGTCCAAGCAGCAGCACATAGACTTCCGGCAAGCTTGCACCGCTTTGAGCAAAGACCACCTCACAGCTTTAAGCCACATACCTTCTACACTTCCTGAAAACCACAGTAGCTCCTTGAATATGAGAGTAGATTCCTCTTCATTTTCAGCTACACACTCCACAGAAATCTGGTCAAAAGAAGAAATATGGGCACTGACAGTGAGAAACCGCCGACCTACCTGCTGCACAAATTTTCCTCACTTTCTGATCTCCCTGAACCATAACACTCTCAATACAACCCACCTTGGCAGTCACCTCCTCAAATTCAGACCACTCTGCCTTGGCTCCCTCAATGGAGGATTGTTCGATTCTTGTTGCCTGTCGATGTGTGTTAGGATTAGTTAGTGCTTATCTTGTGTTGAGAATTTGTTTAAAGCGTAGTCGTTATTTAGAAAGCTCGACTTAATCACCTAGAATCGCTTGATTCTTATGATGTTTCTTGGTTAGTTGTGTTTATTCGAGTGATAGAGACTCCGATTGACCAAAGTTCTCATCTTTATTTTCAAGTTCTCAATTGCTTTCGATTTCCAATTGCGATAGTGTTTTATTCAATTCTCAATTAATTGATTAGTATGTTTAGGTTTTCATTTTCTCGTTTTTTTGTGTTTTGGGCGATTAAGTAGTAGACGAATCTCCGAATAGCCTTCCTTTGAAAACGCCTCGAGGTCGGGTAGCTCGGTTACCATCTACCCCACAAAATGCTATTAAGCACTACTCTTCGCTGATTTGTTTCAGACTAAAAGGGAATCACCGATGATCTAAATAGTTGAAGCCCTAAGATCGATTATTAACCTTCCTTTGAGAACGACTTGAGGTCGGGTAGCTCGTTTACCATCTAACCCACAAAATGCTATTAAGCAATACTCTCCGCTGATTTGTTTCAGAACCAAAAGGGAATCACCGATGATCTATATAGTAGAAGCCCTAAGATCGATTATTAAGACTTCAAGAGTAGTTTGAAATAGCGATTGTCTGCTTTATGCGCAGCGGCGAATTGAGACCGATTTAAACGGTTCAACGGTTCCAACTTTTGAACATGTAAATAGTTGATTGTGAAGTTATTTAAATAGCACACAGTTTTTACTTATGTTTCCAATATGGGATATTTTCACAAATAAATGTTCTTGTTAAAACTATTGGGTCAATGTGGGTCTTACAAGCAAAATTGTACTAATTAAAAGAAAATTGTGCTATTTTTTATATTAGACTATCTATTGGGCTATATCTATTCACGATTTATTGAAGAAGAAAGAAATAATTTATTGCTATTTGATATGCACATAATTTATTTTTTATTATTTTAATCAATAATAAAAAAAACTTAAAATCTTATTTAAAAATTAAAATAGAGTTGTTCCAGGGGCGGATCTAGGTGATAAAGTGAGCGTGGGCATAATTTTTTAATAATACATAATAAAAAATATAAATACAAAATATACCTTTATAGTCATTTTTATGAATTTTCGTATCTTGACATTGCTTTATATACCTTTAGAACTCACCAGAGATATATTTGGACTTAAACTAAATCATTTTGAGATATTTTCACATGTACTTTTTTGTCAAGACATTTAAAAAAAAAATTAAAAAACCATAATCTAATATGAAAAATAAATTGTAATTAATGTATTAAATACTTTATGTAATATATCAACCTTTGAAGAGTCCTACAATTTAAGTTATCAATCAATCACACACATATTAAAATGTATGATACTAATCTTTTAGATAACAAAAACTAATTAATTAACTACAAGAATGCTAAAAAAAATACAAATAAGTGTTTAAGTTTTTCTTTTAAAACTTAATAAAAAAGAGTGTTATATCACTTTCACCAAAATCAACACTAACAAGAATTTATTTCGCCTTTATCTCCCTATTTTATTTCCCATTATCTCCTTATTTTCCTTCTTCCTAGGTAATGTTTCTTATTTTTTAATTCATGATGTATTAAGTTGTTTCCTCAGTCTTAGGTAGCTAGGTAACGCTCAGAATATTAGTTACTATTTATGATGTTCGAGTATACTTCCGTAAATATTAAATTCCTAATTTGATGCATTTATTATTATTGATTGCATTAAATTGAATAACTAGTATTAAGGTTTAAGCCATAGATAATTTATTCGATTTTAATTATTAAAGTCGGATTTATTTAGCTCAAGTATCGGTTATATTTTTAAAGCCGAGCCTTGGATTAATCGAGATTTTTTTAGCCAATCGAAGCCGAATAATTTAATTATTCGAGCTTATCAAATTTTGAGCGAATCCAATTATTCTAGCCGGCCCATTTAAGTTAAATCGAGCCCACGTTCAATTTTATTTTAGTCAATTTAAAATCGAGCATATAGTCAATTTTAATCGGATCCCATTATTATTATTTTATATTTATTTCGACCAACTAATTTAATTAGTCCGAGTTCGATTAATTTTATAAAATCGAGCACTTAATTTCCTAAGTCTACGTCCAATCGATCCCGCGTGTAGGATTTCGTAAGTCCGGTTGTATTAGATATAAGGCCCGATTTTGGCCCAACAAGAATAAAACCCTAGTCTTCCATGTGGCTATAAATACACAACAATCCCCCTTTTCAAACCCTAGCCCAACACCACCTCATTTCCACTATTCATCATCTTCTCCAACACCATCTTCCATCTTCAAGATTTAGCTCAAAATACACCATTTCTTAGCAAATATCAAGAACTAAAGTTCATTTTCTTAGCTCCTCCATCATTCTTATCCCGAAATCCGGCAAGCTCTTTACGTTTCCAGCCACCGTGACCAAGTTCCGGCGAGACCAACCTCAGTCCGCGCCTCCCGAGCTAAAGAACCGCTGGAAAATTGTGAACCAACTCGATCCGCGACCTGTACAGCTCCGTACGCGCACAACACCGCACCAGCCCGCATCCGCGGTCCACGAGCTCGAACCTTGCACGCCCCTCACCTGCTCACAAGCCCCGTCGGGCCGTCGCTGTCCATCTTCCTCAGCCGCAGCTCGAACGCCAGCGAGCCCCCACACGTCGGAAAACTCCTCCAAGCTCACAACCACCCCGAGCTCCCATTTCCAGCAAAGCCGCAGCTCACCCTCCACACCGGCGACCTCGGTTCTCATCATTATCGTTGACTCCAGTTCCGGCGACCCCCCTTCACGCCGGAAAACGCTCAACCCCGCCACCACAGCTCTGCCTCGAGCCTGATGCACCACCCGGAGTCCTTACGACGTCCCGTTGTAGCCCTTCGAGCTTCTGCAGTCGCCCCAGCATAGAACCGAGCCATTCCCAGGACTAGATTCGAGCTAGCACACCTCAGTCCAGGCAGGTTCAGCTCGAATTCGAGCACACCTCATCACTGGCAGGGGTTCTTGTCGTCGAGGCTATCGATTGGGGAGCTTTTCGGGCTCCGGTTGTGCCAGTTCGGGAACGGATCGGGCCTTGCCAAGTTGGATATGGTGACCAAATGCCCTGCCCCAATGGTGAGGATGGTGGGTAATTTGGCACTTGAAGCTATTTGATTTAAGGGGAAATAATGTAGGTTGTTTTATGAGTGTTTTTGTCCACTAAATTTTGTTATTCAAAATGTAGTTTTGACCATATTTTGGGATTTCATTTAGTGTAGGAACCAAACTGAAAATACACACAAGAAAAAAACTTCAACAGACAAGCTAGATATGAAGTAATACATTACTGCAAGAACCAACTGTTGTTGAGTTTTGCCACGAGGCCTTTGTTGTCCAAGCAGCAGCACATAGACTTCCGGCAAGCTTGCACCGCTTTGAGCAAAGACCACCTCACAGCATTAAGCCACATACCTTCTACACTTCCTGAAAACCACAGTAGCTCCTTGAATATGAGAGTAGATTCCCCTTCATTTTCAGCTACACACTCCACAGAAATCTGGTCAACAGAAGAAATATGGGCACTGACAGTGAGAAACCGCCGACCTACCTGCTGCAAAAAATTTCCTCACTTTCTGATCTCCCTGAACCTTAACACTCTCAATACAACCCACCTTGGCAGTCACCTTCTCAAATTCAGACCACTCTGCCTTGGCTCCCTCAATGGAGGATTGTTCGATTCTTTGCCTGTCGATGTGTGTTAGGATTAGTTAGTGCTTATCTTGTGTTGCAAATTTGTTTAAAGCGTAGTCGTTACTTAGAAAGCTCGACTTAATCACCTAGAATCGCTTGACTCTTATGATGTTTCTTGGTTCGTTGTGTTTATTCGAGTGATAGAGACTCCGGTTGACCAAAGTTCTCATCTTTATTTTCAAGTTCTCAATTGCTTTCGATTTCCAATTGCGATAGTGTTTTATTCAATTATCAATCCATTGATTAGTATGTTTAGGTTTTCATTTTCTCGTTTTTTTGTGTTTTGGGCGATTAAGCAGTAGACGAAGCTCCGAATAGCCTTCCTTTGAAAACGCCTCGAGGTCGGGTAGCTCGGTTACCATCTACCCCACAAAATGCTATTAAGCACTACTCTTCGCTGATTTGTTTCAGACTAAACGGGAATCATCGATGATCTAAATAGTAAAAGCCCTAAGATCGATTATTAACCTTCCTTTGAGAACGACTTGAGGTCGGGTAGCTCGGTTACCATCTAACCCACAAAATGCTATTAAGCAATACTCTCCGCTGATTTGTTTCAGAACCAAAAGGGAATAACCGATGATCTATATAGTAGAAGCCCTAAGATCGATTATTAAGACTTCAAGAGTAGTTTGAAATAGCGATTGTCTGCTTTATGCGCAGCGGCGAATTGAGACCGATTTAAACGGTTCAACGGTTCCAACTTTTGAACATGTAAATAGTTGATTGTGAAGTTATTTAAATAGCACACAGTTTTTACTTATGTTTCCAATATGGGATATTTTCACAAATAAATGTTCTTGTTAAAACTATTGGGTCAATGTGGGTCTTACAAGCAAAATTGTACTAATTAAAAGAAAATTGTGCTATTTTTTATATTAGACTATCTATTGGGCTATATCTATTCACGATTTATTGAAGAAGAAAGAAATAATTTATTGCTATTTGATATGCACATAATTTATTTTTTATTATTTTAATCAATAATAAAAAAAAAAAAACTTAAAATCTTATTTAAAAATTAAAATAGAGTTGTTTCCAGGGGCGGATCTAGGTGATAAAGTGAGCGTGGGCATAATTTTTTAATAATACATAATAAAAAATATAAATACAAAATATACCTTTATAGTCATTTTTATGAATTTTCATATCTTGACATTGCTCTATATACCTTTAGAACTCACCAGAAATATATTTGGACTTAAACTAAATCATTTTGAGATATTTTCACATGTACTTTTTTGTCAATACATTTAAAAAAAAAAATTAAAAAACCATAATCTAATATGAAAAATAAATTGTAATTAATGTATTAAATACTTTATGTAATATATCAAACTTTGAAGAGTCCTACAATTTAAGTTATCAATCAATCACACACATATTAAAATGTATGATACTAATCTTTTAGATAACAAAAACTAATTAATTAACTACAAGAATGCTAAAAAAAAATACAAATAAGTGTTTAAGTTTTTCTTTTAAAACTTAATAAAAAGGAGTGTTATATCACTTTCACCAAAATCAACACTAACAAGAATTTATTCCGCCTTTATCTCCCTATTTTATTTCCCATTATCTCCTTATTTTCCTTCTTCCTAGGTAATGTTTCTTATTTTTTAATTAATGATGTATTAAGTTGTTTCCTCAGTCTTAGGTAGCTAGGTAACGCTCAGAATATTAGTTACTATTTATGATGTTCAAGTATACTTCCGTAAATATTAAATTCCTAATTTTATGCATTTATTATTATTGATTGCATTAAATTGAATAACTAGTATTAAGGTTTAAGCCGTTGATAATTTATTCGATTTTAATTATTAAAGTCGGATTTATTTAGCTCAAGTATCGGTTATATTTTTAAAGTCGAGCCTTGGATTAATCGAGATTTTTTTAGCCAATCGAAGCCGAATAATTTAATTATTCGAGCTTATCAAATTTTGAGCGAATCCAATTATTCTAGCCGGCCCATTTAAGTTAAATCGAGCCCACGTTCAATTTTATTTTAGTCAATTTAAAATCGAGCATATAGTCAATTTTAATCGGAGCCCATTATTATTATTTATTTCGACCAACTAATTTAATTAGTCCGAGTTCGATTAATTTTATAAAATCGAGCACTTAATTTCCTAAGTCTACGTCCAATCGATCCCGCATGTAGGATTTCGTAAGTCCGGTTGTATTAGATACTAAGGCCCGATTTTGGCCCAACAAGAATAAAACCCTAGTCTTCCATGTGGCTATAAATACACAACAATCCCCCTTTTCAAACCCTAGCCCAACACCACCTCATATCCACTATTCATCATCTTCTCCAACACTATCTTCCATCTTCAAGATTTAGCTCAAAATACACCATTTCTTAGCAAATATCAAGAACAAAAGTTCATTTTCTTAGCTCCTCCATCATTCTTATCCCGAAATTCGGCAAGCTCTTTACGTTTCCGGCCACCGTGACCAAGTTCCGGGGAGACCAACCTCAGTCCGCGCCTCCCGAGCTAAAGAACCGCTGGAAAATTTTGAACCAGCTCGATCTGTGACCTGTACAGCTCCGTACGCGCACAACACCGCACCAGCCCGCATCCGCGGTCTACGAGCTCAAACCTTGCATGCCCCTCACCTTCTCACAAGCCCCGTCGGGCCGTCGCTGTCCATCTTCCTCAGCCGCAGCTCGAACGCCGGCGAGCCCTCACACGTCGGAAAACTCCTCCAAGCTCGCAACCACCCTGAGCTCCCATTTCCAGCAAAGCCGCAGCTCACCCTCCACACCGGCGACCTCGGTTCTCATCATTATCGTCGACTCCAGTTCCGGCGACCCCCTTCATGCTGGAAAACGCTCAACCCCGCCACCACAGCTCTGCCTTGAGCCTGCTGCACCACCCGGAGTCCGTACGACGTCCCGTTGCAGCCCTTCGCGCTTCTAGAGTCACCCCAACATAGAACCGAGCCATTCCCAGAACTAGATTTGAGCTAGCACACCTCAGTCCGGGCTGGTTCAGCTCGAATTCGAGCACACCTCATCACTGGCAGGGGTTCTTGTCGTCGAGGCTGTCGATTGGGGAGCTTTTCGGGCTCGGGTTGTGCCAGTTCGGGAACGGATCGGGCCTTGCCAAGTTGGATATGGTGACCAAATGCCCAGCCCCAATGGTTAGGATGGTGGGTAATTTGGCACTTGAAGTATTTGATTTAAGGGGAAATAATGTAGGTTGTTTTATGAGTGTTTTTGTCCACTAAATTTTGTTATTCAAAATGTAGTTTTGACCATATTTTGGGATTTCATTTAGTGTAGGAACCAAACTGAAAATACACACAAGCAAAAAACTTCAACAGACAAGCTAGATATGAAGTAATACATTACTGCAAGAACCAATTGTTGTTGAGTTTTGCCACGAGGCCTTTGTTGTCCAAGCAGCAGCACATAGACTTCCGGCCAGCTTGCACCGCTTTGAGCAAAGACCACCTCACAACTTTAAGCCACATACCTTCTACACTTCCTGAAAACCACAGTAGCTCCTTGAATATGAGAGTAGATTCCCCTTCATTTTCAGCTACACACTCCACAGAAATCTGGTCAAAAGAAGAAATATGGGCACTGACAGTGAGAAACCGCCGACCTACCTGCTGCAAAAATTTTCCTCACTTTCTGATCTCCCTGAACCTTAACACTCTCAATACAACCCACCTTGGCAGTCACCTCCTCAAATTCAGACCACTCTGCCTTGGCTCCCTCAATGGAGGATTGTTCGATTCTTGTTGCCTGTCGATGTGTGTTAGGACTAGTTAGTGCTTATCTTGTGTTGCGAATTTGTTTAAAGCGTAGTCGTTACTTAGAAAGCTCGACTTAATCACCTAGAATCGCTTGATTCTTATGATGTTTCTTGGTTCGTTGTGTTTATTCGAGTGATAGAGACTCCGGTTGACCAAAGTTCTCATCTTTATTTTCAAGTTCTCAATTGCTTTCGATTTCCAATTGCGATAGTGTTTTATTCAATTATCAATCTATTGATTAGTATGTTTAGGTTTTCATTTTCTCGTTTTTTTGTGTTTTGGGCGATTAAGCAGTAGACGAAGCTCCGAATAGCCTTCCTTTGAAAACGCCTCGAGGTCGGGTAGCTCGGTTACCATCTACCCCACAAAATGCTATTAAGCACTACTCTTCGCTGATTTGTTTCAGACTAAACGGGAATCATCGATGATCTAAATAGTAAAAGCCCTAAGATCGATTATTAACCTTCCTTTGAGAACGACTTGAGGTCGGGTAGCTCGGTTACCATCTAACCCACAAAATGCTATTAAGCAATACTCTCCGCTGATTTGTTTCAGAACCAAAAGGGAATCACCGATGATCTATATAGTATAAGCCCTAAGATCGATTATTAAGACTTCAAGAGTAGTTTGAAATAGCGATTGTCTGCTTTATGCGCAGCGGCGAATTGAGACCGATTTAAACGGTTCAACGGTTCCAACTTTTGAACATGTAAATAGTTGATTGTGAAGTTATTTAAATAGCACACAGTTTTTACTTATGTTTCCAATATGGGATATTTTCACAAATAAATGTTCTTGTTAAAACTATTGGGTCAATGTGGGTCTTACAAGCAAAATTGTACTAATTAAAAGAAAATTGTGCTATTTTTTATATTAGACTATTTATTGGGCTATATCTATTCACGATTTATTGAAGAAGAAAGAAATAGTTTGTTGCTATTTGATATGCACATAATTTATTTTTTATTATTTTAATCAATAATAAAAAAAAACTTAAAATCTTATTTAAAAATTAAAATAGAGTTGTTTCCAGGGGCGGATCTAGGTGATAAAGTGAGCGTGGGCATAATTTTTTAATAATACATAATAAAAAATATAAATACAAAATATACCTTTATAGTCATTTTTATGAATTTTCATATCTTGACATTGCTCTATATACCTTTAGAACTCACCAGAGATATATTTGGACTTAAACTCATTTTGAGATATTTTCACATGTATTTTTTTGTCAAGACATTTAAAAAAAAATTAAACAACCATAATCTAATATGAAAAATAAATTGTAATTAATGTATTAAATACTTTATGTAATATATCAAACTTTGAAGAGTCCTACAATTTAAGTTATCAATCA
This sequence comes from Striga hermonthica, assembly GCA_902706635.1. NCBI lineage: Eukaryota > Viridiplantae > Streptophyta > Magnoliopsida > Lamiales > Orobanchaceae > Striga > Striga hermonthica. Next base: position 7,304,816 of record CACSLK010006441.1, read on the forward strand.
ATCACACACATATTAAAATGTATGATACTAATCTTTTAGATAACAAAAACTAATTAATTAACTACAAGAATGCTAAAAAAAATACAAATAAGTGTTTAAGTTTTTCTTTTAAAACTTAATAAAAAGGAGTGTTATATCACTTTCACCAAAATCAACACTAACAAGAATTTATTCCGCCTTTATCTCCCTATTTTATTTCCCATTATCTCCTTATTTTTCTTCTTCCTAGGTAATGTTTCTTATTTTTTAATTCATGATGTATTAAGTTGTTTCCTCAGTCTTAGGTAGCTAGGTAACGCTTAGAATATTAGTTACTATTTATGATGTTCGAGTATACTTCCGTAAATATTAAATTCCTAATTTTATGCATTTATTATTATTGATTGCATTAAATTGAATAACTAGTATTAAGGTTTAAGCCATAGATAATTTATTCGATTTTAATTATTAAAGTCGGATTTATTTAGCTCAAGTATCAGTTATATTTTTAAAGTCGAGCCTTGGATTAATCGAGATTTTTTTAGCCAATCGAAGCCGAATAATTTAATTATTCGAGCTTGTCAAATTTTGAGCGAATCCAATTATTCTAGCCGGCCCATTTAAGTTAAATCGAGCCCACGTTCAATTTTATTTTAGTCAATTTAAAATTGAGCATATAGTCAATTTTAATCGGAGCCCATTATTATTATTTATTTCGACCAACTAATTTAATTAGCCCGAGTTCGATTAATTTTATAAAATCGAGCACTTAATTTCTACGTCCAATCGATCCCGAGTGTAGGATTTCGTAAGTCCGGTTGTATTAGATACTAAGGCCCAATTTTGGCTCAACAAGAATAAAACCCTAGTCTTCCATGTGGCTATAAATATACAACAATCCCCCTTTTCAAACCCTAGCCCAACACCACCTCATTTCCACTATTCATCATCTTCTCCAACACCATCTTCCATCTTTAGCTCAAAATACACCATTTCTTAGCAAATATCAAGAACAAAAGTTCATTTTCTTAGCTCCTCCATCATTCTTATCCCGAAATCCGGCAAGCTCTTTACGTTTCCGGCCACCGTGACCAAGTTCCGGCCAGACCAACCTCAGTCCGCGCCTCCTGAGCTTAAGAACCGCTGGAAAATTGCGAACCAGCTCGATCCGCGACCTATACAGCTCCGCACGCGCACAGCACTGCACCAGCCCGCATCCGCGGTCCACGAGCTCGAACCTTGCACGCCCCTCACCTGCTCACAAGCCCCGTTGGGCCGTCGCTATCTATCTTCCTCAGCCGCAGCTCGAACGCCGGCGAGCCCCCACACGTCGAAAAACTCCTCTAAGCTCGCAACCACCCCGAGCTCCCATTTCCAGTAGAGCCGCAGCTCACCCTCCACACCGGCGACCTCGGTTCTCATCATTATCGTCGACTCCAGTTCCGGCGACCCCCTTCACGCCGGAAGACGCTCAACCCCGCCACCACAGCTCTGCCTCGAGCCTGCTGCACCACCCGGAGTCCGTACGACGTCCCGATGCAGCCCTTCGCGCTTCTGGAGTCACCCCAGCATAGAACCGAGCGATTCCCAGGACTAGATTCGAGCTAGCATACCTCAGTCCGACCAGGTTCAGCTTGAATTCGAGCAAACCTCATCAAAGCCAGGGGTTCTTGTCGTCGAGGCTATCGATTGGGGAGCTTTTCGGGCTCGGGTTGTGCCAGTTCGGGAATGATCGGGCCTTGCCAAGTTGGATATGGTGACCAAATGCCCTGCCCCAATGGTTAGGATGGTGGGTAATTTGGCACTTGAACCTATTTGATTTAAGGGGAAATAATGTAGGTTGTTTTATGAGTGTTTTTGTCCACTAATTTTTGTTATTCAAAATGTAGTTTTGACCATATTTTGGGATTTCATTTAGTGTAGGAACCAAACTGAAAATACACACAAGCAAAAAACTTCAACAGACAAGCTAGATATGAAGTAATACAATACTGCATGAACCAATTGTTGTTGAGTTTTGCCACGAGGCCTTTGTTGTCCAAGCAGCAGCATATAGACTTCCGGCCAGCTTGCACCGCTTTGAGCAAAGACCACCTCACAGCTTTAAGCCACATACCTTCTACACGTCTTGAAAACCACAGTAGCTCCTTGAATATGAGAGTAGATTCCCCTTCATTTTCAGCTACACACTCCACAGAAATCTGGTCAAAAGAAGAAATATGGGCACTGACAGTGAGAAACCGCCGATCTACCTGCTGCAAAAATTTTCCTCACTTTCTGATCTCCCTGAACCTTAACACTCTCAATACAACCCACCTTGGCAGTCACCTCCTCAAATTCAGACCACTCTGCCTTGGCTCCCTCAATGGAGGATTGTTCGATTCTTGTTGCCTGTCGATGTGTGTTAGGATTAGTTAGTGCTTATCTTGTGTTGCGAATTTGCTTAAAGCGTAGTCGTTATTTAGAAAGCTCGACTTAATCACCTAGAATCGCTTGATTCTTATGATGTTTCTTGGTTCGTTGTGTTTATTCGAGTGATAGAGACTCCGGTTGACCAAAGTTCTCATCTTTATTTTCAAGTTCTCAATTGCTTTCGATTTCCAATTGCGATAGTGTTTTATTCAATTCTCAATCCATTGATTAGTATGTTTAGGTCTTCATTTTCTCGTTTTTTTGTGTTTTGGGCGATTAAGCAGTAGACGAAGTTCCGAATAACCTTCCTTTGAAAACACCTCGAGGTCGGGTAGCTCGGTTACCATCTACCCCACAAAATGCTATTAAGCACTACTCTTCGCTGATTTGTTTCAGACTAAAAGGGAATCACCGATGATCTAAATAGTAGAAGCCCTAAGATCGATTATTAACCTTCCTTTGAGAACGACTTGAGGTCGGGTAGCTCGGTTACCATCTAACCCACAAAATACTATTAAGCAATACTCTTCGCTGATTTCTTTCAGAACCAAAAGGGAATCACCGATGATCTATATAGTAGAAGCCCTAAGATCGATTATTAAGACTTCAAGAGTAGTTTGAAATAGCGATTGTCTGCTTTATGCGCAGCGGCGAATTTAGACCGATTTAAACGGTTCAACGGTTCCAACTTTTGAACATGTAAATAGTTGATTGTGAAGTTATTTAAATAGCACACAGTTTTTACTTATGTTTCCAATATGGGATATTTTCACAAATAAATGTTCTTGTTAAAACTATTGGGTCAATGTGGGTCTTACAAGCAAAATTGTACTAATTAAAAGAAAATTGTGCTATTTTTAATATTAGACTATCTATTGGGCTATATCTATTCACGATTTATTGAAAAAGAAAGAAATAATTTACTGCTATTTGATATGCACATAATTTATTTTTTATTATTTTAATCAATAATAAAAAAACTTAATATCTTACTTAAAAATTAAAATAGAGTTGTTTCCAGGGGCGGATCTAGGTGATAAAGTGAGCATGGGCATAATTTTTTAATAATACATAATAAAAAATATAAATACAAAATATAACTTTATAGTCATTTTTATGAATTTTCATATCTTGACATTGCTCTATATACCTTTAGAACTCACCAGAGATATATTTGGACTTAAACTAAATCATTTGAGATATTTTCACATGTACTTTTTTGTCAAGACATTAAAAAAAAAAAAATTAAAAAACCATAATCTAATATGAAAAATAAATTGTAATTAATGTATTAAATACTTTATGTAATATATCAAACTTTGAAGAGTCCTACAATTTAAGTTATCAATCAATCACACACATATTAAAATGTATGATACTAATCTTTTAGATAACAAAAACTAATTAATTAACTACAAGAATGCTAAAAAAAAATACAAATAAGTGTTTAAGTTTTTCTTTTAAAACTTAATAAAAAGGAGTGTTATATCACTTTCACCAAAATCAACACTAACAAGAATTTATTCCGCCTTTATCTCCATATTTTATTTCTCATTATCTCCTTATTTTCCTTCTTCCTAGGTAATGTTTCTTATTTTTTAATTAATGATGTATTAAGTTGTTTCCTCAGTCTTAGGTAGCTAGGTAACGCTCAGAATATTAGTTACTATTTATGATGTTCGAGTATACTTCCATAAATATTAAATTCCTAATTTGATGCATTTATTATTATTGATTGCATTAAATTGAATAACTAGTATTAAGGTTTAAGCCATAGATAATTTATTCGATTTTAATTATTAAAGTCGGATTTATTTAGCTCAAGTATCGGTTATATTTTTAAAGTCGAGCCTTAGATTAATTGAGATTTTTTTAGCCAATCGAAGCCGAATAATTTAATTATTCGAGCTTATCAAATTTTGAGCGAATCCAATTATTCTAGCCGACCCATTTAAGTTAAATCGAGCCCACGTTAAATTTTATTTTAGTCAATTTAAAATCGAGCATATAGTCAATTTTAATCGGAGCCCATTATTATTATTTATTTCGACCAACTAATTTAATTAGTCCGAGTTCGATTAATTTTATAAAATTGAGCACTTAATTTCTACGTCCAATCGATCCCGAGTGTAGGATTTCGTAAGTCCGGTTGTATTAGATACTAAGGCCCAATTTTGGCCCAACAAGAATAAAACCCTAATCTTCCATGTGGCTATAAATACACAACAATCCCCCTTTTCAAACCCTAGCCCAACACCACCTCATTTCCACTATTCATCATCTTCTCCAACACCATCTTCCATCTTCAAGATTTAGCTCAAAATACACCATTTCTTAGCAAATATCAAGAACAAAAGTTCATTTTCTTAGCTCCTCCATCATTCTTATCCCGAAATCCGGCAAGCTCTTTACGTTTCCGGCCACCGTGACCAAGTTCCGGCGAGACCAACCTCAGTCCGCGCCTCCCGATCTTAAGAACCGATGGAAAATTGCGAACCAGCTCGATCCGCGACCTGTACAGCTCCGTACGCGCACAGCACCGCACCAGCCCGCATCCGCGGTCCACGAGCTCGAACCTTGCACGCCCCTCACTTGCTCACAAGCCCCGTCGGGCCGTCGCTGTCCATCTTCCTCAGTCGCAGCTCGAACGCCGGCGAGCCCCCACACGTCGGAAAACTCCTCCAAGCTCGCAACCACCCCGAGCTCCCATTTCCAGCAAAGCCGCAGCTCACCCTCCACACCGGCGACCTAGGTTCTCATCATTATCGTCGACTCCAGTTCCGGCGACCCTCTTCACGCAGGAAAACGCTCAACCCCGCCACCACAGCTCTGCCTCGAGCCTGCTGCACCACCCGGAGTCTGTACGACGTCCCGTTGCAGCCCTTCGCACTTCTGGAGTCGCCCCAGCTTAGAACCGAGCCATTCCCAGGACTAGATTCGAGCTAGCACACCTCAGTCCGGGCAGGTTCAGCTCGAATTCGAGCACACCTCATCATTGGCAGGGGTTCTTGTCGTCGAGGCTATCGATTGGGGAGATTTTCGGGCTCGGGTTGTGCTAGTTCGGGAACGGATCGGGCATTGCAAAGTTGGATATGGTGACCAAATGCCCTGCCCCAATGGTTAGGATGGTGGGTAATTTGGCACTTGAAGCTATTTGATTTAAGGGGAAATAATGTAGGTTGTTTTATGAGTGTTTTTGTCCACTAATTTTTGTTATTCAAAATGTAGTTTTAACCATATTTTGGGATTTCATTTAGTGTAGAAACCAAACTGAAAATACACACAAGCAAAAAACTTCAACAGACAAGCTAGATATGAAGTAATACATTACTGCAAGAACCAATTGTTGTTGAGTTTTGCCACGAGGCCTTTGTTGTCCAAGCAGCAGCATATAGACTTCCGGCCAGCTTGCACCGCTTTGAGCAAAGACCACCTCACAGCTTTAAGCCACATACCTTCTACACTTCCTGAAAACCACAGTAGCTCCTTGAATAAGAGAGTAGATTCCCCTTCATTTTCAGCTACACACTCCACAGAAATCTGGTCAAAAGAAGAAATATGGGCACTGACAGTGAGAAACCGTCGACCTACCTGCTGCAAAAATTTTCCTCACTTTCTGATCTCCCTGAACCTTAACACTCTCAATACAACCCATCTTGGCAGTCACCTCCTCAAATTCAGACCACTCTGCCTTGGCTCCCTCAATGGAGGATTGTTCGATTCTTGTTGCCTGTCGATGTGTGTTAGGATTAGTTAGTGCTTATCTTGTGTTGCGAATTTGTTTAAAGCGTAGTCGTTATTTAGAAAGCTCGACTTAATCACCTAGAATTGCATGATTATTATGATGTTTCTTGGTTCGTTTTGTTTATTCGAGTGATAGAGACTCCGGTTGACCAAAGTTCTCATCTTTATTTTCAAGTTCTTAATTGCTTTCGATTTCCAATTGGGATAGTGTTTTATTCAATTCTCAATCCATTGATTAGTATGTTTAGGTTTTCATTTTCTCATTTTTTTGTGTTTTGGGCGATTAAGCAGTAGACGAAGCTCCGAATAGTCTTCCTTTGAAAATGCCTCGAGGTCGGGTAGCTCGGTTACCATCTACCCCACAAAATGCTATTAAGCACTACTCTTCGCTGATTTGTTTCAGACTAAAAGGAAATCACCGATGATCTAAATAGTAGAAGCCCTAAGATCGATTATTAACCTTCCTTTGAGAACGACTTGAGGTCGGGTAGCTCGGTTACCATCTAACCCACAAAATGCTATTAAGCAATACTCTCCGCTGATTTGTTTCAGAACCAAAAGGGAATCACCGATGATCTATATAGTAGAAGCCCTAAGATCGATTATTAAGACTTCAAGAGTAGTTTGAAATAGCGATTGTCTGCTTTATGCGCAGCGGCGAATTGAGACCGATTTAAAAAAGTTCAACGGTTCCAACTTTTGAACATGTAAATAGTTGATTGTGAAGTTATTTAAATAGCATACAGTTTTTACTTATGTTTCCAATATGGGATATTTTCACTAATAAATGTTCTTGTTAAAACTATTGGGTCAATGTGGGTCTTACAAGCAAAATTGTACTAATTAAAAGAAAATTGTGCTATTTTTTATATTAGATTATCTATTGGGCTATATCTATTCACGATTTATTGAAGAAGAAAGAAATACTTTATTGTTATGTGATATGCACATAATTTATTTTTTATTATTTTAATCAATAATAAAAAAAATTTAAAATCTTATTTAAAAATTAAAATAGAGTTGTTTCCAGGGGCGGATCTAGGTGATAAAGTGAGCGTGGGCATAATTTTTTAATAATACATAATAAAAAATATTAATACAAAATATACCTTTATAGTCATTTTTATGAATTTTTATATCTTGACATTGCTCTATATACCTTTAGAACTCACCAGAGATATATTTGGACTTAAACTAAATCATTTTGAGATATTTTCACATGTACTTTTTTGTCAAGACATTTAAAAAAAAAAAAAATTAAAAAACCATAATCTAATATGAAAAATAAATTGTAATTAATGTATTAAATACTTTATGTAATATATCAAACTTTGAAGAGTCCTACAAGATAAGTTATCAATCAATCACACACATATTAAAATGTATGATACTAATCTTTTAGATAACAAAAACTAATTAATTAACTACAAGAATGCTAAAAAAAATACAAATAAGTGTTTAAGTTTTTCTTTTAAAACTTAACAAAAATGAGTGTTATATCACTTTCACCGAAATCAACACTAACAAGAATTTATTCCGCCTTTATCTCCCTATTTTATTTCCCATTATCTCCTTATTTTCCTTCTTCCTAGGTAATGTTTCTTATTTTCTAATTAATGATGTATTAAGTTGTTTCCTCAGTCTTAGGTAGCTAGGTAACGCTCAGAATATTAGTTACTATTTATGATGTTCGAGTATACTTCCATAAATATTAAATTCCTAATTTGATGCATTTATTATTATTGATTGCATTAAATTGAATAACTAGTATTAAGATTTAAGCCATAGATAATTTATTCGATTTTAATTATTAAAGTCGGATTTATTTAGCTCAAGTATCGGTTATATTTTTAAAGTCAAGCCTTGGATTAATCGAGATTTTTTTAGCCAATCGAAGCCGAATAATTTAATTATTCGAGCTTATCAAATTTTGAGCGAATCCAATTATTCTAGCCGGCCCATTTAAGTTAAATCGAGCCCACGTTCAATTTTATTTTAGTCAATTTAAAATCGAGCATATAGTCAATTTTAATCGGAGCCCATTATTATTATTTATTTCGACCAACTAATTTAATTAGTCCGAGTTCGATTAATTTTATAAAATCGAGCACTTAATTTCTACGTCCAATCGATCCCGAGTGTAGGATTTCGTAAGTCCAGTTGTATTAGATACTAAGGCCCAATTTTGGCCCAACAAGAATAAAACCCTAGTCTTTCATGTGGCTATAAATACACAACAATCCCCCTTTTCAAACCCTAGCCCAACACCACCTCATTTCCACTATTCATCATCTTCTCCAACACCATCTTCCATCTTCAAGATTTAGCTCAAAATACACCATTTCTTAGCAAATATCAAGAACAAAAGTTCATTTTCTTAGCTCCTCCATCATTCTTATCCCGAAATCCGGCAAGCTCTTTACGTTTCCGGCCACCGTGACCAAGTTCCGGCCAGAACAACCTCAGTCCGCGCCTCCCGAGCTTAAGAACCGCTGGAAAATTGCGAACCAGCTCGATCCGCGACCTATACAGCTCCGCACGCGCACAGCACTACACCAGCCCGCATCCGCGGTCCACGAGCTCGAACCTTGCACGCCCCTCACCTGCTCACAAGCCCCGTCGGGCCGTCGCTATCCATCTTCCTCAGCCGCAGCTCGAACGCCGGCGAGCCCCCACACGTCGAAAAACTCCTCCAAGCTCGCAACCACCCCGAGCTCCCATTTCCAGCAAAGCCGCAGCTCACCCTCTACACCGGCGACCTCGGTTCTCATCATTATCGTCGACTCCAGTTCCGGCGACCCCCTTCACGCCGGAAGACGATCAACCCCGCCACCACAGCTCTGCCTCGAGCCTGCTGCACCACCCGGAGTCCGTACGACATCCCGTTGCAGCCCTTCGCGCTTCTGGAGTCGCCCCAACATAGAACCGAGCGATTCCCAGGACTAGATTCGAGCTAGCACACCTCAGTTCGACCAGGTTCAGCTTGAATTCGAGCACACCTCATCAAAGCCAGGGGTTCTTGTCGTCGAGGCTATCGATTGGGGAGCTTTTCGGGCTCGGGTTGTGCCAGTTCGGGAATGGATCGTGCCTTGCCAAGTTGGATATGGTGACCAAATGCCCTGCCCCAATGGTTAGGATGGTGGGTAATTTGGCACTTGAAGCTATTTGATTTAAGGGGAAATAATGTAGGTTGTTTTATGAGTGTTTTTGTCCACTAATTTTTGTTATTCAAAATGTAGTTTTGACCATATTTTGGGATTTCATTTAGTGTAGGAACCAAACTGAAAATACACACAAGCAAAAAACTTCAACAGACAAGCTAGATATGAAGTAATACATTACTGCATGAACCAATTGTTGTTGAGTTTTGCCACGAGGCCTTTGTTGTCCAAGCAGCAGCATATAGACTTCCGACCAGCTTGCACCGCTTTGAGCAAAGACCACCTCACAGCTTTAAGCCACATACCTTCTACACTTCCTGAAAACCACAGTAGCTCCTTGAATATGAGAGTAGATTCCCCTTCATTTTCAGCTACACACTCCACAGAAATCTGGTCAAAAGAAGAAATATGGGCACTGACAGTTAGAAACCGCCGACCTACCTGCTGCAAAAATTTTCCTCACTTTCTGATCTCCCTGAACCTTAACACTCTCAATACAACCCACCTTGGCAGTCACCTCCTCAAATTCAGACCACTCTGCCTTGGCTCCCTCAATGGAGGATTGTTCGATTCTTGTTGCCTGTCGATGTGTGTTAGGATTAGTTAGTGTTTATCTTGTGTTGCGAATTTGTTTAAAGCGTAGTCGTTATTTAGAAAGCTCGACTTAATCACCTAGAATCGCTTGATTATTATGATGTTTCTTGGTTCGTTGTGTTTATTCGAGTGATAGAGACTCCGGTTGACCAAAGTTCTCATCTTTATTTTCAATTTCTCAATTGCTTTCGATTTCCAATTGCGATAGTGTTTTATTCAATTCTCAATCCATTGATTAGTATGTTTAGGTTTCCATTTTCTCGTTTTTTTGTGTTTTGGGCGATTAAGCAGTAGACGAAGCTCCGAATAGCCTTCCTTTGAAAACGCCTCGAGGTCGGGTAGCTCGGTTACCGTCTACCCCACAAAATGCTATTAAGCACTACTCTTCGCTGATTTGTTTCAGACTAAAAGGGAATCACCGATGATCTAAATAGTAGAAGCCCTAAGATCGATTATTAACCTTCCTTTGAGAACGACTTGAGGTCGGGTAGCTCGGTTACCATCTAACCCACAAAATGCTATTAAGCAATACTCTCCGCTGATTTGTTTCAGAACCAAAAGGGAATCACCGATGATCTATATAGTAGAAGCCCTAAAATCGTTTATTAAGACTTCAAGAGTAGTTTGAAATAGCGATTGTCTGCTTTATACGCAGCGGCGAATTGAAACCAATTTAAACGGTTCAACGGTTCCAACTTTTGAATATGTAAATAGTTGATTGTGAAGTTATTTAAATAGCACACAGTTTTTACTTATGTTTCCAAAATGGGATATTTTCACAAATAAATATTCTTGTTAAAAACTATTGGGTCAATGTGGGTCTTACAAGCAAAATTGTACTAATTAAAAGAAAATTGTGCTATTTTTTTATATTAGACTATCTATTGGGCTATATCTGTTCACGATTTATTGAAGAAGAAAGAAATAATTTATTGCTATTTGATATGTACATAATTTATTTTTTATTATTTTAATCAATAATAAAAAAAAAAACTTAAAATCTTATTTAAAAATTAAAATAGAGTTGTTTTCAGGGGCGAATCTAGGTGATAAAGTGAGCATGAGCATAATTTTTTAATAATACATAATAAAAAATATAAATGAGTTCTCAATCCAATCCCTGCTTCATCATTTATCTCAAGCCTTCTTTTCACATGATCAGATATCTTTCTGTTGCATCGAAAATGACGTACTTTTCCGGGGCTTAACAAATGGTCGTGATCAAGATGAACTGTTGTCACTCGAATATTCCCATCATCACACAATGACAATCTTATCTTGGCCTTACAACCCGTTTTTGTTGAAAGTTTTGGGGCAAATGAATTCTTTCCGGTAGACTTTTTCTTCGAGTCATTTTTTACACATGCAAAAGTAAAGTATCTAACAACGCCGTCATCTCCTCGTTTTGAGCTTCTTTTCATCACACCAAACCCATTCTGTATTCCATAATTAGAGTAATATGAATATGCTTCTTCTTGAGAACTAAAAATCATTCCCAACTTTGGTTCTTCAATAATCTCATTCTCGTTCATTATCTGGAAAAATAAAACAAAAAAATGTTAAAAGTTGCATAAATACTATAACAAAACCATTTATAGATTCGCAACATAAATTGAACACACAAATATTAGTTTTAAATGCAGATTAGTAGCCATAGTAACAAGAACAAAAAATTCAGAATTGTAACTTTTAGATTAATAACTGTAAAAATGAGAAAAAGGCTAATATTAAAAAACAAATTGATAACTATACATACAACTAGAGCCAAAGTATACAGGTTTTTACGTATTTCAAATCTCTGAATTTGGAATTATAATAAAATAAAACAATAGAAAAAAATGTAAATGATAAATTAATTAAAGAGGTAGAAACAAATTAATCTAAATATAAAGCTATAAGCAGTACCTTGTTATGGCGGCTTAATAGATAACGAGTAAAAAGATGTAGAAAACGACACAGGCTGAAAGATATGAAAAAGGGTTTAAAGACTCTTAATATAATATAAATTAATTTGTTAATAGAGAGGGAAGTTAAGGACTCTTCATTGTACCAAATAATAAACCAACTCAGCAACGGTCATGGAGTAGAAATTGGTGGAGCATGGTACCGAATAATTTTTGGGGTTGAAAATTCTCATTCTCATCCTCATTACAGCGTAACGCAGGCGTCGGTCACACGTGTGGGGCATCGATGCGGCACGTGCCGCTCTACCGCCCCCTTATTGGCTTCTACTCATTGCCTCTCGATTCTCTCTCTCTATATACAGTGACATTACACTCTCAAATCCAACATTCTGTACTTCACAAATTGTAGAGAGAGAAAGCTGGACTTTTCATATTAGTAGATTACAGCTGTAAAGGCCATTATCAAACATTCAATCTCGTTCCCTCTCTACCTCAGATTGCGAAAACCAAATCTGCTACCATTACTGCAAGCTCCAGGTAATCTTGTTTCTCCTTTTTTCGGTGGATTTGTAAGGGAAAATTGGATTGTTGTGAATCTTTTGGCCATGAACTGTGAGTGTGAAATTTGGTTATGGCGTTCTGTGGATTATACTGCGCGTTTGGTGAGAGGATTTTTTGTGCGTACTTAGGTTGCGTCTTGATTGAGCATTTGGTTGTGCCTTGAGTGGACGAAGAAGACCAGTCCGTGATTGGGGAAATCGATTGATGAGTGCAGAATTGTACGTATGAATGTCAACTATTGAACTGTTAGAAGTAGGGATTCGGAACCCGTGATTTAGGAACGGGCAATTGAATGAAGTTCGGTGTTGAATTGGTGCATTTTGCGGCATAGTTTAGCTTCCGGCAACCTAAACGTGCATGCCGCTTTCCGTTTTTTATTTTTAATAAATAAATTCCATGTGTAGTCATATGTTCTTAGCTAGTTCCTCTTGCTCTTGTATGATTTTTAACGTCTAAGATTAGTTGTGATGGGAGTTAGAAGATGGAAATGTATGAAACGGATTGTGTATGGTAAAGTCTGCATTTCAATGTGCCAAATATATTGCTAGTTAATGCACTTTCTGTATTCTGATTTAAGCATCTTGAAGCAAATGTGTCAGCCATAAATAAATAACGGGCAGTATGCAGACTCGTTTGCTTTTATACTTGAGCTCTGATATCATTCTAGGGTGCAATACTGCAATAAGCTGTCATCATTTTAACTACCTAAGCATTCTACTTGGAGTGTGTTATAAGTACAAAAGGCTGGGTTATAGCTTATTTATAGAGAAAATATAGGCATCTTGCATTCAAACAAGCCTCTTTTGGTTGGATGGGTTTTTGGAATAAGCTGGGAGCGTGCTAGAAGATGTTCAGAAAACCCATCCAGCTTTTGAATACTTCAGCTGATAACTTATCAACTATTATTACTGAATATTTTTATTTATATCTATTAGCTTTTCTGTGACAAG